>CM031242.1:447674925-448274925 GCA_018340775.1 Taxus wallichiana var. yunnanensis
ACATTCTGCTTCTGTACATTGGAAAGAAATAAATTAAATGATTGTTATTGGTTTCCAACATTGAAATATGTAAAGTTGTTTAATTAAAGTCAATAATAATTGCAAGTTCAGTTCTCATTTGCATTGTTGTGGTAAAATTGGAAATATCAAATTGGGATTGGAATCTTGTTTAAAAAAATGGAAAAAGAAGAAATGCGTGTGTAAGAATTATATTGCATTGTCTCCTTTGAAAGATATTAAATTTGGACATCAGATTTTACAATTTAACTTGGAAAATATTTGTTTAGAAACAACTAAATGCATTGGAATAGTTTAGAAACTATATGCCACACTTAAATGATAAAATTGACAAATAGATCCTTTAAAAATTTGATCACTGGCATTGTGACTTTTAAAACTGGTAAATCTAAATAAAATGCACAGTTTGGACCAGAATTTAACAATCAACTTGGAAACCTTAAAATCCAACATGATATACTAGTAATGAACTCAAATTGACAAGAATATTTAATAGAGTAACTTTAACCATTGCAAATTCGAGCTCAATCTCTTCCTCAACTTTTTTCTGTCATTTGTTGAACAAATTCCAAATTGGAATCAATTGAACAAAATTGACTTTCCTAAAACACTCTAAACTCTCCCTAAACCAATCCTCCATGTCTATTTGACATGTTGAGTGAAGGAAGAGATCTAATTTAATCAAATTTAAAGTTGAAACTTGCCAGTTGACTAATTAAAATCCTGCATATCCTTTTTGTAAAATTGACCCCTTAAAATTTATCAAAAATTAAAATTGATGTTTCCTGTGTAAATAAGGCATCAAGCGCTTTCCAAAAATTACTCGTTTTCCCAAAACTGAGTTCCTTAGCAAAATTTGTCACACTTTGAAGTCGCAACCGAAAAATTTCCCGTCGTTTTGGCCTTAGAAAATATTTTGGAAAATTTTTTGTTTGAGAAAATGTTTCCTTTTTCCTCCGCCAGCCCACAGCCAATCAGAGGTTACCACGTGTCCTCACGGGGCAGCGGTTGAGGTGCAGCATATTTTTTCCCTTTGATCTTTTTAAAATTTTGGAAAAAATTTCCAATTATCCCCGTTGGCCCGCAGCTAATCAGAGCGTGCCACATGGAACTTTGGGGTGGAGACAGCAGGGAGGACACTTCTTCTTCTTTGGTTGTTTGTTTTGGCCTTGGAAAAATTCACTAAATTTCTCCCGCAGCCCACTTCTCCACCTTCCCCTCGGACCTTGTCCTTCCGCGGGTGCACGGACCCGCGCATCCTTTTTCTTCTTTGTTCCTCCGTCAGCGCAAAGCGATAAATCACCCCGCGCTTCGCGCCCTCCTTCTCTCTTCTCCCCATGGTAATTTTTCGCACACCACATGTCCCCAACGGACCCATAGGTGTGCAGAAGCCAAATTGGATTTTCTCCCATCGGAGAAATTCCCCAAACTCTCCCACCGCCCTGCCCTTCCTTCCCTTGTTGCCGACAATGACTCAGAGGCCGCCACGTGTCCCTGGAGGACCCGCAGAGGCACAGACGCAATTGGGAAATTTCTCCCACATAATGGAAAATTTTCTAGAGCCACCCCGCGACCCGCCAACCCACCAAAGGGGATTTCCCCTCCTCTTGACACGTGTCCCCTTGGGGAAAATTTGACCCCTAAACTCCGCTTGCTCATATCTTGAGTTTCTGGAGGAGTTAGGAGGACTTCTTTATATCACTGAAAGGTGAGAAAATTTCCTATCCATTGGGAATGGTTTAGGAAAATTTTAAAAGTGCCGAGAAATGGAAAAATCTAGTTGAAACTCTGATCCTGTTAGAGAGTTGGGTATGGGGGCAAATTGTTCCCTATACCTAGCTGAAACTTCTAGCCCTATGTTTTGGACCTTATGACCTCTCGAGAATTGTTAATACAAGAGAAGTTTGATCTTATGGATTTGAGTTGTTCCAAACCTATTAGTGGTAGTTGTTGCCTAGTAACCTGGTTGTAGACACTCCTAATCAAGTTTTGGGAGTGGGTAAGTGAGACCTTGCTCTGTTGACTTTACTTATGTGTTATTTTCCTCACTGTAATTTAATCCTACTCATGTCTTTGATCTGGTGGAAATTAAATACCTTGGGTATTTAATTGTTTTGGGTCCCTTAACCCTAAAATTTAATCAAGAAATCTTTAGCTAAAATGTCAATGAAATCAGTAATTAAATTAATCCTTAGAGAGATTTGAGCTAGGTGTGGACCTATTACATTTATTGCTTTATAATGTGAAATCAGTAATCATTATAATGGGAAAGGTTATTAGTTGAATTTATTTGTCTTTGAGACTTTGGTTGTCAACTCCTAACACCTTAAAAAAATAAAATTATTCCATAATTTTCTAACTAAACCTAGGTGGTTCATGGTTCTCAAGTGGGTTGTTTAACCAGGACATTACACTTGGTATCATACCCTTGGTTTGAAAGCTTGGACCATTGGGAACACTAGAAAACTTGAGACATGAACTCAAACCTAGCACACTTTTTAATCTAAGAAAACAAACTTGTTGAAAATTGAAAAAGAAATAAGTATGAAGAAGTATTACATTACTCTGTTCATTTGAACTGTCAGAATTAAAATGACAATTAAACAATAATAAGTTGTTTGAGTTGTTGTGATTTCTTAGTGACATTTTTTTTAAACCCAGAGTAACTAAGAATGTCAGATTAAATTGATTTTGTGAACTTATAGTATAATAGAAACTCGGTTCCCTTTTTAAAATGTGTTTTTTTACAAGCCCTAAAACTTGATTTAATTGTATGATGTATTAAGCCCTTGTCGAGACCCTTCCTTATTGAAGTTGTTGGAATGATGAGTGGTATGGTGTGATTCTTGTAGTTGGACATGAGTGGTTGTGTTCTGGGTGGAAAGAGTTAATTAGAAGTTGTTTAGAGCTTTTTTCCTTGAGTGGTTAAGAAAGAGGGTTTGGTTGTCATTTTTCCTTGTTGTTACCCATATGCAAGGGTGGACACTAAGTCTGGGTGTCGTCTAGGACCCAATCCTGTGTATGTGTTCTTGGAGCTAACCTCGAGGCAGAGTACCTCTATTAGCAGCCATGAAAGGCTACAGAGTGAATATGGTGTTAACTTTTGTGTTTTACATTTGTAATCTTGTGTATTTTATCGAGGACTAGCATCTTATTTTATGATTGGATTGAGAAGCTCGAGAACATATTATTTATTTATAAATCTTGCAAGAATTTTCTAATGTTGCAATGCGGCTACTTAGCCACTTTTATTGATTGCCGATATTTCTTAGACTTTATTTTATTAATGACTCAAGCTCATGATGTTGTTTACTACTTGGCTAAACGTTACGTGTTTTCCTTCTTGCATGTTGTTGAGCTAGTTCTATGCTTCATGTATGGTGACAATTGTCATATGGGGGTACACCCTGGGTGTCTTAAAGGTCCTTTTAGGTGCTTAAAGTCATGCCTTGGTTATGGATGCATGGAACCTTGAGTGTGTCTAAGATCTTACAGCGACCCTTTTGTTTCTTCACCTTGCTAGAAAGAAATTTTGTCATGTAGTGTGGTCTAAAAGGCGATGACAAAGTGGTAGTGGTGATTCTATTTCAATCTAGTAAGAGCTTAACCCTCATCGGAGTAGAAGTGTTTAATTATGGAATTTTAGATTTTGTTAGGATTGGATTGCCTTTGGTTGACTATAAATGTTACTCGAACAGTGTTTATTTTGATAGTGAATTTTCATTGATGGCATGTTAAATTATATCTTGGGTTCCTGGTTACATCATAGAAAGTTTTGACTCATGGAATGTATGCATCTTGGTAATTATGGATAGATTTAAGCCTTTCAGGCACTGTGTTTATTTAAGTGTACTTGTTTTACCCTCTTGACTTATAAATAAGTTTACACACACCTTAAAATTCCTTTACTATGAATAAAATTCTATGACCTATTATTCTTTGGGTTACTTGGAAACATTTATAGATGCTTTGGGTCTTTGGACCCTTCTCTTAGAGATGATAGTTGGGTATATCTTAATAGTTAATCTCGATGGTGCTTATATGGTACTTCCTCTTTAAAAAAATTTTTTTTTTTGTAACTCTTGGTTGTTTAGTTCATGTTTTGGTAAATTATTTGGTTGCCCCATTGCATTGGATGCCTTTTTGTGTGGATGTGGTTCCTTGGAGTATAGTTTCATTTTCATCTAGTTTCTTGGCTGGTGATATCTTGTGAGGACATGAGAATTGATTGTTAAACCCAAATAGATTTGTAAAAGTAAGATTTTACCTCTTTAATGAGCTTTCCTTGAAAATTTATTTGTGAGACTTGCAGAGACCCACTAAGAATGTTTAATGATGCTTGAAATTATTCGGTGAAATTTTGAAATCTTGGTGTGATTCATGTTGGTTCATTGTTTCCTAGTCCTTACAAAAATTAATAGTGTGTTTTCTATGTTGAATGTCTCTTGTTCCCTTAGAATCAAAATGTGATGTGTTGATTTGTATCTCATTCCCATAAAAGTAATGTTGTGATGTGTTTGAACCTTCCTTCTCATCAAAAGTTGATTGATAAGACGACTCAACCAAAACACCATAAAACTATAATTAAGGAGGTTTGACCTTGGAACTTAACAAATAAACTGGAGCATAGAAAAGGGAAGTGATCCTTGTATTACCCTTGGTAGATTAATAGAAGAAATTAAAAAAACCATGTAGGAGAATAGAAAGGAAACATTTTTCCACCCACCTTCCTTGCAAGTAAACTAAATTCTCTCTACCTATACAGAATGGTGAGACATCATGCCCACCTTAGTGGTGCTCTTTATAATGTAAACTGATGATGTCATAAAGGAAAGAAATTTGTAACTAAGGGAGCATGAAAGGAATGTTCTTATCAAGCAAAGCTATAACTTTTGACTTAATAAGTTGATTTACAAAATGGGTAAAATTTATGTGTTTGAGTGTAATATATAGTCAAACTCGTAGTTCTTTACCTACCTAAAATTGTGAAACACCCGGTGGATAGTAATGTGTTCTGGTTGCTTATTACTTCTTGTCCATGGATGTATGTGCCTTCTTGTGGGAGTTTTGGGTCATCACACCCTTATCATCCCATAGCTTGACGGATGTGAGTTGTGGTCCTTTTTGGATTGAGACTTATCTGTTGTTTGAGAAGAAACCTCCTTACGTGTTATCTTATCCTTGGAGACCTAAGTATTGTAATTTTAAGGCAACATATGTTAAGGATATAGAATAACTTGGGGAAGTCTTCTTTTATTCATATTTTCTTGGGTCACCTTGTTGTTGAAGCCCTTCTTCCCATTAGGATGGAAAGTGCAAGATGATATTATTCACCTTTGGATTTGATTGGACCCCTTGTTACTTGCTCTTCTCCCTAGCAACCTTGAGTGGTCCTTGGTGTTCCTTGTGCTCTCTTTATGGTTATTCCAAGCTTGAGTAGGAAATAAGATAAATAAATCCCATTGTGCTATATGGTATGGAACTTGTATTGATATGTTAGTTACTAGGGGAGATATATATATATATATATATATATATATATATATATATATATATATATACTTCTTTTGATATATGGTTGACTTATTTAGATTTGGTTGTTTGGTGTGTGCGATTCTTAAAAAAAAGTGTAAAACAAATCAGACTATAGGAAAACCTTGTGGTCTTGACTTCTCTTGCATTACCATGAAAAGTTAATTGTTCTCTCTCGAGTTATGGAAGTTCTTTCCTTGAATAGTTCCTTTATTGTAAATGTTTTTTTGATTTAGGTGTCCTTGTTGATTAAACTCATCTTGTGTGATCTCAATTTGTGGGACCTTGTTTAGACTTGTTGCTCGTGAAAAATTGGTCATAGTTGATTTTGCTAGCCTTGTATGGACAACGAACCTTGAAATCATGGCTTAAACATGTAGAAACCTTAAATTTTATTAGTGTGGTATGTGTATCAGTGGGAAACTATGTGGTCATCTCAAGTTTATGGAAATTTTCCTTGTAATTCCCTTCCTTGGTGGTTACTCTTGATGATATTTTGGGAACTCTTCTTGTTATATTATTATGTGTAGTATCTTGTTGATAGTGTAAAGTTACTCCGTAGATTATTATGTTTGTAGCCTTACATGCTGAAAGTTTAGAACTCATCCTTTGCAATCTCCCTTCTTCTCGCTGAATTATATTGGACCAAACTTGAGTTCTGTGGACCCACACTCATTGAAGAAAAGCAATTCCAAAAAGGGCATGATCCTTTCTCTATTACATTGTTCCCACATCGGTTCTTGTGACTTCCAGGAGGATGTCGAGTCTAAGGGGAGGGGGATGTAGTGCCTACTTTCCTTTGGCACCTTTTATTACTGATCATGATACTATAGACTATGACATATATTTTAATAGTTTGATTTAGTATGGTGTTAGATGTCGATCCTTGATTATTGTTGAATTTAATTATATTATAATGCATGGTGTTTATTAGAGACACTCATATGTGGATGATAAATATATTATTAGACATGGATGTTGTCGGATATGTGATTTTAGATATTATGAATAGATCTAGAAAATGAATATTTTATGATGCTGATATAGTTGTTGATTAAAAATGCAAATGACGTAGTTGTTACTTCGATGATTGTTATGATTTATTATATAGTTGATTTTGTGATTTTATTTGTATCGTATTGGACGTTTTGCTATGGCCACGAGGTGAAGGAGGTATTTGTATTTTGTAGGTTAAATATATATCACAACAAAACATCGAGGGGATCGGAGACCAACCAAAATGGAATTCTAGGTGAATTCAACATGGTCACCATGGCAACTTGTTTTATTGTGTTGTGTGTTGTTTTTTTAGAGATTCCCATGGGGGAATCATCTTAATATGTGACCATGGGTTATGTATTTTATTATTATGATTAATGTTTATTTATTGTTGTATGTATTTTATTTGTAATGTGTTCTCTTCTATTAATTAATTAAATTGTGATTGATTAATGTGGGAATCATATAGTTAAACTTTAAATAAATCAAATTGGGATATGGGAAGTAATTATAAGAGTTGATGGGATTGTTGTATTTTTTCAAAATTCAGGATTGCTATCTTTTTTCAAAACATTCGAGGGCTATGATGAAAGCCTAAGCAAAGCGGTTGCTAAAATGTGGAACGAGGGAAAAATCTAGGTCAGCAATTGTTCCCTTACTATTTCTCCCAAGCTTATTGCTAAGGTGACTGGTCTTGCACTGGAAGGTAGAAGCATTTTTAAACCCAAATCTGATTACAGTCTTGAGATTGACTATTTTTTCCAAGGAAAAGGGGAACCTATTTCTCTTCATAATGGCTATGCTAGGTGTAAGCTGCCCTCCCCATTTGATGAAATTGATAAACTGTTCATGTCTTATATCACATTGGAAGGTAGATATAAAGTAATATATGGTTACCATTTTCTAATGTTAAACCATATTCATAATGCAAAACCATATAACTTTCCTTTCTACTTATTCTCTTCTCTGGAAAAATCTATAACTATGGTGAAGCAAAAATGCAAATGCCAATAGAATGGAAATGGAGAAAGAGATGCTAAAAATGAAAGGAATCATTATGCAAATCAGAGATTCCCATGTTCTTAATGTAAAGAGTACTATTTTCCATCTCAACTATTGGCTGAAATGATATAGTCAATGGAATTGGATAAAGAAAAAGAATTGGATGGCACATGCCCGAAGGTGGTGATCAAATAACCCAACTACAAGTCTTTGGAAGGAAACCATCACAACACTTTGGTCAAATAACGAAATGGATGTATGCAGACGGTGGACGATATGGTCAAAGAGAAATGAAATGTTATGGTTTGGAATTTGCTACTTGTTTACTTTTTGTTATTAGTATTATCCTTGGGATTGCTATGTAACGTATATCATATGTAATGGATATCATATACTGATTTTTTGTTTTTGATATTTTGGATCATGACCGGCCTTTGAAGATAAATACTTTATCCAATTTGTAAGTAAACGGTAAATCTTTGTAAGGGGTAGGGTCCCTAAACCCTAACTTTTACCTCTAATAAAAAATAATTATAAGAGTTGATGGTGGTTGTATTTAATTTTGTAAGAGCTTGTGTAAGTCACATTTGGAGTATGAAATACTCCACCTCCATGGAAATTCGAATTTGATCTTGGGGGCTATTTTTGGAGACTTGTGGGACAAGTAAAACTTGTCCCATGCCTCTAAATTTAATATACCAACCATACTTATGGATGGAGATGTAATTTTTGACTTTTAACTGCATTTTATTTAGCATGTTTATTGTTTTGGATTGCACTCTCTTACATTTTATTAAATAGTTGTCCCTTGAGGTGTGGGCTCTTTTGGATTGTGTAAGTTAATTTGTCATTTCATTTATTGTGCTTGGGAGAATGGAATTTTGTCTTTTGTGTCTGAATTGGAGGATGTGTGATGTGGCATCCTACATGGATCCACATCATCCTCTTCTCTCCCACTTCTATTTAATGGAAACTTTCTTCTTGTTTTGGGTTGTTGAATCTTTTTGCATTCTTCCTTAGGGCACATTTTCTTGTGGGATATCTTTTTTTTGAAGGAAATTTTAGAGATAACTTTGCATGCTTGGGATCTTTCTGTTTTGGACTGTGTTTTGCATGCATCCTTGGGCACATTTTTCGTGATTAGAGATCTTATTGATTTGGAGGAAATTGGAGATCATTTAATACTTTGGCACTATTGTTTTAGGACTATGTTTTTGACATTCAAAGCTTGATGTGTGGAGCCAATCCTTCCATGGATAGGTAGGATTTTATTTCTTCCTTATTGCTGTAATTTTTCTTATTGTGTTGTGTGTATGGTGCATGCATTGTTTTATTTGTTGGCTGGTTGGGTAGAATGCCTTAGGAATGGTGTAGGAGAAGGCTATGGGGAATTATTATGGGGGCATAAGGAAATGCCATACACATTAGAATTTTGTGGAGGGATTTTTGATTTTGGGATCCACCATGGAAAATAAATAGCTTGCATTTATTACTTGTGGGGGGCATAAGGGAAAATTTTTGGGGGCATAACGAGCGGTTGGGAGATATAAGGTTTATGGGTTATGATATGTTATATTGGTGGTATGATTATTTGGTGGATGCCCAATTCCCAATTGGGAGGAATAAGTAGCTCTCCCATAGTCGTTGCTCCTTTGGCTTGCAAGATCAATCCCGAGTTCTATTTTGATATGTTTTAAATGCAGTTGTGAACTACTTTTTTTTTTTTGGTGTTGCATTGTGTTGTAAAAAAAAATGTGTATGTGAAATATTGTTGTGTGTGGAAGCCATTTGTTGCCGTGGTTGAATTGCACCTTCTATTGTATCTTGGTTGGGGCTCGGGGCCATTGATGAAGGAAGGATTCTCCTTTCATTAGATGTCTTGGTTGGGTGGAGAGCGTTTCTTTTCCCATATTTTGTTGTGATCAACTTGGAGAAAGAGTAAATGTGCATGTTGCTATCTTGGAGCAATGGAAAAATACAGTTTGACAGTCCTTTGTGGAAACACATTAATTTTTAATCCTTTCCCACATGATGTGGATGAAATTGTAATATGCATTTTGTGAAGAAAGATGTATGTAAATTGATTATGAAGTTATATTTTTGAAATGTGAAAGACACTTACATTTTACTCTGTACATTGGAAAGAAATAAATTAAATGATTGTTATTGGTTTCCAACATTGAAATATGTAAAGTTGTTTAATTAAAGTCAATAAGAATTGCAAGTTTAGTTCTCATTTGCATTGTTGTGGTAAAATTGGAAATATCAAATTGGGATTGGAATCTTGTTTAAAAAAATGGAAAAAGAAGAAATGCGTGTGTAAGAATTATATTGCATTGTCTCCTTTGAAAGATATTAAATTTGGACATCATATGTTACAATTTAACTTGGAAAATATTTGTTTAGAAACAACTATATGCATTGGAATAGTTTAGAAACTATATGCCACACTTAAATGATAAAATTGACAAATAGATCCTTTAAAGTTTTGATCACTCGGCATTGTGACTTTTAAAATTGGTAAATCTAAATAAAATGCACAGTTTGGACCAGCATTTAACAATAAACTTGGAAACCTTAAAATCCAACATGATATACTAGTAATGAACTCAAATTGACAAGAAGATTTAAGAGAGTAACTCGAACCATTGCAAATTTGAGCTCAATCTCTTCCTCAACCGTTTTCTATCATTTGTTGGACAAAATTTCAAATTGGAATCAATTGAACAAAATTGACTTTCCTAAAACACTCTAAACTCTTCATAGACCTGTCCTCCATGTCTATTTGACATGTTGATTGAAGGAGGAGATCTAATTTAATCAAAATTGAAAGTTGGAAACTTTCCAGTTGGCTAATTAAAATCTTGTAGATCCTTTTTTTAAAATTGACCCCTTAAAACTTATCAAAAATTAACATTGATGTTTTCTATAAAAAGAGGGAATTTATATCTTTCCAAAAAGTCCTCGTTTTCCAAAACCGACTTCCTAGCAAAAGTTATGGCACTTTGAAGTTTTTCTGCCTTGGCGGGAAAATTTGGGAAAATTTTCCCTGGCGGGCCCGCAACCCAAAAATTTCCTGTCATTTTGGCCTTAGAAAAGTTTTTGGAAAAATTTTGGTTCGAGAAAATTTTTCCTTTTTCCTCCACTAGCCTGCCAATCAGAGGCTGCCACGTGTCCTCACGGGGCAGAAGCGGAGGTGCGGCATATTTTTGCCCTTTGATCTTTTTAAAATTTTGAAAAAAAATTCCAATTATCCCCACGGGCCCACCGCCAATGAGAGCGTACCACATGGAACTTTGGCGTGGAGGTGGGAGCGCGGACCCTTCTTATTCTTTGGTTGTTTTTTTTGGCCTAGGAAAAATTCGCTAAATTTCTCCCGCGGCCCACTTCTTTGCCTTTCCTCGAACCTTGTCCTTCCGCGGGTGTGTGGACCCGCGCATCCTCTTTCTTCTCTATTCCTTCATCGGGCGCAAAGTGATAAATCACCCCACCACTCTGCACCCTCCTTCTCTCTTCTCCTTGTGGAAATTTATGGTGTGCCATGTGTACCTAGTGGACCCGCAGTGCGTGGAAGCCAAATTGGCTTTTCTCCTATCAGGTGAAATACCCCAAACTCACGGGGGTTCACTTAGTAAAGGTATAGTATAACACGTGCATTTGAAGGGTGTTAAAGAATACCCTTAATTCTAGTTTTTACCTCTAATTATTCAATTGATAATACCCCCTCCTGTTATGTTATTAGAATGAAAATACCCCTTATTTTTTCCATGTACCTTAATTACCCATTTTTCAATTACAATTTTATTTAACCCTTTTTATTTCTACCCTAATATATTCAACAAAAATATATGATATTTCTCACTCAAATTTTTGAATATGCATTTCCTCTCGAAAGATAGTTTGAAGCCATTGGATACCTATTATAAATCACCTTATAAATGTTAAGTTTTAATCATTTTTTTAATAGTTCTTCAAATAATTAAGATTGTGAAATAATATCACTTGTGTTGAAAAATATACTCAATCCTAGTTTTCTACCATCTTATTATTTCTTGGTTAAGAATATCTTAATTGAAATTTCTTTATTCAAAAATATATTATAATTTAACTTTATGAACACACTCATTTTGTAATTTTAGGGTATTTAATTTTGAAAACTAAGGTTTAAATGTTTTAGTTTTATATTAAAAATCAAACCTTCCTTTCCTTTGGCCCACCTCTCTAACCTACCCCCAATACCGATTCAAAATATAAATAAATCAAACACTTTCATCTCCTCATGTCTATTGGTATATTGATTTTAATTTTATTAATATTAATTACCTCAATATGAACCCACGTGCTAGGATATTTCCTAGCTAATGAACCCCGTTCCTAAACTCTCTCGCCGCCTCATCCTTCCTTCCTTTGTTGCAGCGACAACTCGAGACCGCCACGTGACCCTAGAGGACTGCGGAGGCACGGACACAATTGGGGAATTTCTCCCATGCAATGGAAAAGTTTTGGAGCCACCCCATGACCCACCAACCCATCAAAGGGGATTTCCCCTCCTCTTGACATGTGTACCCTTGGGGAAAATTTGACCCCTAGACTCCGCTTGCTCATATCTTGAGTTTCTGGTGGAGTTAGGAGGACTTCTTTATATCATTGGAAAGGTGAGAAAATTTCCTATCCATTAGAAATGGTTTAGGGAAATTTTGGGAATGTTAAGAGAGGAAAAATCTAGTTGAAACTATGAGCACATAGAGAGTTAGGTATGGGGGCAAATTTCTCCCTAAACCTAACTAAAACTTCTAGCCCTAAGTTTTGGACCTTGTGACCTCTAAGAATTGTTAATAAAAGAGAAGTTTGTTCTTGTGGATTTGAGTTGTTCTAGAACCTATTAGTGGTAGTTGTTGCCTAGCAACCTGGTTGTAGACACTCCTAATCAAGTTCTGGGAGTGGGTAAGTGAGACCTTGCTCTGTTGACTTTACTTATGTGTTATTTTCCTCACTATAATTTAATCCTGCTCATGTCTTTGATCTGGTGGAAATTAAATACCTTGGGTATTTAATTGTTTTGGGTCCCTTAACCCTAAAATTTAATCAGGAAATCTTTAGCTAAAATGTCAATGAAATCAGTAATTAAATTAATCCTTAGAGAGATTTGAGCTAGGTGTGGACCTATTACATTTATTGCTTTATAATGTGAAATCAGTAATCATTATAATGGGAAAGGTTATCAGTTGAATTTATTTGTCTTTGAGACTTTGGTTGTCAACTCCTAACACCTTAAAAATAAAAATAAAAATAAACAAAAGAAATCCATAATTTTCTAACTAAACCTAGGTGATTCATGGTTCTCAAGTGGGTTGTTTAACCGGGCATTACAGACCTCCACTTCCTTCAACCTTCAAATATAAATGTCTGAATGAAAGGAATTAGGGAAAACAAAAGAATAAAAATGAAGATATAAGGATAATTAGGAATTTTAGTAAAACCTAGAATCTAAGGTCTCTCATTGTTCTAATCCAAGGGTGGAGATTAGATTCTAAACTTTTTAAGTTGTAGACATTTAATGGGAATGAATATTTTAAAGTTAAAGTGTATGGGTATTTGATTAATGATGTCACCTTGGGTGATTTACACATGGGTGCTTTGGGTTATAATATGTTGGAGCATTTTCATTATGGGTCGAATAAATAAATAAATTGCATTTTAATTATGGGTAAATAAAAAAGTTATGCATGGGAAATTCTAATAAATTAATTAAGGGGTTAAAATAATTAATGAAAATGTGGATTTAAAAAAATTAATCGAAACACTAGAGAAGGATTTAAGTCCATAATTGTTTTTGGGAAATTAATAGTAATATTTCATTATTAAATGGGTTCTAAATACTTTAAGGGTTTATAGAAATTAATAGATGATAATTAATTAAACATAACTAATGCAAATACCATTGCAACTTTGAAAAAATTTTTGAAATTTTTCCTAAGTCATTGATGGAGTTTTGACATGGTTTTGGTGTGTCTATTTTTGGGTGTTACACTTTAGTATCAAAACCATGGATTCAAAACTTGGACCACAGGTAAAAATGGAAAACAATTGGAAAACTTAGTGAAACCTAAACCTAGGAAAATTGATATTGTTTATAACTTAAAAGGCGAGAACTTAGTAAACCAAAACAAAATATAATGTGAACTAATGCCCCTTGGTCTATGCTGGAGGCATAGAATAGATGAGGGTTTCTTACACATTTAGTTAGAAGGAATACCCCCAAAGAAGCATTCTTTGTCATATTACCATAGATCCGGACCTTATAGGTGGTCAATGGCATCATACGCAAAGGTTCACTTAGTGGGTGACCTAGAAAAATTTATAGGAGCCATCATTAGAGGCTCATGAATCTCCATGGAAGAGTGAGGAGAATAGGCTAGATAACTCCCATGTGGAGGCAGAGATAGAAAAAACTTACTATAGAGAGAGAAGGGAGATAGTCTTTGTGAAACATAGGGAGAGATATAAGAGTCATAGGTAGAGAGATGACCATGAGAAGAGACCTAGGGGTGGAAAAATGTCAATGGCCAATCACATCCGAGAGATACTAAAGCTTAATCCACCTCACTTTGCTAGAGACATAATAGGATTGCAAGCCGAGGCTTAGCTAATTAGCTTGAGCGGATGCTTCAAGCTATGTCCATGCACTAGTAATACAAAGGCTCTTATCACTATAAATATTCGAGGGATGAGACAAGAGTATGGTGGAGGATAGAGAGAAGAATCTCCACGTCAATTCATAGATCATTACTTGAGAGCTCTTTGAGGAGAGATTTCGAGAGAAAAAATATTTATAGGAGGTTCATTCAATAACAAATTGATGAGTTCGACGATCTGTGACATGTGAGTATAACAATGGTAGAGTATGAGAGAATATTTTTGGAACTCATTCAATACATGGACTACATGTAGGATGAGTAGGTTAGAGATCACAGGTTCATCGGGGGCTTGAATTTAGATCTTAGAGGGCAAGCGAGATGCATTCTCCATAGAATCTAACCGAGGAACTTTAAAAGCCCTATATTACGGAAGAAAACAATTGGAAGACACATCGGTTAGAGATCGGATGAGGATCCACATTCTCGCAGATGAAATATAATTGGTTTGAAGGGGAAAACATCCTCCTCGTGGATGATAGGGATCGGCACATTTCTCCTTTCGATCATAACAATAGTCATAATAGCAAAAAGCAATAAAACTACCCACCATTTATCGCTCCATATATATATATATATACATATATATATATATATATATATATATATATATATATATATATATATATATGATGTAAAGAGAGGGCATAAAATGGGGCCTCTAGCTAGAGGGCTCATCATGAAACATAGACCACCTAGAGCTCATTCAGCCAAATCTCATTTGCAATGGCCACATCACCATATAGTAGGATCATCACCTCTACAACGCAGAACACTAGAGCACTTGGAGGAGTCTCTTTCAATTGGAGGGGACCTAGTAGTTGTTATGGATGTAGTGCATAGTGACACCAAAGGAGATATTGTCCACATAACCCTAGTAACAAGGGTAAGGTCCCTATTTCGAGTTGACGGTAGAGATATGGAAAAAAATTATAGGATATATGCAGTGGTTGAGAACCCAAGATAGGGCACTAGAGTACTCTGATCGAGACCACATGTAGCATTGGCGGTATTCCTATCTCTATCCTATTTGATTCAGGATCTTCCAATTCTTTCATTTCTCCATCTTTCGTAGAGTGATGTTGGGCCGGTGGAAGTTAGGCAGGGTCATAGTTGGGATGGAGAGATGGATTATAGAACCAAGCTCATAGTGAATTCCTTAGTAAAGTAGTGTCTAATAGACCTATGACCCTTCACCATGACCTTTGATCTTAGTATCCTTCCCTTCGTATCGATCATATGGGATTATTTTTACTATGGATTGGCTTTCAACACACAAGGCTAGATTGGATTTCTACAGTAAGGTGATCTCTTGTGCAAATGATTTAGGAGATAGGTCAGTGATTTTTAGGGTTAGGAGGCCTATATCTATTCACAATATATCCATTATGCACCTGAAGTGGTGTGCGCATAAGGGATGATAGTTATATGCCATTACAATCGGTGAAAGGTTGGTGGTTGAGACTAGTGAACTTTCACTCAATGATCATCACATTTTTCTATATTTTTCATGTCTTTCCTAGTGAGTTTCCCCACCTACCTCCCCTGGGTGAGATATATTTTTGTATAAACTTGGTTCTTGGAGCAAAGCGTATCTCACGAGAACCTTATAGGATGAGTACCCCTTAGATTTGTGAGCTCAAGTTACAGCTTGAGAACATTCTTGAGAAGGTCCTAATCCATCTAAGTTTATCTCCTTGGTGCACATCAGTGATTTTTGTGAAGAAGAATGATGGATCCCTGAGATTATGCATTGATTATAGGTAGTTGAAAAAAGCAACGATCAAGAATCGTTACCCCCTTCGACACATTTATGATTTGTTTGATCAGATAAAGGGTCCTACTATGTTTTTGAAGATAGATCTTAAGTCGTGGGTATCATCAGCTAAGGATTGTATAGGAAAATATCCAAAACACAAAATTTCACACTAGATACAATAATTATGAGTTCATAGTTGTGTCATTCGGATTGACGAATGCCCCCACAGTGTTCATGAGCTTGATGAATGGGTTATTCAAGACATTCTTTGACAGCTTTATACTCGTATTCTTGGATGACATATTGATATACTCACTCAAACGTGAGGAGAATGAGGAGCACCTTCGATAGGATTTACAGTGTCTTTGAGAGAAACAACTATATGGGAACCTGAAGAAGTGTGCATTCTTTCAAAAAAGAGGTTCAATATCTAAGTCACATCATTTCTGGAGAAGTTATCATAGTTGATCCTTCCAATATTAAGGATATCATTGATTGGACGAGAACTGACTAATGTGATTGAGGTACGCATTTTTATGGGATTAGTGGGATATTACATGAAATTTATATTGAACTATTCATGTATTGTTCATCCCATCACTTCCCTACAAAGTAGAAAGGGAAGAATTTTTGTGGTTAGATAAATGTGAGTAGTCCTTCATGAATCAAGGAATTCCTTACTACAAAACCTATCTTAGTAGTACCAAAACCTTAGAGTGAATTATTTGTTTTTACAAATGCCTCATTGGCAGGGTTATGAGGAGTATTGATGTAGGATGGCCAAGTTGTCACATTTGAGTCTTGTAAACTCAAGGATTATGAGCTCAATTACTCAACTCATGAACTTGATCTTGCAGCAGTTGTACATATTTTAGTTCAATGGCATCATTTTTTGTTGGGTTGGAGGTTCACACTAAGGACAGATCATTTGAGCAACGACACCTATTCACAAAACCCAATCTCAACACCACAACGACGATGGATGGATTTTTTATGTGAATATTATATGGAGATTGAGCATGTGAAGGGAAAGGATAATGTGGTAGTAGACGACATTATTTGACAAAGATATATTTTCATGGCCATCTCAGTGTATAGAGATTTACAGAGCGGGATTTTACAACAAATTCCACTTGAGAGGTTCTATCTTCCATTCAAAGAAGTGATTGAGTCAAACAAATCACTGAAGGGGAAGTTTGAGGGTTTATCATTGGAGTCATATTGGCTTCTTAGGAACATGGGATGAATATATGTACGAAAAGAGGGTGGTTTACGAAAAGAAATTATTTCACGTGCTCATCATACACCTTATTTAGCCCATCAAGGGGTGAAGAAGATGCATGCTACACTAAGAAAATTATTTCATTGGAGTGGACTTCAGAGGGATATAGATTAGTATGTGTCTCAATGTTTGGAGTGCCAAAAGTTGAAGGTCGAGCATCAACATCCATATAGCCTTCTTTATCCTCATGTTATATCGAATTAGAAGTGGGACACCATTTCCATGGACTTCATTATCGAGCTACCTATGTCAAGATATACCCATGATGCGATCATGGTCACAATGGATAAATTGACAAAAGTGGCTCATTTTTCTCTAGTTAAGACCACCTACACAACTAGTGCAGTTGCACGTGTTTATCTAGATGAGATAGTGAGATTGCATGGGATTCAGTGAAGATCATCTTTGACTGTAGCCCCTTATACACTTCACACTTTTTGACCACCATACACTTTCCACATGGAATGAAAATAAATTTTAGTAGAGCTTATGACCTTGAGATAGATGGTAAGACCGAATGAGTGAACTGTTATCCATATTTTTCCCCCCAGGAAAATTATTGGATCAGCCACAACCCCACACAAAAAGCACCAAAGAAAACATGTTTGAATCTTGTAAACAGGGTTGCAGGAAATATCGACTCAAGGATCGCAGGGAAAAAATGAGGTTGAATAACACAAGAGAAACTAGAGATCGAAAAGAGTCGATTCGACCCTTCACAAGAAGAAATCAAATAAAATAGCTATGTCAAGCACACCGTGCTTCAAATCCAATAGAAAAGTAAGGAAGAACCCGGAAAGCTCAAAAATAGAAGAGCAGGGTCAAAGAAGGAGGAGCAAAGTGTCACGAGAGAATCTAGGAGTAAGAAAGAGAAGAAATGAAAATTTTTTGAAGTCTTCGGGCTCAAAACAATTAAGAACATGCCCAAAAAAATTGACTAAGTATGGAGGAGACAGTGGAAGCTTCCAAGTGTCCAAATGGTACACCTCCAAAGATTAGAACCAAAGGGGCAGCTCAAACAAACGTCAAACCTCCACGCATCCAAAGATCCAAAAGTTGAACGGCCATTGAAAAGTCTTCGACTATGCGGAAGGTGCCAAGTGTTGGATCAACACAATTCTAAAATGGGAGCCCAAGGCGAGGCTCAAACTTATGCTAGCCCTCCATGTAGCCAATGGTCAACAAAGGTCAAAAGGAGAATAGGTCCAAAATGGATAAGTAATGAATGCAAGTGGAAGGCACCAAGTGTCCAAATAGCATGCATTCAAAAGCGGGACCACGGGCGAGAGAATCAAATGAGCACGGGCTCGCCACGTGTCCTAAGATTTTAAAAAGGGGACAACGTCATGGGTTGAATAGTCAAAGCAGAGTCGGGCTAGTAGCGGAAGGTTCCATGTGTCAACATGGCGCCATTTCAAGGGCACACCCAAAAAAATCTCAAACAAGCGCCAGCTCACCATGTGTCCTAGATCCCGAAAAGGTGAGGGTGACTATTGAAAAGTCCAAAGGCCCACGGAGGTCTCCATGTGTCATATCCACGCTACTCCAAAGGTAAATTCTGGGGTAGTTTCTAAACATGCCCAAAGCCTCCATACGTCTTGGGTTGGATACAAAGTGCCTCCACCCACGGAAAAGACTCAGAAGAATATAGGGGAGCCCGAGGAACATGCAGATGCCACCACATGTCAGCCCCGCACCAATCAAAAATCAAAATACAAAGGCCACCCTCTGAGATCCGCTAGCCCTTCACGTGTCTAGTTTCAAAAGGGGGCCATTGTCTAACTATTTTTCTCGCTATTTTGTACGGACCCACCCCAAAAAATTTCAAATGGCCATATGTTTTGACCGAGAACTCGAGATTTAGGTGGGAGAGGACTTTCTTGAAACATCTTGAGACCCTCTATTCCTTGGAAACATAAAATATCATTTTTTCAGTGTTAGGGGATGAAAATGGAGAAAATGTCTTCCAGACCATTAAAAAAAGAGCCTGATTTCTCCAACTACTAGATCTGATTTGATTTTATCCATCGCTCCTTCTTCAAAGCATGCCGAGACAAAAAGGGATTAAGAATTAACATATTTGGGGTGGATTTGAAAGACGGCATTGATTGATAAAGGTTGAGTCTTCAAGGAAGTATTCAATGCATATCTTGTGGTAGTTGAAACAAGATTCATATTTTCCCTCTTCTCTCTCTTATTCTTTCTATATATAATAAGACTTCTCATTTGAGAAGGGAGAGATTATTCTGGGCATAGGGAAACTCTGTCAAATTTTTCCCGACTCCATTTTGAGTTGAAAACCTTCTCCTATGCATGGCAAGAATTTTTGTGCCTCTAAGCAGAAACGTAATGGTATGTGCACCCATATAGAGCAATAAAACATGTTTTTGTGGTGTTTCTTCAACCCTTTGCATTGTTTTATTGTCTCTCCATACCTCTCCCATTCAAATATATTTTATGTGCAAGTATTTCACATTTATAGGTGTAGGGATTTGTGTTTCATGGAGTTTTGATCATGAATTAGGGTCTGGGATTGTGTCACTTATGTCTGACCTTCCCATCTTCCTTTCTCCCCTATTTCATCCTCCCTCAATAGAGCATCTCACCCCTTTCCTTCTCTGATGTATCACCACTTTAGTGTAGGATTTTCTTTCACTCTCTTTCTCTTTGGTTCCTTGGAATGGTTAGATTAGGATATTTTAGTTTTTGTTTGCATTAGAGTAGCTCGTGGTAGGTAGTTTAGGAACAAGAACAAGCTTTCTCTGGAGGATCATCTCAGGTTTACAAGTCCCACAGCTTAAGAGATGATCTAATGTTATGAAATCACACTGAATGCCCCATTTTAACCACTTCACATCTTTGGCCATTCGGGGTGCTGTAATTTTGCACTAACATTTTTGCCACACCGTGGGACAAGAGGTCTTCACATTATTTCATCAAGTTGATGTGTTCTTGGTGGGATTCGGCCTTTTGATGTGTTCTTTGAGTTGTAGACCTTTTCCATCCTTTTCCACTCATTTTCATCCATTTTCTTCTTCCATCTCTTTCATTTTCTAACATTCCATGAGGTTGTGCAATCATGACTTCATTCCCTCCATGGAACTCACACTTACAACAAGGCAATATACCTCCAATTTATTTCCCAACTCCTCCAAGTTAACATTATAATCAGATTGAGGACCATTATTCTTACCTATTTGATTAGGGTCAAAATCAGTTTAGCCATAGAGCTTATCAAGAACAAGGGTGTGAATACAATGGTGATAACTATGTGGAGAATGCTGGTTTGTTGGAGAAGATCTAAAAATTCGAGGCTGACATGGTTCAATTAAGGGCCATAGCACAAATGAAGTCATTCAAGATTGGTTACAGGGCACCTTGTCCATGGGAAGGCCCTTTTCCAAGACACTACAACCCTCAGGAGAAGATTGACTTCAAGGTTGAAATGCTACCTCAACTTGCATAATGGACTGAGGAGATTGAGGTTTATGAGTTAGTTACAAGACAACCTTGTCAATGGGTGAGTCCACCACCTCCTAGCTCTTCATTTTCTCTTCCTCAATCTTTATCATTTCAGCATGATCAAGATTTAAGCCCCTTAGTTTCTTCCCCAAGTTTTGATTCCATTTCTCCATTCCCTAGTGTTCCACCCCATTTCAGTTCCTCTCCCCATTTCCTTCCAAAATTCATTCCCTCCAAAAACAAGAAGTTCCACCTCCTTCCCCACCAAAACAATTGCAAAGCTGGTTGAACCTCAACCTGACACTCATCTTGCTTTCCCAAGTCCATGTTGGGGAGATACTCAAGAATCCAGTCAAGGACAACAAGAAAAGGAGCCGAATAGAGAATAAATGACAGACATATCTGATGAGTTGGGCTGCTAAATTTGGGTTTACAAATATCCCCTTGATGGTCAATCCAATTGAAGAGGTCAGATTTGAAGAGCAAGTGGTGGCTGAGGTTGAGTTTGAAAGAGAAGAAGAAAAAGAGAAAGAAGAAGAAGATCACTAGTCTTTTTAATCGAATGTAGTGTCCCTAATGACACTTTTTCTGAAGAGGATGCTGATCTCGATCCAAGTTACACAACTAGTTGAAGAGGAAGAGCAATCACCTCCAAGTCCCATTGAAGAGGAGCAAATGGGAGAGATCAAATTATGGTTGAGCCCACTCAATGAAGAAGGCATCATTGAAGATTTTTTGTTTTCATTTCAAGGGCCTGATTTGATTGATGAACCCATGATGGAGGAGGACCATATGGTTTTAGAGGTTCCAAGTGTGGAGCAGGCTACAGAGAACCTTATGTTCTTTCTTCCACTTCATCCCCTTCAAGATCTAATGTTGAAGAAGAGTTTGAGCTTGAAAACTTCACGTTTGAGGATAAAGGGAGCCATGGTGATCAAGTTGCAGATCATGAGGACACCATGGAGGAGGTTGATCATATGCAATAGGAAAACAATGAGGCAAATTATCTATCTGACTTGGAGGATTTCTTTAATGGAGAGGAGCCCATGGAGGTTACATCATCTACTCCTCCTCCATCCATCTTCCAGGAACATGAGACTTCTACCATGAAGGAGGGAATTCAAGATCAACAGCCCATGTCTTAAAACTTCCCTCTAGAATCAAAGTTAGAAGATCATGCTCCTCCATGTTCTTCATAAGAGAAGGAAGAGAAAAAGCAAGGAGATATCATCATCTCTCTCTCACCATCCATCCATGAGAGTCACCAAAAATACTCCATTTTTGGAGTTAGAATTAAGAACCATGGGTAGATTCAAAGGACCATACCTTTACCAATTAGATATTTGGATTCATTTGTGCTATGACACTTGATCGAACCATGTCACCTACTTCGTGGCATGAGGATGAGCATCAAAGTACCAAGGGTCATCATCAATGCCTCTAGGAGTCCAATGTCAATTAGCTTGAGGAGGTATTTTTGGTTGATGTATATACCTTGATGGTTGGGGTGGACAAGCTTAAAATTAGTTTTTATTCATCCAGAAGCCATATTCGAGTGTCAAATCATTTGCATGGCTGCCCCTCTTGAGAAAAGGAAGCTATTTATCCATTTCTATAGCGGGCTTTGTTTAATATTTTCTTTCTTTCTCGGTTAGTTTAGGAGTAGGAGAAAGTTTTGTTTTCTGTAGAAGAAGTACTTGTACACACTATGCATGTCTCATTTGAGGCATGTATGATTTCAGATTTTGTACATAGTTGTGTGGTGATGTTTTGTTGCTCTTGCATAGTCCATTCTCGTGATAGACCAAGGCCGGGATTTTCACTAGTCATGGAAGAAGACTCATAGTCACCTATAATAGTTGTTATCTTCAAAAGAAAATAAATGCAGAGAAACTAAAAGGTCATCTTCGAAACAGTCCATCCAAGGAAAAATGAAAGCTTCGGGTCAGACTAATTTTCTACTCTCAAAAACCATCATTTTGAGATTTCTTATGAAAATTGAGAGTGCAAGGAGTCGATCTTGTGAACTAGGGGAAGGATCAGTGAAATACCATCATTCTCGACACCATGCCCAATGGATATGATAAGGAAATTGGTCTTTTCACCTAGAAGGAAGATACCTCTATGAGTCGCTAAATTGTTATCCATATTTCACCCCCTGGGAAAATTATTGGAGCAGCCATGACCCTGCATAGAAAGGACTAGAGAAAACACATTTAAATCTTGCAAACAGGGTTGCAAGAAAGCTCGAATCAAGGAGCATAGGGGAAAAATGAGGCTGAATGACACAAGAGGAACCAGAGACCCAAAAGAGTCGATTCGACCCCGCACAAGAAGAAATCAAAGAAAATGGCTCACAAGTGCCCCGTGGTTCAAATCCAATGACAAAGTAAGGAATAACCTAGGTAGAATCATAAATAGAATAACAATAGGTTAGAGAAGGAGGGGTAGTGTCACAGAGAACCCGGGAGTAAGAAAGAGAAGAAATGCCGAAGTTTCAAAGTCTTCAAGCTAAAAATAGTTCAGAACAGGCACAATTTTTTTACTAAGTATGGAGGAGACAAAGAAAAGCTTCCAAGTGTCTAAATGACACACCTCCAAAGATTAAAACCAAAGGGGTAGGCTCAAACAAACACCAAGCCTCCATGCATCCAGAGCTCCAAAAGTTACATCGGCCATTAAAAATTCTTCAACTAGGTTGAAGGTGCCAAGTGTCTGATCAGCACAATTCTAAAATTGGAGCCCAAGGTGGAGGCTCAAACTTACGCTAGCCCTCCACGTAGCCAATGGTCAACAGATGTCAAAAGGAGAACGGGTCAAAAATGGCTAAGTAATGAATGTAGGCAGAAGGTGCCAAGTGTCTAAACAATGCATATTCAAAAGTGGTACCTGGCGGAGAATTAAACGAAAGCGGGCTCGTTGCATGTCCCAAAATTTAAAAAAGGGGACAGATTCATGGGTTGAATAGTCAAAGCAGAGGCGAGGATAGTATCGGAAGGTGTGAAGTGTTAACACGGTGCCATTTCAAGGGCACACCCAAAGAAAATCTCAAACGAGCGCCAACTCGCCATGTGTCCTAGAATCTGAAAAGGTGAGGGCGACCATTGAAAATTCCAAAGGTATGTAGAGGTATCCACATGTCATATTCATGCTACTCCAAAGGTAAAGTCTGGGGGCATTTTCTAAACATGTGCAAAGCCTCCATGTATCTTGGGTCGGATACAGTGCCTCCGCCCACGTAAAGACTCGGGAAGAATACAAGGGAGCCCAAGGAACCTACGGATGCTCCCACATTTCAGCCCCACACCATTCCAAAAGAAAATGTAGAGGCCACCCTTAGAGATGCACTAGCCCTCCATGTGTCTAGTTTTAAAATGGAACCCATGTTTGAACTAGTTTTACCGCTATTTTGTATGGACCCGCCCCAAAAAATTTCAAATGGCCATATCATTTGATTGAGAACTCATATTTGGGTGGGAGAGGACTTTTTAGAAACGTCTCATGACCCTATATGCCTTGGAGACATAAAATATCATTTTTTGCGGGCGTTAGTGGGCAAAAAGGAGAAAACTTCTTCCAAGACATTAAAAAAATAGCATGATTTCTCCAACTACCGATCTGATTCGATTCGATCCGTCATTCCTTCTTCAAAGACACCGAAAGCGACATAGGGAACAAGAATTGAAAAATTTGGGGCATAATTGAAAGAGGGAATTGATTGATAGCGGTTGAGTCTTCAAGGAAGGATTCAATGCATATCTTGTGGTAGTTGAAACAGATTTGACTTTTCCCTCTTCTCTCTCTTATTCGTTCTATATATTATAACACTTATCATTTGAGAAGGGAGAGATTATTCTAGGCGTAGGGAAACTCACAAATTTTTCCCGACTCCATTTTGAGTTGAAAACCTTCTCCTACACCCGATAAGAATTTTTGTGCATCTAAGAAGAAACATAATGTTCTCAGCACCCATATAGAGAAATAAAACGTGTTTTTGTGGTGTTTCTTCAACCCTTTACATTGTTTTGTTGTCTCCCCATACCTCTCCCTTTCAAATATATTTTTGTGAATGTATTTCACATTTACAGTGCGGGCATTGTGTTTCAAGGATTTTTGATCATGGATTACGTTACGGTTTGTGTCACTTCATTTGACCTTCCCATCTTCCTTTATCCCATGTTTCATCCTCCCTCAATAGAGCATCTCACCCCTTTCCTTCTCTGGTGTATCACCGCTTTAGTGTAGGATTTTCTTTCACTCTATCTTTCTCTCGGGTTCCTTGGAATGGTTAGGTTAGGATAGTCTAGTTTTTTTTTGCATTAGTGTAGTTCATGGCATGTAGTTTAGGAACAAGAACGAACTTCCTCTGGAGGATCATCTTAGGTTTGCAAGTACCACAGCTTGAGATATGATCCAATGTTATGCAATCACACCAAATGCCCCATTTTAACCACTTCACATCTTTGGCCATTCAAGGGTGCTGTGATTTTGCACTAACATGAATCAAATGTTAGAGGACATGGTTTAGATGTACATTATGGATCACTAGTCATGATGGGAATACTTGTATTAGGTATATTCTCCTTATAATAATATTTGTTAGAGCTCCATTGGCATGAAAAATTTCCAGGATTTGTTTGATAGAGAGTTCGAGAATTCCCTTGAGCTAGGACAAATTAGATGACATGGTTATTATTGGGCCAATTATGTTATAGGATATGGTGCAAGAGCACGCTTTTATCGGGAAGAGACTACATGAGGCACATGATAGGTAAAACAAATATGAGTATTAGAGGAGGAAAAAAATTCATTTTAGAGGTTGGTAAATAGGTGTTTCTTATATTTAGACCTCATAATAGCCCTATCCATTACGAAAAAGGCTCTCGATAGCTCTAAAAATTATGTGTCCATTTCGGATCTTGGAGCGAATCGGTCGCGTAGCCTACCGCTTAGCCTTGTCACCCATCTTGTCTCGCATCCAAGGTGTCTTTCATGTTTTTTAAGGAGATATATACTATATCCATCTCATGTCTTGGATTAGATGGCCTTACAGGTAAATTTACAGGGATAGGTGATTTTTAATCTCGTGTGCATTCTAAAGCATAGGATCTTGAGCCTTCAAGGGCATGATATTGAATATGTATACATCTATTGGGATTGATCTTATGAGTCATCAACTACATGGGAGGACACCACACCACTACGAGCACAATTCCCAAAGTTGTTCCGGTGACTTGTAGGAATTCAAGTCTAAGGGGAGGGTGATGTAGTTCACATTCCTCTTCAACACCTATTTTTATATGATCATGTTTATTAGTTTCTTAGTGACATGGAAATTATTATGATATTTTAGATAACATGTCATTAAATACTATGGACATTGTTATTATTGTTGTATTTATCCTTTTATTATGGATTGTATGGGTATGTCCAAAACATTGATTATGATTATTCTTAGATGATTGGACAAGCCATGTGATCTCATTGATGTTGTGAATTATTAATAATGTGATGTTAATAGGTGATCAATAGTACATTGTTGAATGTATCTATATGGATATAAGTTATAATGGATGTATGAATTGCATGGTTGTTGTAAAATATGAATTGTGATAAATGGTTATGCATAATCATAGGGTGACAAGTGAATGTTAGTGAATATGGTAGAATTGAGATGATTAGTAATTGTAAATAATTGATAGAATTGCTTAACCTTGATGATGATATAGCTATGTTGTATGATGATGTTAATTAATAAATGATATATGTGTTTTAATTTCTTGATGTATTGATATGGCCTTCAGGTTGAAGGTGTATCGTATTAGTTATATGGAGGAAATGAAATCACAATAAACAAAGAAGGGACTAGGAGACTAACTGTGGAAGAATACCGAGTGTTTACAACATGGTCACCTTGGAAGTCGTGTCTGTATTTTTGTTATTGTTGTTTTGCATTTCACGTTTTTTAGGAGGTATCTAAGGGGGAGTAACCTCATAAGTGATCATGGGTGTGAATTTTGTATTTTACCTTTTATTTTATTGTCTTAGTTATATAAGTGATTTTATTGAATTCTAATGTCTTCTCATTTTATTATGCTTATATAGTGTGCTCTTGATATAATTACTTAACCAAATGAATTATGCTAATTAGGAGATGTGGAAAATGGGGAAATGAATGTGGTAGATAGTCCTTGTTCTCTTCATAATTTTAGATGGATTTTATTTGATTTTGATTTTTGTACCCTTTCCCATCTCTCAAATCTCGGATTTGGGCTTTGATCCAATTTTTGGAGGTTTTTGGGATAATTTATACTTGTCTCATACTCCTTAAAATCTCCCACCAACCTAACCTATGATATGAGGGGTCAAATTTATCCCTCATTATGTATTTTTGAAGGAAAAATGGGAAATTAATGCCACCTTTTTACTTACTCTCTTAACTTTGTCCTTGAAGTGTGGAATAGTGGATTTTGTGCAAGAATGAACGTTTCATACCTTCAGCTTACTCATTTATGGAGTCTTGAATTATGTGTTTGACTTGTGAGGCGGATTTGCAAGAAATTATGTGGCATCCTACATGGAGCACCTCACCATCCTCTCCAACATTATCTATTTATTTGAATTTCTTGGTTATTTTAGGGGTTACTTACTTGGAAACTTTAGGGTGCTTCCATTTGGATTGGCTTGGATTTTGGAAAGAGATTGGAGTTTGTTTCTTGAAAATTGAAGGAGCTAGAAATGACAACATAGGGTCTTATACCTTGCATTTTGGTTTTCTTCTTTATGTAATGTGTTATATATTATATGAATGCATGTGAATTTGTATGGTATTGGGTATATTTTGGCATTAAGCATGGTGTTGGGAGAGGGAATGGGGAATTTTTTTAAGGTAAAATGGAGTGTGTGGGGAGTTTTTCGAGAGAGTGTTGCAAGGTTAGTCAACCTATGTAGAGTTAAAATAAAACTATATCATTTTGTATTCTTAAATGGAGAGATAAGGAGTTTTGTGTGTGTTTTTTTAGTGCACTTGGAGGCTTGAGTGGACCCCTATCCCTCTTGGGATACATAAGGAGATGGACAACATTTTTACATTCTCCTTTGGCTTAGCTTTTAAGCCTATGTGTTTTGGAAAGTTGTATATTTTTATTATTAGTGTTATTATAATTGTATTTGTTGCACGTTTTTTTGTTTTGTATGTATGTATTGTTGAAGCATTTTTGTGAAGAGCTGCCATGGTTGTAAAATTTCCTTATTTTTACATTGTTGGGGCTTGGGGACCAATGAGAAGGTAGGCTTCACCTTCTCATTGGATTAAGGTTGGGAGGTGAGTATTTCCTAGCTCCCTCCCTTGTTGTTGTGTTAAAGATGGAGAAAAATAAAGGAGTTACAAGTTGTTTCCTAGAATGAAGATACATGTGTATGTGAGACAAAAGAAAATGATATTTATTGTAAAATTTAGCATGTTTTCTCCATTTTGTGTGGAAGTATTTTGATACTTGTATTTTAACTTTAAGTTCTTGTAAATGAATCACCCAAATATGATATAAAATATTTAATTTGAAATTCATATGGTTGTAATGAGGCACTTGAATGTTGCATCTTATTGAAAATGGTACTCCTTCAAAATCAGCAATTTAATTTAAAAGTTTCTATTTTATTTTCAAGCTGAAATTGTTATACGTGAAATATAAATTCATGGAAATATCTACTTGTTTCTCCTTTATAAATATTCTTGTTCTTTATTATATTTATAAAAAGTATGGTTGTTGCTTATACTTGGCTTCCTTTTTAAAATAGGTGTGTAATCGGAGAATTTTTTTATTGTTGTATTACTTTCATCCATATTAAACAAATGCATGCAATTAGTTCCTGTTATATCAATTTTTCCCCCGACAAAAATGTATCAAAAACAACGTGCAAGAAGAAATTCAAGAAATAGTTCTGTCGTAAGAATCCATGCTTCAAATCCAACGAGACAAGTTACAGGAAATGTCTACAATGGAATAGTAGGGTCGGGAGGAAGAAAATAGGAGGCCAAGTAGTGTCAAAGGAGCCGGAGGCTTAAAGGAAAAGAAACCGCAAAGACTTGAAGTCTTCGGGCTCTGCAAATGATTCAGAATGAGCCCCAAAATTGGATAAGTATGGAGGAGATAGAGGAAGATGCCAAGTGTCCAAATGAAACATCTCCAAAGATTAAATACCAATCTAGAGACCCACAGATGCACAAGGCTTCCACATGTCCGAGCTCCAAAATTTACACCGGTCGTTGAAAAGTCTTCGATGAACAGATGCTTATCAAGTGTCGGCTCGCCTTAATTCCAAGATGGGAGCCCAAGGAAAAGACTCAAACTAGCACCAAGCACTCCGGATCCCCAAGGGTCAATAGGGGTCAAATTCAAAAGGTGGTCCCAAAACTAGCTAAGTATAGAGGACCAATGGAAGCCTCCATGTGTCTCATTAGAGCAATTTTGGAAGAAAAGTATGGAGGCAACCCCCAAATGATAGCGGGTTTGCCATGTGTCCCAGGTCCAAAAAAAGGACATAATCAAGGGTTGAATAGTAAAAGTAGAGGTAGGATGGCAGAAGGAGCCAAGTGTTAAGATGACACTGTTTCAAAGGTTAAATTTGGGGCGGGTTTCCAAACAAGCATCAAGCCTCCACGTGTTCGGGGACATACTTTTGGCTCTACCACACAAGGACTTGAGAAAAATAACAAAGGAACACCATGGAGCCCATAGAAGCCTCCATGAGTAATTCCCACACAATTTCAAGAGTGAAAGGTAGGGGCCAAATATTCAAGGTGCGCGAGGCTGCCATGTGGACCTGGTACCTACAGTCAAGTTTCAAATATTGCGTGCTTGCGACCCTAATCTTCAAATGGCCATATATTTTTACTGCAAACTAAGATTTGGGCGAGAGAAGACTTTTGGAAATGTCTCAACACCCTCTATGCCATGGAAACATAAAATATCATTTTTAATAGGATTTAGTGGGTGAAAAATGGGAAAATGTATTCCAGGCCATTAATGCGACATCCGTTTGGTTTAAAAACTAGATCGGATTGATCGATCCGCCATTCTTCCTCCTTTAATGCGTCGAAAACATAATTGAGGCAGACTTGACAGATTATGGGTAGATCTACAAAGGTGAGCATTAAGGGATGGTGGTTGAGCTTTTAGAGAAGGATTCAATGCGTTGCGGAGGTGGTTGAGTAGGAATCAAATTTTTTCCCTCCTCTCTCTCATTCTTCCTATATATTATAAAGGAGGGGCATATTCAAACGTGTTGGTCATTATTTCTCCTCTTCCCCCTCTCTCTTTCTTATTTAGGTTAGAACACGAGTCTAAGCCTCCCCGTGGCTCTGTAATGGTGTTTTCTTGCCTCTTGCCCACTGATGATGTACTATGTAACATTCTAGAGCAATAAAGTCAGTTTCGTGATGCATCTGTCCATCCTTGGCTTATTTTGTTGTCTCTTCTTACCTCTCATCATTCTAGGGTATATTGTGCATAATATGATGTTTTTTACAGTCCTAGGATTTGTGTTTAATGGGTTTCAAGTGTTGTGTGTGTGAAATCTATCTTTGGTCCGTGGTGCATCTTATCCACCCTCTCCTCTGCTCACCTCTCTCCATTTCAGGAAGTCAAGTCTTTGATCATCCACTTCCTTTTCTGGTGTATCACCGCTTAGTGTAGGATCTTTCACCCTCTCTCTCTATCTTTTTCCCCTTGGAATGCTTAGATTTTGGCTACACTAGAGTATCTTATGACAGGAGATTAGGAAACAAGAACCGGCTTTCTCCTGAGGGCCATCTCAATTTTTTCATGTCCCACAACTTGATAGATGGTACCATGTTGTGAAATCACACCAAATGCCACACTCCACACCAGGGGCCATTCAGAAGTGTCATTATTCTGCACTAACATTTTTGGCACATCCATTAGGACACTAAGGTTAGATCTTCCATCTGTCCAAGGTGTCTCATTATCAGCAATAAATATTAAGTCACCATGTGACCACTAACAGTTTTGGCATGCCCGATGGGAGAGGTCTGAAGCACCTTACCACTTCATCTTAGTATGTTGGTGTGTTCCTGTTAAGGTTAAGCTTTTGAGGCACATGTAAGAACATCCGATGACTCCATATGGTCAACAATTCGTCCTTTGCGTTATAGACCTTTTCCATTCATTTCCACTCATTTTCATCAATTTTATTCTTCCATCTCTTTCATTTTCTCCCATTCCATGAAGTTGTGTAGTCATGACTTCATTGCCTTCATGGAACTCACACTTACAGCAAAAGCGGCATTCCACCTCCAATACACTTCTTAACTACTCCAGATCAACATTATAATCATATCCAAGACCATTATGCTTACCCATATGAGTAGGGTCAAAGTCAGTTTGGCTACGGAGCTTATCAAGAACAAGGTGACGCATACAATAGTGACAACTATGTGGAGAATGTTGGTTTACTGGAAAAAATTCAAAAAATGGAGGCCGGCATGGTTCATTCAAGGGCCATAGCACAAATCAAGGCATTCAAGATTGATTGCGGGCACCTAGTCCATGGGGAAGCCATTTTCCAAGACATTACAACCCCGAGGAGAATCTTGACTTTATGGTTGAAGTGCTACCTCAACTTACACAATGGATTGAGGACATTAAGGCTTATGAGAAAAGTGTGAGATAACCTTGTCAATGGGTAAGTCAATCACCATCTCCTGTCCTTCATTTTCTCTTGCTCAAGCTTTATCATTTTAGCAATGTCAAGAGTCAAGACCTTTAATTGTTGCCCCAAGTGTTGATTTCATTTCTCCATCTCCTAGTCTTGCACCTCACTTCAGTTCTTCTTCCCTTTTCCCTTCCAAACAATCATTCCCTCCAAAGAAACAAATAGTTCCACATCCCTCCCCACCAAAAATAATAGTAAAGCTGGTTGAACCTCAACCTGCCACTCCTCTTGCTTTCCCAAGTCCATGTTGGGAAGAGACTAAATAATCCACTCAAGGAAAAAAACAAGAAGTGGATCCCAACATAAAATAAAGGACAGCCAATTTAAAGAGTTGGGATACTAAATTTTGGTTTACAAATATCCCCTTGATGGTCAAGCCAATAGAGGATGTTAGGGTTGAAGAGCAAGTGGTGGCTAAGGTTGAGTTTGCAGTATAAGAAGAACAAGAAGAAGAAGAAGAAAATAAGCAATCTTTTTATGGCTCTTTGCCTGAAGAGGATGTTGATTTGATCCAAGCTACAAAACCAGTTAAGGAGGAACAATCAGCTCCAAGTACCATTGAAGAGGATCATTTGGGAGAGATCAAATTAGAGTTGAATCCACTCAATGAAGAAAGCATCATTAAATTTATTTTTTTCATTTCAAGGGTCTGATTTGATTGATGAACCCATGATGGAGGAGGATCATACGATTCCGAGGCTCCAAGTACGGGGTAGACCGCAAAATACCATTCATTATTCCTCCCACTTCATCTTCTTCAAGCTCTGATGTTAAAGAAGAGTTTTATATTTCAAAATTCATGTTTGGGGATGAAAGGAACCATGGTGAGCTAGTTGCAGATCAGGAGGACACCATGGAGGAGGTCAAGCACATACAACAGACAACAATGAGAAAGATTATCTTTCTAACTTATAGGATTGCTTTGATAAAAAGGAGCCTAAGGAAATAACATCATTTACTCCTCTTTCACCCACCGTCCAATCATATGAGCCTACCGACATGGAGGAGAACATTCAAGAACAATATCCTATGTCTCAAAACATCCCTCTATAACAAAGGTTGGAAGATATTACTCTTCCATGTTCTTCATAGGAGAAGGAAGAGAAAAGGCAAGAAGATGTCACCATTCCCCTCACACCATCCATCCAAAAAGGTGCACACAAATACTCAATTTTTTGAGTTGAAATTAAGAGAAATGGGCACATCCAAAGGATCATACCATGCCCAATCAGGTACTTGGCTTCATTTGAGCCAAGGGAGAATCCAAAACTAGTCATGTCTACTTCAGGGCATGAGGATGAGTATCAAAGTACCAAGGGTCATTATCAACACCTCCAGGAGTCCAATGGCAATCAGATTGAGGAGGTATTTTTGGTTGATGTTGATAATTTGATGATTTGGGTGGAGGACTGGCTTATAGTAATTTTTTTGAACATACAGCAGCCATATTCAGTGTCAAATCATTTGCATGGCTGCCCCTCTTGAGAAAGGGAAGCTACTTCTCCCTGCCAGTTACAGGATTTATTTGAGTCCCTCTTCTCTCTGGTTAGTGTAAGAGTAGGAGTAGACTTTGTTTTCAGTAGAAGAAGTGCTTGTGCACACTCTACATGTCTCATTTGAGGCATGTATGATTTTGTCTTTGTACATAAGTTTTGTTCGCATTACTCTAGAGCTACCAAGGCCAACCTCTTCAAAGATTCATGGAAAAATACCCATAACCTGTCTCAGAATAGATTGCTAATTTCAAAATAAAATAAATGCAGAGCAACTAAAAATATTTCGAGACAGTCCATTTCCAAGGCAAGTTCAGATCACCAAGTGCAAGTAGTCGAGCTAGCGGTGGCTCAAGGATCAGATTTCCAAGGAAAAAGGATCGAGATCGTGGATATTATTCTTGACTCCATACCAAATGGGTGATTCAAGGCCACTGGTATCTTCATCTAGAGGGAAGATATCCCTTGTGAGTCACTATACGTACCCAAAATTGTAAGGTATTGTACTGCCGGAACAACGTGACAGTGCCTCAATGATGATATAGGTCTCCTTGCAAGGTGTTCGTGATCTCGGAACAGCTCTCCAAGTGTGCATTAACATCCCGCATGCCCTACTTAGCCCCCGCGTGCTTTGTTTTTCCCTTTTCCTCTCTTTTCTTGGCCTTTTCCTCTTCAGTGATGAAACCACCACCACGCACAGGTGGGTCCTATAACCATCACCTTGCTCAGGGTGGCAGATCCTGACGCGCATTTTCCGAACGTTCTTTTGACGTGACTCACATAAAAATCAATGATTCACCAGCATTTTTTCACCTCCTTGAGCTTGCATTTATGTTTTTGGTCCCCTAGAATAGTGTTTGGAAATTGTTTATAGTTTTAAAGTTCAGTTTGGTTTTGATCTTTGGGTGAATGAATTGCTATAAATAACTAGCTTGTGCTCAAGCAAATGGCCCCTCAAAATTTGCCTCTGAGCTTCTCTTTGCAATAGATTAGTTCTCATTTTTCTTAGAATTCGTAGTTTCATTCATTGCATACTTTGTTAGTGTTGTTTCGTTGTTAGGAAGCCACATATCCATCTTGTGCAGGTGCTGTTGATATTTCATCCAATCCATTGGAGTAAGATAGTTTGTTTTTCATTAGGAATCCATTAAAGTTACAGGTTTTGTTCTTCAAATAGAATAGTTTCAGGTTCTGGACATTTTATGTTGCATGACTCACAATAGATCCCACTAGGAACTGCATAAGCCAAGCTCTGTACTCTTGCGCTATCCCTCTCCTACTCACATTGTATTCGGTCTGTATTCTAAAGTTGTCCCTTGTTCCAATATCTACTTCTGTTGATGCAAGCATTACATGCTTTTCTAGATCCACGTGAGCATGAAAGAATGAGGAGATCACACTGAGGGGACAAAGCCACACACATCATCGGATTTGCCACTGTTCTGCAGAATCCAGGTTCTAAATTTCAAAGTTCTAGTTAGAAGCATATCAAATAGAGTAGCTAATCACTTTATTTCAGTCAATTTACTTTCGATATTGCCAGGGAAGCTGTGGGGATTGATAGTTTCTGAGAGACTATGATTCATTCCTCACTTCTGAGGTAGGATCGAGAGTCTTGCAAATAGACTAGATCAATTATTTCGTTATTTAGAATAGATTTACAACTGCACAGACAAATAGCTATACTCGGTTATCTTGTTTGTTTTAAATTGTTATCTTAGCTGTCAATTTCTAGATATATTAAATTAGTTGCTCTTCTAAATCCATTCAAATAGTTCATCAGAAAATACAAAAATAGAGAAATCATATATACTATAGATATACTTCACGTAGTTAAATTTCACTTTGTTGCAGTTAGATTTACATTATTGCTTTTGTATGACAATCACGGGACCTAGGGAGCCCAGAGAATACGTATTCGAGCCAATCGTGCCTCAACCCAATCTCGTCACAACAATAGTTGACATAGATCAGAATCTTAGAATCCAAGTCTTCCAAACAACAACAAACTTACAACAGATCAGCTCTCAGTTGAGAGGATTAAACATAGAAGACGACCAAGCACACACGTTTTGGTCAAATCAGCCAAACTACATATTACCCTAGAAAAATATCCACATGATTGTAGAAGGGCTTGAAAGAGAGAAAACATTCGGTTGTGATCCTTTGGTCCCACAACCAGATGCAGGAGACATTCTCACAGACATAGATACTAGCCTAAGAATTCAGGTTGCAAGAACACCTGTGAGGTACTCTGAGAAGATCGCACAGCTTGTTAATTTTGAATATAGAGGCTGAGAAAGCATATGATTATTGGATACTAGGGATCAGGGACTGAATTTGTACATGACCATAGCAGGACCATGTAACAACCAAGAATCTACGGTTGTGACCCACAAATCCCGTAACCCAATGAATCCATAGGTGAATCGGACATAGACACTGGCCTATGCACACTAGTATTCAGATCTACTCCACTTCCACCTATCATCATCACACAATTATCCTTGTTAGATATAGTGGCTAACGAGGCTAAAGAATTATGGATTAGGCCAGAGAACCACCCATAAAAACAACTATATCCATCATCCACCCCATGACCCTGTCTGGAGACATACACGAAACTATCCCAGGCCATTTTCCACATATACCACAACCCATAGATCGAATAACGCCAGAGCTCGATATTGATTGGAGCCTTTGAGCAGTCATCCTTACCGATCGATCTATCACACCAGTTTAGGTTAGGAGGGCCTTCTTTTCCTTAGATTCGCAAATACCACTAGTGCGTGTCAAAGACATCAGATTTCCTAACTAGTTTGTCTACATACCACACATATTCCATCCCCACTGGCTGTCTCGGCATGACCTCGGGAGGTCGGGTGCAAGGAAGAGTTACTTGTAGATTCCCATGCTCACTTGTCACTTTTCCATCGTGCAAAATTGGTGAACGTGTGAAACAAACAACTTGCTTCCAATTTCACCTTTCTATACCTCATTAACCTTCACATTAGCTTCACCAACAAAATTGGTGAACCCAACGTGAAACAAACAACATTTTCTCTTTTAGTGTTTCTTCTTTCATCCACCTTCTCTCTTACCCATTATTCTCATGGGTATTCATATACCCCGAATATGTCGGGATTCGATGCGTATGGCAGACCCCTCTTGGGTCTTGAGGCATACTACGCCCAATAGAATAGACAATCATCACCCTCGCTCTTAGTATGGGGTGACAACTACTCAACTAACCAATTATCAACACAAACTCCAAGGATCAGATATAACTTATCTTTTCAAACTAAGTAGTTAGATCAACTCTCTCAAACACAAAAATAGAGCCTTCTGAGGCTCGAATAATATGACGTTCACCGGAGAATCTGGTTCATCTCCTCAGGTGTTGCTTAGGCCACAAATTAGTAGACAATCAGACCCATACCTGGGTTTAGATGATGAACATTCAGTGCGTTATACCAAGAATGAACAACACTCTCGGAGTATGTACCCACCTATAGGAAGTTTACAAACACAACCCGAGGTCTCTTTTCAAGAAAATACCTCTATGCCACTGCATATAGGAAATACCCTCGAGGAAACTTGGCAAGACAATGATCAGTTCATAGCAGGGTATCATAGGCCTATACAACATCAGGATATACAACAAACACCACCAAGGAAAAATATCGTGACTTCACCAAATGAAGTCATTTCGACTTTAGTAGAAAAATTTAGGGGATTAGAACTTGCCCAAGCAAGTCAAAATTCTCAATTCATGCAAGCAGGAAGTTCCAATCCCCCACACCATCCTATCCAAGTAGACCTCCTCACAGGAATAGGCACGTTAGGCATGCCTCCTCGATATTCACAACAAACACCAACTAGACCCACCATCTCTAACACCATCCCTCCTAGTCTAGTATCAAATAATCCATTCTAGATAATACACCCCGTCATACTTAAACATGTACTCCAAATCACCACAAGGGGATATATTCTCCTCTCCTGGCATGTTTACTCAAACACAGGGGTTTCCTTATGCCCCTGCCAATGCATACGCTATGCCATATCAACAACCCATTCCACCACCACTCCCTCAGTAAGCACCATCAATGGTCGAAACCTATGCGATAGGGACTTATTCAGAATATTTGAAAGAGCCTTTAGATTTCACCATACAAAGCATCATGCTTCCAAGACCCCTTCCTGATTTACCCAAGTACAAAGGTGAGGAGATCGAATGCACATATCAAGGCTTACGCTACACCATACGAGAACTACTCCTTGGGATGGGGTTATTGCTAAAATATTCCCCGAAACGTTGGAAGGCATCGCTTTCGATTGGTATTATAGAATACACCGAGGCTTCCATCCATTCATTTAAACAACTCATGTTAGAGTTAATTAAGGCATTTGACATGAACAAACTACTAAGAACAGAATCAAAGAATTCTTGCACATTAAGCAAGAACACAATGAATCTGTCGCCCATTTCATCTAGAGTTGGTGTATAGTTCTTTATTCATCGGTAAGTGCTCCAAACATGGATCAGATGGAACTATGTGATTTATTCCTTCATTCTCTCAGTAGAGAAGTGAAGGAAGAAGTCCAGAAGTTTCCACTAAGGACTTACGATGAAGTACTTGAAAGTGCTCTTCGAATAGATCAAGCGGCAATTGATAGCGGTCATAAGACGTATGGAACAAACGAGAGGTTAATCACCTCCAGTCAAAACACTACAACTTATCCTACTACCACAAATGTCACTCAAGGACCTAAAATCCTTAACAAAAATCATGGGGTAACAACAGATGGAGTAAGTGATCGGCCTAAAAAGGTAAATAATGTGAATACTTCACCACCAATGAACAATCAACGAAACAACAATTTTACCCCAACAATCAATACAGTGGATTTTAATCATCCTCAACAACAACAACAACAACGGTGAAACCCTACACAGGGTCCAAGCCAAAACTCAATTGGTTATCAAAACCAGAACCAAAACCAAAAATAGCAAATGCAAAACTTTACTCCTAATAGACAACGGTTTGATCAGAGTTTTGGGCCACAATATGCACCAAACCAACAAACTAGAAATTATAATCCTAACTCGTATTGTGGCTTCCACAAAATCCGGGGCCACGACACTAGAATGTGCCGTGACTATAATAAATTCATGCAACGTTTACCAGAGGAACAAAGATAATTTTTCACAGATATGTTCTTGGCAGATCATGTGTCACCGACACCGAATACTTTTACAGGGGCGGTTTCCCCTCAAAACGCACCCCTCAAAATCTTTAATGATCCGCTCCCAGATCACAACAAAAACAAATTAAACCCGAATGGGACAAACAAGGGTGTAATGACAGGAAACAATGATCATGAAGCCTCGACTTCACTAAATCCATCAGTTGCGCCACAATTAGGAAGTCAGCCACGACCCAAGATAGTCGGTTTAGTAGAGTTAGACGCCGAACTACCCATCGAAGCTATAACAAGACACGAGAGTATTTCTCTCAGCCAAGTCCAAGTCACCTGCCAGAGACAGATAACATCCAACAAATAATGGAAAAACCCGTGGGTGCCTATGATTTAATTAATGATCTAACAAAAACTTCTCACACATTTAATTTTTGGACTTACTAAAGAACTCTCCTACCCACAGGGATTTTCTTTTAGAGGAATTGGGTTTAGGTCATTTAATTAACATCACTCCACCCCCCGAAACACAAGTAAATCATATAGATTTTGATATTCATCCTCCGGGGCAGCCGGATAGGGATATCGAGTTCATTTTCAAAATAAACAAAATGCCAACAGATGTTGATATTACACGCCGAGGTGATCCAACCTTACATTTGCAAGTATGGGTTTATAACAACTATGTAAAATGTGTGATGGTTGATGATGGGGCAACAGTTAACATAGTCCCCTTCTCTTTCCTTCAAAATCTAGGGTATGGAGAAACAAATTGTTCCACAACTCGAAACACGCTAAGAGGCTATGACAGCCTTAAAGCCACTTCAATTGGAACTATAATACTACCGGTCACCTTAGGACCCAAAATAATCCTGACTAAGTTTTATATTATAGATCAGGAAATTAACTACAATATGATCCTCGGCCGACCATGGATACACCGCATGAAGGCAATCCCTTCTATGCTATTTCAAGAAGTAAGGTTTTTACATCTAGGAAAGGTGTTTGTAGCCAAAGGTGATCCAAAACCATTCAATGTACACCTAGCTAGACCTAAAAAGAAAAGACCAGGTGTGTACTTGGAATTTGAACTCCCAACAAACCAACTTAATAAATCCATTGACGCAAAACCAGAGGAAAAGTTGGTACCTACAACGGATCTCGAGACTATGAGTCTAGTCAAAACAATCCCAGCCCTCAAGGATGAGGCAAACATTGTAGAAACAGTATCATTAGGAACTACTATGAAAATCGTTGAATTGATAGAACAGGATCTACCAATGTTCCTACCATTTGATTCTGTAGGCATGGGATATCCCCTAGGTGTTGGTTCTCTTCCAGCAGAGGATCTCTGCATGGTGGAAGTAGAATGCGCAAACACAACAAATATCCCAACATCCGTATTCCCAGCTAAATATTGGACTCTCCATTTCGATGGAGCTAGATGTCGTTATGGAGCTAGGGAAGGTGTAATCTTTACTTCCCCCGAGGGAAAATTCCTACCATTTTCCTTTAAACTAAATTTCGAGTGCACAAACAATGGCGCTAAGTAGAAGCCCTCCTCCTTGGCCTCATCTTAGCCAGGAGGATCGGTGTTAATCACATCAAGGTGTTAGGGGACTCACAATTGGTAGCAAACCAAGTCTCTGAGATATATGAAACCAAGGCCGAGCACTTACAACTTTATAAAACAGCTGTATTAGATTTAAGCAAAGAGTTTGACTTCATATCAATTGAAGCAATCCCGCGAGAACAAAATATTCTCACAGATTCTATAGTGACCTCGGCATCACGCTTCACCCCAAACAATGGATTCCAAGATACCTATTTCATGGTGTCCCTTCGCACCGAACCATTGGTAAGAAAATTGCCAAATTCTTTGTTAACAAACAAGGATGAGAACAAATCCACTATCCTAGAACACATTGATAGTGATATGACCACTCAATTACTTAAATGCCTATGCGACATTACATCTCTCCCATCACACAGTAGATTTATCTTTGATCCCGCATTCGTCTTCCTACTTCGGGAATCCTATGATGGAACTTCCCCCACAAAAGGAACCTAGCATATACTCAGTAGAAAATAGGGACGATTTGGATTTACCTCCAGCCCCACCTGAGTTTGAAGAAGGTAATGCCTCTTTAATCGAAGAAACAATTGATGTTAACATCGGAATGGAGGATGAACCAAAAATCTTGAAACTAGGATCCTCGTTAACCCCGGAAGAAGTAGAAATACACACTCAGATCCTCAAGGAACATCAGAAGGCTTTTGCATTTAATTATAAAGAAATGACAGGCGTTGCACCACACATTGCGGTACACAACCTCGTCACTAAATCAGATGCAAAACCAATTAAACAAAAATCAAGACCCATGAAACCTAAGGTAGCTCTCATGGTGAAAGAGGAAGTAATAAAACTCCTCCAAGTAGGATTCATCAAACCAGTCAATTATTCTTAGGGTATCTAATATCATCCCCGTTCTAAAAAAGAATGGGAAGATACACATCTGCATAGATTTCCGAGACATTAACAAAGCGTGTCCTAAGGACGACTTCCCATTACCATCCATAGACATCATTGTTGACGCAATAGCTGGATTTGAACTTTTGTCTCTCATGGATGGATTCTCGGGATACAATCAAATCAGAATATCTGAACAAGACCAAGCTAAAACCACGTTTATAACTCCTTGGGGAACCTATTGCTATGCTATTATGCCATTCGGTCTCAAGAACGTTGGCGCCACATACCAGCGAGCTATGACGTATATATTTCATGATCTAATTCATAAGATCATGGAATCCTATGTAGATGACTTGTTGGCTAAGGCCAAGAACTGTTGTGACCATTCGGAAGTGCTCCGAGTCATTCTTTCGCATCTAATAGAATACGAAGTCATGCTAAATCCAGAGAAATGTGTCTTTGGTGTAACAGGAGGGAAGCTCCTAGGTTACATCATATCGTCACGAGGGATAGATGTTGACCCAACCAAAATTAGGGCTGTCCTTGAAATGGTCCCACCCTCAGATGAATCTGGAATCAGGTCATTTCTCGGAAAGCTTGGTGCAATCCAGAGATTCATCCCGGACTTAAGTTTCGCCATTCATCCAATCAACAATCTACTCAAGAAATATTATAGCATTGATTGGACTGAAGATTGCAATGAAGCTTTTGATGTAGTTAAGCGTTTCTTGTTATCACCACCCACGTTAATGCCACCTAAGCCAGATCACCCGTTAATTTTGTATTCATAAGCTACCAATGTCTCGCTGGCTTGTATGTTGGCCCAAGAGGATGATGACAAGAGAGAACGCGTGATTTATTTCATTAGTCGAACATTACTCGACTACGAAACATGTTATACATAGGTAGAATGAGAATGCCTTGCCATAGTCTTTGCAACTAAACGCTTAAGGCATTATATGCTAAATCAAGAAACAAGGGTCATGGTAAAAACGGACCATTTACGAACTTTCCTCACACAAGGGTCCTTGTCTAAAAAGGTTGGACATTTTATAACCTTAATGGGAGAATTCAAATTAACATTTGTAAATCAGAAGTCCGTTAAAGGACAAATCATCGCAGATTGGTTAGCTGATAACCCATTAGACGGAGGCGATCTAGTAGACCTAGACTTTCCGGATGAATGCGTATACTACATTGAAACCAGACCTCCTATCTCTGAGTGTCCTTGGTACACTGATATCATTAATTATATCATGGACCATACGTACCCAGAAGGGGCTACACCACAACAAAGAAGGTGGTTACGCATTATTGTAGACAAATACGTTGTTATAGAGCAAGTACTCTATCGAAAAGAGTTCGATGGAATGCTTCTACGATGTGTTGAAACAGAAGAGTCCAAGAAGATTCTCCACGAATCTCACAAAGGAATGTGTGAGGCCACTTTGGTGGCCATGCCACCACTCGCAAAATACATCGAATGGGCTATTTCTGGCCTACTCTAGAACACGACGCAATAGAGTTTGTACGAAGGTGTCATAAGTGCCAAGAATTCTCCCATGAGATTCACATGTTGGCACAAGCTCTACAACCAATCGCTACTCCATGGCCCTTTTCTACGTGGGGCCTCGATTTGATAGGGAAATTCTCTCCCTCGTCTACAGATGGCGACCATAATTTTATAATCACGGCCACCGAATATTTCACCAAGTGGGTAGAAGCTATGCCTCTTACTACTGTACCGGGTTCTGTAATCGCCAAGTTCATTTTAAACCAAATCATTTACAGGTATGGTATCCCACAAATCATTATCTCAGATAATGGAACTTCTTTTCCGAATGAAGAGGTTCGCGAACTATGCAATAAATTTAAAATAAGTTGTCATACGGCCTCCTTGTATTACCCTCAAGCCAATGGATAGCCGAGGCCACAAACAAAACATTAAAATCCATTATCCTTAAAACGGTGAAAGAAAACAAACGATATTGGCACTTAAAGTTATATCCGGCCTTATGGGCCCACCGAACCTCAATAAGGACACCAACAGAGCGACTCCTTTCTCACTAGTATTCGGGGCAGAAGTGGTTCTCCCACTTGAGGTTGAAATACCCAGTCTCCACATTTCATTACAAGGGATCCTGGATGAAGACGCTTATAGAGAAGCACGTCTTTCCCAATTAGAAAGCCTAGATGAAGCTAGGTTAGACGTTGAACAGCTGCACAGAGTCTATGCTGACCGGATGTGCCGGTAGTATAACAAGAAAGTCTATGAACGCGACATATATGAAGGTGATCTAGTTATAAGGCTAGAAGTCCGGATCGACAAAAAATTGACGAAGAGGAAGGAAGTTCCACCCAAATGGTTGGGCCCATACCGAGTCACGAAAGACTATGGGAATGGTGCATACCTCTTATGTACGCTAGAAGGTGAGGAATTTGGTGAAATAGTCAATTCCCTGCACCTTAAACGATTCTACGCGTAAGCAACCGGCATAATATATAGCTACATTTACATTGCATCTTCATATAGTTAGGTTCATTTTGTCCACATGTTTCGTACGAATCTTGTGATCAAGGAATTTATTCTTAAAGCAATTCATTACAAACTTATGATGGTATTGGCATAAACACTCTAATCATACTTCTCCATCTCCATGATATCATCAAGTTATTTTGGAATCATTTCATCAAATAAAGCTAGATATGACAAAGTCTTAACGGTAACCATACCAAGATCTGCGGGTTTATTCTCACTTTTGGTTTCTTCTTAGGATGGGTGTCTTGCCTATGGTCTGTTCTAGAAGCTTCATCGTGTCACATCTATCCCATATGTATATCTCTTTGGAAATAAGAGCATGCTGACATTTTGCTCAGATAAACAAGTCAAACATGTAAATCAAACAGAAAATTTTAAATTTACACATTTTCTTGCCTCACCAACCTTCGGTGATGAGCTTGCGTCTCTTACTAGTGACGTAGGGTTGGGAAAGGATGGAAATGCCCTTACTCACCTATGCCTTTCCCACGGTGATAAACCCACGCTTCTTACTAGTAGCATGGGGCAAAGTGTAGGGGGTCCTCTTGACAAACAAACGTTAAAGGTCATAAGCAAACAATTCAAATCTTGAAGCCTTGAGTCAAAAACAAATGAATCAGATGTTCAAAATTCCAAGAGAGTTAAAAGCCTAAAAACCTAGATTTTGTCTACTATGTGGCCATCTATGGATCTCAGTCTAGATAAACCGCAAAGAAAATTACATCCTAAAAATATGAAGTTACTCGAGTGGAGTAAGCTTGTAGCATCCTAATTTGGTTCCATCAAAGCTTTGTTTATCTCTCATCATTATCATTTCGGCACATTTCATAAACATGCGCCCTTCCCAACTCTCGGTGATGAGCCCTCACATCTTACTAGTTGCGTGGAGTTGGGAGTAGGGGCGGGTTTGTTTGCTCATCATATCAGCTTATCTTCACCACTTTGCCAAAACAAATATGAAGTATCAAAAATTACTTACGTAAACTAAGATTCAAAATCACATTGTATCTACATTATCATATATCAAAGCATCATGAAATAAAAAAGAAAGTGAAACACTTGCACCATTTGTTTTCCATTGCATACATTCTAAAAGCATATAAACATACATCATAGTTTAAAAATCGAAAATAAGCAGAGCCATAAATGCCAAAGGTTTGATCCAAAATTATATATATATATATATATATATATATATATATATAAATGATCAACGTTTCAGTATAATGCCATCATGCACTAAGCATGGTCAAAAGGCTCAAAGAGCCCAGATATACAAAAGAATATGTCATGCAAAATCTACGAGAGCCAAGTGGCTTCTCAATCCCTATGAGACCCTCTCGAAGGAGCACGCCCACGCCTAGGACTCGCTACGCCGGCACTCTCCAGAATGTACGAAGGGCTCAGGATCCCGAGGGAAGCCGCGGTCTCGCCACAAGAATGACTCCTCATCAGGCGCTTGGCTGTCCTATACCCTGCTAGCTCCGTACGGAGAGTCGATACCATCCTGGCCACATGGTAGACTAGGTAAAGACGCCATGATGTCTACCAGCTGGTTAGGGCTCCCAACATCCACGAGACAGCTCTTCGCTGGTCCTCTCCATGGGGATCATCGGGTATCAATACATACCCTACGAATCAAGTCCCGCTACTCATCGGTAGTCTCTACAAACAAAGGAGTAAACAAATTAGGAACAAAACAAGAGATTAGAAATACAAGATGAAACAAAAAGGAGAGATAGCAACTAAAACGATCCTAAATTAGAAAAACATTAAAATGGGAGAGGGTAACTTACTCGGATCACCAGGCCTCCAGGATGGATCTATAGGATCATCACCGCCACAGATGTCGTTCTGCCGAGGTAGGTACTCCTCCCGTGGTGGGGAAATGTAGCACCTCGCAATGGACTCATCCTCCCCACCATGGCCCTGCGAGAGTGGCTCCTCTGAAACCGAGAGTAACTCTCTCACTGCTCGGCCCTCTCTTCATGCATGATATCCTTAGTGTCATGCTGCTACTCAGGGATCACTATCCTCCTCGCCCCTCCTCTTCTCTCTCGCCTCGTAAACTCCTCGACTCGAAGTCTATATCGATGGGGTCATCACCGCTATGGACAGGACCCGCGGTAATCTGAAGTAAGGGTGCCCGAAGAGCATTAGCTCTCCCTGGGCACGTACTACCCACTTGGCCGCAATAGGAAGACCAGGTGTCACAACTATCCAACCCCGGCCTCTAGGGCCTCCCCTGGCCTCTCGGACTGATCTATAAAATGGCGCTACCGGGGGAAGCATACCAATGTAGGGTAGGCCAAACTACTGAGGAACTCTACCAAAGGGGTGTATCTCCACTCGCCCCACCCTATCAATAAGCTTCCCTGTCGTGGAGCAGAGATCTAAGTGAGAGTCTCCTCACCCCATATACCTACCATAGTCTGATATGTTGTGGCCTCCATGTTAGCAGTGGTCAGAGAAGCAACTGGCTGATGAGGTGCTCGGAGCACCGACATATCTATCCATCTGGCTGCCCTCACAGCTCCGGATCTATCACCTCTACACCTCTGCCATAAGGGATGAAGTGCTCATAGACCCAACTCATGACCAGGGTCGGGTGGCTCAAGGACTGCCCCTGTAAACAGACTACCCTGTATAAATCATGGTAGGTAGTCCCAAGAATATCTGCTCCCCAGGCATATATCCAGCCATGTCCCTCTATCTATGCAATGATGGGGGACCAACAATATAATAATGTGTCTCCTCCCTTGTCCTGATCAATCTCGAGGCAAGGATCCCCATAATAGCCTAGCGAAGTAGGGGATGGGAAAACTAGGAATAGATCAAACTCTGACCCCCTTCTTCGAACCCGTGGAGATGACTGCATCTCCCATGTATGTGGCCCACTATGCAATCTGGGCCTGCGAACTTGCTGTCTCAAGGGTGAGACGTCTCCCAATAATCGGGACCCCTAGAATGCGATAAACATCCTCCAAAGTGATGGTCCACTCACCACGGACCCCTGGTAATCGGAAGGTGTTCCGATCAGCATCCCAATAGGAGAACAAGTCACAAAGAATGTGACTGGATGGTGGAACATGTGGAACGCATGAGATATGTAGTATCCCGCCCTCGAAGAGTGTCCTCCTCATCCTGCGAAAGGGCATCTAGTACCCCTCGGAGCCAATCACACTCCTCTCTCGGCCCCACCGGATGTACTCCTCTCTCCCGCATATACCCAAAAACACACAAAACAGAGCAAGTTAGCATCCGAATAACATTGGAAAAATCATAAAAACACGTAGAAATGCTAAAAATGCAAAAGCAATTTCAAATGGATGTTCTTTTTGCATTACTCAGTGCAAAACCACTCCCCTAAGTAGGAGGCGGTTTTGTAACCGCCGCCCGGTAGGGCGGTGGTCGTGGCCCGAAAACCCACGCGGGTTTTTAAACCTAAAAAGCCCAAAAATGCTAAAAATGCCCCTTTTAGCTAAAAAAAAGCCTACCCAGTAGGCGCCCCCTAGATGGACCTTTTGAACCTAACATTTTCAAAAATTACCCCCCCACGACAAATATTTTAGCATTTTAAAATTGAGGGGGACAAAGCGGTAAATTGAAGAAAACTAACCTCGTGATGTCACGGTCGATGTTCCACTCACGAGGCTTCATCACTATGCCGTCACAAACGCTTCGACTCTACTCACACAAGAAACCATCACCATGGGTTCCAAAGCTCAAATCAATCAAATCAATTTGCACAAAATGAATAGGAAAATGGGCCCACTTTCACATATATAGCTAGCGATTCGTTTCAAATGTCCTTTTCACGGGTTTGGAGTGCCGACGGAGGTAGGTTCTTATCCCCGCACAAATGGTACGTTCTCATTTCCTATTATTTTAGAGTTTATTTTCCAAACTATTATGTCTATCTACACTTGAGTTCTCTTTTCATTTTACGAGTAGCGGGAATTTTGGACGGCGTCATTCAACACACTGACGTATCGTATAACTTCTAACTTCCCATTTCGGGACCGCCATACTGCACCCACCGCTTTACGCCTCTTCATGGCTAAAACAACTCTCCGAGGGGGCAATATGTACGTACCAAAATTGTAAGGTATCAGATCTTGCCAGAACAACGTTGCAGGTGCCCCAATGATGATACAGGTCTCCTTGCAAGGTGTTCAGGATTTGGAAAATCTCTCCAAGTATGCATTAACATCCCGCATGCCCCGCTTAGCCCCCGCATGCTTTGTTTTTCCCTTTTCCTCTCTTTTCTTGGCTTTTTTCTCTTCAATGACGAAACTGCCTCCTTGGACAGGGTGGCGGTCCTGTAACCGCCGTCCTGCTTAGGGTGGCGGTCCTGAACGTGTTTTTCATAATGTTCTTTTGACGTGACTCACGTAAAAATCAACGATTCACCAGATTTTTTCACCGCCTTGAGCTTGCATTTATGTTTTTGGTCCCCTGGAATAGTGTTTGGCCATTGTTTATAGTTTTAGAGTTCAGTTTGGTTTTGATCTTTGGGTGAATGAATTGCTATAAATAACTAGCTTGTGCTCAAGCAAATGGCCCTCAAAATTTGCCTCTGAACTTCTCTTTGCAATAGATTAGTTTTCATTTTTCTTAGAATTCGTAGTTTCATTCATTGCATGCTTAGTTAGTGTTGTTTCGTTGTTAGGAAGCCACATATCCATCTTGTGTAGGTGCTGTTGATATTTCATACAATCCATTGGAGTAAGATAGTTTGTTTTTCATTCGGAATCCATTAAAGTTACGGGTTTTGTTCTTCAAAAGAATAGTTTCGTGTTCGGACATTTTATGTTGCATGACTCACAATAGATCCCGCTAGGAACTACATAAGCCAAGCTCGTACTCTTGCTCTATCCCTCTCCTACTTGCATCAGTATTTGGTCCGTATTCTAAAGTTGTCCCTTGTTCCAATATCTATTTCACATGCATGCAAGCATTACACACTTTTCTAGATCCACGTGAGCATGAAAGAACGAGGAGATCACACTCGAGGGGACAATGTTAGGATAAATTTTATTATCCTAAATATTAATTATGCATAGTTGAATTATTTAATTAATTTTATTAATTAAATAATAAATGGTTATATTGTTATATGGTTAATCAACCATATTTGTCTGTATGCACACTGTTATATTGTTTTAAACAATATATTTGTTTTTATGTAATTGTTGCTTCTCGGGTGATTTGGAAGCTTGTTTATTCTGGTTTTTGGTTGCACCTGTGCAACTCATTTTCCCGGATGTATTTGGCTGTGCAATATCTATAAATATTGCAGCCTATTCACTGTAATTTTTTAGTTGATTGAGATTAATAAAATTACACAGGCTTCCGTCCCTGTTTCTCAATCTACATTTGGTACCAGAGTGAAATTCTGGCCCTGTGAAGGAGTGGAAAAAGAATGCAGCAGAAATAGAGAAGATTGGAGAAGAGTATGCAGCAATAGAGAGCCTGTGCAGCCTCCTGCAACCTCCCAGCCTCATCTCTACCTTTCCACATCCCCCAGTTCATTCCAGGTGTTTGGAACACAAATTTTTTTTTGCACTGGTGCACTCAACACCAGGCAAAAATTGCTCCAGGTATTGAAAATAATAATAAATTTTTTTTTTCCCAATAAGGGTTTTGTCTCTAAATTAGAGAATCATTTAGTATCTACTGTATTTGGAGGTTGTTTTGCTTGTTTTGGAGGTCTGTGTGTATATGCACCTGCAGTGAACAAACAAGCAAAAACAAAAGTGAATCAAGCTGAGCAAAGAATAATAAAAAGGAGGCGCCCACGCTGGACCTGCACAAAATATACAGTGGAAGAGGAGAATAAGCGGCCAGGGAAGGAAGAACAGCAAAAATGTGGCCTGTACAGTGCGTGGCATGATAAAAAACGTGGCCACAAGGTAAAAAAATGTTTTTTTGAGCAAAAGCCGCGCCATTCTTTGTCTACAGCGGCCTGCATAAGAAAAAATGTTTTTTTGAGCTAAAAAACCCCATTCTCCTCTCGCCTGCGCCATTTGCTGCCCCCAGTGACTGCACAAGGAAATACAAGCAAACAACAAGCAAACACCATTAAAAATGCGGCCAAGGCAATAAAAAAACGCGGCCAGACAAACAAAAACGCGCCCAGGAAGAAAAAACAGCGCCCACATGCAAAAACGTGGCCATAGGAGAATACAAAGGCGTGGAGGTGAAAAGAAAAGCTTCAGATCTGTTTTTAGGCAAATACAACCCTAAAAACGCCCCTTCACCAGCATGCGCCATGTGGAGGCTCACCAAGTTGCATTTTTTTAAAGGTAAGTCAATTTTACTTATCATTAAATACAAATTTCTTCCTTTCATAGTCCAAGCGCCCCAAGTGGGCAAGTTGGCTAGTGCATGCGCCTTGGGAGTGAGAGGTTTGAGGATCAAATCCCACAAAAAACACTCAAAAACTCTCCTTTTGCATCTGGCGGAAATTTTGGCGGAACTGCTAAATTTAGCAGGCTTTTTTGAATTTAGTTACAACTAACTAAATTTAGCGGAGAAATCCCTAATTTAGGGTAAAAATTTTTTTCTCCTATCTGGTCTGTTTTCTCATTCCAGACATTTTTTGCAAAAGGAGACCCACCTAAAAATTGCATTTTCAGCTATTTTTTTGCAATTTTTAGCATTTTGGGTCGTACTGGGCTCAGGAGGTCACCAGGACCCCGAAACTGAAATTTTTTGCCTGTTATTCAAATTGTACTACATATTGTACTAATTTGTAGGTTTCATAGTCAATCGCAAAATTTGTGACCGCCGTAAACCGCGTAATTGTAATAAAAAAATAGTAAAATTGGTTCAGAACACTCACGAGATCCTAGATCTCATTCGCGTGCTCGGTATATACAAAGTGCCTCCAGGAAGCGCTTATGGGTAAAGCCGTCATGACTACTACCGCACTTAACACCTAATATATCTGCAACAACGCGTCTCTGGGCATCGTCCCTATAAATCGACGGGAGTAATAAGGTCACAAAGCACACACTATGAACCATCCCATCCGTCTGCGAGCGATTGCAAGACATAAATCCGGACCGAGAAATTATCCGAGTATATAGCGGTTACGTGCGCGTATGAGGATATTTCTTTGAGCCGGTGTCAATAATCACACAGACCCCATCAGTACTGTCTTGGTACCATGTATCGAATTCTTTCACGTACGTTAATGCCTCTTTCACGTACCGCCAGGTATATAGAAAGGGCGAGCTTCTTCCACGTACCGACGGGTATATCGGAAGGGCGCGTATATAGAAATGTTCGGTATATCGGACTGACGGTATATAGATTGGGAGACCTTATACTTGGAGTGATAAGAGCCAAACCCTGTCAGTGATCTCTGCAAAATGGGCACCAATGCCCCCAAATTTTTTCTTCCGGATTCACAATTGCTCAGAGGAAGCAACTATGCTGCTTGGAAGACAAAAATAAAAACACAACTTGAGTTTGAAGAAATCGCTGTTGTGGACCGGTACTCTAACTAGATCACCAATGTGCATGCAACACAACAACGACAATTTGATAGAGCAGATCGTAAAGTAAAACTCATCATTTTGTTTGGAGTGTCCGACAATGTGCAAGCCCACATTCGAGATGCCACATCAGCAAAAGAAGCTTGGGATAAGCTGAGCACAATATATGAGGCCAAGAACAAGAATGTCATACTCAATTTGCAGAGTCAGTTACATACATTGAAATTCAAACAGAATGAGAAAATTTAAGCCTTCCTAAGAAGAGTTGTAGAGTTAAGGACTTCACTTCTAGCCCTAGGAGAAGAAGTCAAAGATGAATCTCTCGTTCCCATTGTTCTGATAGCTCTCCCTTCTTCTTACCGCATTTTTGTCACAACTCTAAACTTGTCAGATACGACAATTAGTTTTGACAAGCTAGTAAACCTCTTTGCAACAAGAGGAAGCAATGCATAACAAGGATGATGAAGAGGATTAGGCACTTGTATTCACATCAAAAATGGAAAGGAAAAGGTAAAGGAAAACCTAAATCCTATCAGAAGTCCCCACAATAGAATTAGTATCATGGGGACAATCAACAGAAGAAGCGATGTCCAATTTGCAAAAGAGGACATGACTTGCAAGAATGTTGGTTTAACACATATAAGAAAGGTTCATCAAGCAATTATGGACCACAACAACAACAAACTTACAAAGGACATTCAAACAACTATCACGGTAGAAAAAGGGGAACTGGAAAAGAAGACCCCACCAGCAAGGTAATATTGCTGAGCAACAAGATCAGTCAGACAATGAAGACTTCTTGTTCACTGCTCGATCAAGTGAACCATCCACGTCATCTAGTGACATCTGGTATGTTGATTCGGGAGCCACTCGACACATGACCGGCCACAGAGACTGGTTTATTTCAATGAGGGACACGCCATCGAAAAATCATGTTTCGTTGGGAGATGATTCTTCATATACAGTTCAGGGGATTGGAAACATTTCTCTACCCCTTGGTTCACGCAAATGCAAACTATCAGATGTTCTATATGTCCCTGGGTTGACAAAGAATCTTCTTTCGGTCAGTCAACTCCTAGATCACAACCTGAAAATTGACTTTGATAGTCAATCCGGCAAGAAAATGTGTTTGATTCGAGATAAATCCAGAGGCTCGAAAATAATTGCAAAAGCCTCAAATGTGGGACGAATGTTTCAACTTGATTTCATTCACAAAAATGATCAAGCACTTGTGGCTAAAAACTCCACCTCAGCTCAGTTGTGGCATCGGAGATTTGGTCATGTAAGTTTCAAATATCTCGAAACACTTCGCCGGTGTAATATGGTACATGGGCTACCATCTCTTCAGAAGGATACAGACAAGTGTCCTCACTGCTTAGCAGGGAAACAACACAGAGTTTCATTCCAAACGAGTACTTTTCAAGCTCATGGTAAACTTGACCTGGTTCATACCGATCTGTGCGGTCCGATGCAGCCAAGTCATTCAGGGTTCCAGTACTTCATGCTCTGTGTTGATGACTATTCACGGAAAATGTGGATTTTTTGTCTTCGCAAGAAAAGTGAAGCCTTTGAAACATTCAAAAAGTTCAAAGTGGTAGTTGAGAAAGAAATTGGTCGTCACATCAGAACTCTCCACTCAGATCGAGGGGGGGAATTCACCAGTGATGAGTTCAGAGACTATCTACAAACTCACGGGATTCGTCGACAAATGCCTCCTCCACACACACCGCAGCAAAAAATGGTGTTGTTGAGAGAAGAAATCGTACTATCATGGAAATGGTGTGATGCATGATCGATGATTCCGGACTTGCAAAGACATTTTGGGCAGAAGTAGCAAAAACAACAGTGTATTTGTTAAACAGAGCACCCACAACTGCTCTTGATGGAATTACACCACAAGAAGCATGGTCAAAAAGGAAACCATCCATTGCACACCTCAGAGTATTCGGGTGCAAAGCCAACATGCACATACCCAAACAGAACAGAAAGAAATTGGACATGAAGTCACAAAATCTCATCTTCATTGGATACAGTGAAGAGACTCTTGGGTACAGACTGATGGATCCTAAGACCAGAAAAGTCTACACAAGTAGAGATGTTGAGTTTTTCGAGAAGAAGGAAGCAGAGACTCCTCCTCCTGGACTCACAAGATGTAGATTTTTCACTAGTTGTAAAAACTGAAGCTAATGTTCCCTCAGAAGATGAAAGTGATGATGGGGATGATGGTGTTGATCAGATAGAACCACAACCCATGGGAACAGGTCAACGTATGCCTAAATGGTGTACAAGAACATTACAAGATGTAAGACTGGATGCTCCACCGATACATCCACCCTCGGACCACGGACTCACAAAGAAAGCAAGAGGAGAAGTTAACTTTGCTTTGATTAGTAGAGTCATTGAATCAGATGAGCCCTCTACGCCTAGAAGCCCTACAACAAAATCTTGGAAAGATGCCATGGATTCCGAATATCATTCAGTGATGAAGAATAACACTTGGTAGCTTGTCGATCTTCCACCAAGGAAGAAACCCATTGGATGCAGATGGATATTCAAAACTAAGTACAAAGTAGATGGGACAAAGGTGGACAAGTGCAAAGCAAAACTTGTAGCAAAGAAGTACGCACAGAAAGAAGGCATTGACTATGAGGAGACATTTGCTCTCACAGCTAAGATCAAAATGATCAGGATGATCTTTGCTCTAGCTGCTCAGTTTGGATGGAAAGTTCACCAAACGGAGTAAAAAGTGCCTTCCTGAATGGAGATTTACAAGAAGAAGTCTACATGACTCAACCTGAGGGATATGTTGTACCTAGTCAAGAAGAAAAGGTATGCAGAGTAAGAAAATCTCTGTATGGCCTCAAACAGGCACCCCGGGCATGGTACATCAAGATTGATGAGCATCTCGTACAACATGGATTCGTCTGAAATCCATACGATCCCAATCTCTACCTCAAAAAGCAAGGGGGGGAGATGGTGATTGTTGTAGTTTATGTCGATGATCTAGTCATCATGTAACATCCCCATTTAAGATACCGTAACAAGGGAATTTTTTTATTTTATTTTTTGATAACGTTCTCTATTATGAATTATAAAAATTCAAACACATGTTCTAGTTTTAATAATTGTTCTCTCCCAAACAACACAAATTTGGATCACACAATTTATTTTAAAATGAATGTTCCTGTCGCATATTTACAATATGGAACACACATTCAATGCCATTCAATCTTATAATGATTCTATATGCTACTGTAAATGACTCGAGGAACTGCTGATCTTCCATTTTCATGGCTCGAGTTTCAACGATCCTTCATTTCATGACTCGGCAACAACCGATCCTTCATGTTCGCTTATGCATAGTATATTATATATACTTGTTCTCATAACCGCTTCCTGTTATCGAAGTGATCCATTTAAGAAGCCTATCTGAATATCTCATATCGATATTCATTTGACATCCCGCATCTTAAATTAAGTGATAAGGACAACGCAACCAGCAATTGCGATAATTGGCCAAAGATTTTCACATGCTTTGCATGATCTTATTCCTGAATGTGATACACATCAACGAAATATGTCCTTCACCTCACTTCACCTATTATCTAGAATGGTCTTTCTTGGTTCCTACCAGTCCTCTTCATTTAAGGTCAGTTTTAAACTTCCAATTCCAACTAGTAATATGAACGGGTATAGGAAGGCACTCTTGGTAACTAAAGATACATAGACATACGGTGTCATTTCCCCACGACTCCGTGTGTCTAGTTATCTTTAGTATTCCAGAGTCACTCCGTATACCTGATCATACCCTATCCCCTGCTAAGAGCTACACATTCAGCCTATGTATTCTTGATGTTTTAATTCGGGAGGGCATTGCAATATGTCAGCTGCAACATTGTGTCGTCATGAAGACCCCATCTTCATGGAGACACCTTGCTGTAGCTGGCGTATGCCAATGTCCTACAGAATTCTCCCATCGAGAATACACATCCTGCTCAAGTGATTTGGATATGATTTGATAATTAAAATCAACTTTCAGCATCCACGCTGATCCCTTGATCCTCATTTCCGTTACAGTTGTATAGGGCTAAGAGGGACTAAATCCATCCATTATCTTGCTATGCATCTTCTCCTTCGTGTCGAAGGGCTGCATTTCCCTACTTGGTTCTCTTCTTAATCATTGGATTAAGCGGTCCGTACCGACGGACGTGATAAGTTTAACCTATTAAACTTAGCCAAGATTTTCTCAACTGCAACTAAATTCAGAATACTAACTTATTAGACGTCATTCATACGAGGTCTAAATTCCGAGAAATGTATTCATTTGTTCTCCTTAACGTCATATAGTTAAGGTCCATTAGTTATGGATATACTTATCCTATATCCTTTATTCTGAATTTAACACACGAGATCATTAATGGAGCTCGAAAGCGAAGTTCGATTACTCCGAAGTTTAATTGGTATTCCTTAGCTCCTAAGCTAATCCCGAATACCTTTTGATTATGGAATCATATTCTTCCTAATCCTTTAATGTCAATTAAAAATTCATCTTTACCCAAGTATGAATTAATTGCATTTTTCAACTTAAAAGTTGCATTTAGGTAAGAATAGATATCAGTTTCCATTTAACATCCATCCAAGGACAATTAAACAAATCCAATCAAGAAATAACATTATATTTCCAATTTAGACAACAAATCAAACTGATATAATTATTAAAATAACACACATGCAATTGTATTCAACATCTCATGTCATAATCTGTACATTTGAAAATCCAACTGAATGGACAAGGTTTACATAAACATCAATACAACTCATAGATAGAAGAATATACTTTCTTCTTTTCACAATTCCTCGAAGAGGAATAAAAGCAACAATTACAATTCATCTTTCAGCTAATCAAGAAGCATCGAAAAACAACCATGTCTTCTTTCTAATCAAATTCCATCTCGCAAAATGATTTACACGGGTCGCTTCAATGAATCGAGCATATTAAACACTTAGCCTTAAAATAAGGTGCTTCAACTAACTGTCTCAATAAAAGAACCCTGCTTTTATGAAACGACAATAAAACATCAATCACGAAATGGGCACAAAAGAAAGATCAGCATAACAACTGAGCTATCAAAATATCATCACAATCAGCCAAAGAACTGCTGTCCCGTTTCCACATAACCGTTACAAATCTTAATTCACAATATTTGCACAGTTAAAAATATAAATAGCTTACTGCTGATATAACACACTGTTATCTTTTCCACGCCTTTCAATAACAATAAATGCAAAGGATGAAACTAACTGAAATGTAAATCCATTACTTTCCTTTCAGTTCATGCATCCTATCTAAGCACTACAAAATTCATTATTCACGAATTACAGCTTTCCAATTGAATGAAAGAAGAAAAGGTTATTTTTCCAAGTCATTCATCCATATCTCTATTTCTTTCCACATGACTGTCCTAACAATGGAATCCGAACGAGAGACAAATCAAGATAACAGTTCAGAGTGAAACTTACAAAATCCATTCGGAATTCACTTTCCGGCAGCAAGAATAATTTCATTTATAATCCGCTTTAAACGAAAACAAGGAAGAATTCATCATCCATTTTCATATTTCATTTGAATCAGGCTCATATGAAAATCCAAAACAGGTTAGTACCACCTTATGTTCATCCTAGATCAAACAGTATAAGGATGCAGACCATATATTTACCATACTAAAAGAAACCATATTTCTTTCACTGTAAGTTAAACAGATAAACAGTTATACGTTCATGCAGTCAATAAATCACATGATTTCCTAATCCTGTGAACGTATCCCGCTCAAAATAACATATTATTCATTGTTGTTACCTACAACAAGTCCAATAATCACATGAATATGAATTTCACCAAGTTAGAACAAAGAAAGTAAGAAGGATTCCCTTCCAATAAATGATTCTACCCAGTCCATTTTCCAAGTTCCTAATAGTATGCAGAACTCCAGAATGCAAAATCAGATGTCATTACCTTTAGCAAAGTAAACCGTACAGGGTGTCAATACATGAATCTAGTACAGTCAAGACAACCCACACAACAAGACTAACTTTCTATGCATTTATTCTTTGTACAGCAATCCAAGATTAAGTCATAATCACCAAAACAGTTCGATCTTAAAGGACCGATCAACATTAATAAACACAACTAATCATCATACCTTCCTAGCAAGAAACAATATATTTCTCTATGAGTTCAGAAGGAAAAACTATTCCTTTTCCAACTCTCACGAACACTCATAAAAATTCTAATGCCCATTCCTTTAAAATACAAGATGCCATTTCCTCATAATCCCGAAACAGCAGAAGGAAGAGAAAAGTCTTATCTCTTTTAAGCAAGAAAGGAAAGAACAGCCAAAAACGTGTTATCATTTCTTTCCCCAAGGCAATTCGTATGCTCATACAAAAAAACAATGTTGTATTCATCATAATCAACACAGCAGAGAGAGAAAAGAAACTATTTCCTTTTCAAAAGAAGTTTCAGTATAGAAACGACCTTAAGCAACTCGTACATCCTGTACCATTATATCACGAAAGCCCATATAACAAAGATCATTCACACAGCAGTGAAAACAACCCACACTGTCTACCAGCTCCTTATGTAATACTTAAACAGTGAAGTAATCATTCCTTAGAATTCGAAAGGAAATGCCATGCCTTTAAATCCCGAAACAGCAGATAGTAAACAAACAAAAGATCTTATTTCCCTCAATGAAACTTTAGCACAGAAACGACATCAAGCCGCGCACACAACCTTCACCATCTTATCACCAAAGTTCATGTGACAAAAGACAATCATACAGCAATAAGATGACCAACACTACCTGTACAGTTCCTTATCATCATTTTTTTTTTTGCAAGAAAACCAGTTCGAAACTCCGTCTAACGTCAACAACCAACACAACATGGAGGTATTCCATTCAAAGAAGTGCAAGACAGATAAACACAGCAACAGGGAAACGATTTTCCTATCATTTCCAAAAATGACAGCAAGGGTCGACGAACCCAAGTCATAGCAACACTTCACAACTGTATTCTACTTCCATTTACATGCAAGGACAGTTCCCAACACAACAGCAAAGAAACGATCACATATAAGGAAACGATTACACAGTCTATTCCAATTTCAAACAACACGATCAGAGAAAGAGAATACTTATTTCAAACCACCATACTGTCACAACCGATACAGTAATTCATTTCCAACTCGATTCGTGCAAAAACAAATCAAGACCGAGCAACCAGAAACGATTCATCATATCATTTTCCAAAAAAGAAGCAAGAATCGATGAAACCCAATTCAAATCGACTCGACAACAGTCACAAAATCAAAACCCAAGAGCAGGGTTGTTTTAATGAGACACTTAAACAAAGAAAGAATTTTTAAAGAGAAGGGCTTAACATGCCTGTAATCTTTTTTTTCCAGAACTCGAAGAAAGCTTCGTTTGCCGCGTTATTTCCTTCCACGGTGACAGCACAAACTTCCCAGCACTCCTTTCTTCTTCAGGCTTAGCAACAGCCTTAAAAATCTCCAAGAACAGTGTCAAATTCTAAGAGCTGGTTCGACTGAACCAGGCCAGAAAAACCAAATGCAGAGCAACTTTGCAAAGGCTCGAATCGACCAAATGAAAAACAAAATTTCCTCATACACTTTCCAAGGCGAACTGGTCATGGACCAAGAACAATCAATGCAATTAAGGCTCTAGCCTTTTCCTAGCTTCCCACGCCACCGCCAACTTGAGTTGGCGAACTCAATTTTCAAATTTCCCATGCAAAACTGAATTTGGCTCTATCTCCAAATAGATGCCTCCATTTCTTACCTGCCCCGCCAAAACTGGCGCTGTCCACGTATGGACTTTTTATTAAATGCCAATGAATGCCCTTCCCTCATCCTTATCCTCTCCTTCCAAGGGTCTGCGCGCCTTTTGATTAGGATTAGTTTAGGTTACATATAGTGTTCAACCTAGGTCTTAGTTTAGCCTTAGGTTATTAGAACTTAGGTTTATTTTTCCCCGTTTTTTTTTTTTTGAATTTAAAAATCCACTTAGGATAGTAGTGTAGGATGCATGTTAGGACTTAGGATTAGTTTAGGTTTTTAATTCCTACTAACCACTAACACCAAACAACCTCCATCCTACCTTCCTACAGACATTCACATCAATGTAGAGCAAGACGTTCCGTCCTTTGGATCACGTGTCGAGGCCACCCGTGTCCAGGCATTTCTTGCCTCACGAGGTTCCAAGTTCGATAGTACAGGGCTCAAGAATCAAACCCCTGTCATTGGCATTTACGTGCCAGCTGCTCATACCTGTGATCAGGCGCTGCACGTTCATGACAACCTCGGGTTCGGTTCAAGAGTAAATCAATACAGAAATCACCAGAAGCCCTCAGCATACTTGGATCAATGAAATTGATTCAAGGTGTGCTGTCAATCAGTAACGAGAGTATAGCAAGTATACGACAATTTGTCGTCACATTAACAAACACACAAGTACAATAACTGTTGTCCTATACAATAGATCACAGCATGCAAGAATCCAAGTTAGCAACACATTCTTTTAAGATCAGAGTTTATCTTAACATGTTTGCCTTCATTCCAGCAGTTATAACAGTATGTAAAACATTCACCAAGATAACATACAAAATCAGAGCGTTACATTCTTCCCTCCTTAAAGAATCATCGTCCCGATGATCAGTTTAAACAAATCAAGGAGTTCTTAGGACAAAGTTCAGTTATTGTCCTTTCATTCATAAGTTGATACCAAAACAGATTCACTCTTAAAAATAACTTTTTAAGACAACTATACAATAGACTAATAATTGTCTAAATTTGGTAGAATTATCAGCTCTTTGAATTTCAAATTCGATTCAACAGTGTGGAAAAGTAGATCTCATTTCTTCGAGATTCTCCCAAGTTGCACTTTCTTCACCGAATCGGTCCCACTGACCTTACATTGGTTCACTTCGCGATTTCTCAAGTACAACCGGCAAGTTCCCAAAGACTCAAATGGGCTTAACCATGATTATTCCTGGGTCTTGGACCTGCAAGGAATTCTAATTTAGCACATGTGATAAATCTGTCACGTATTTCTTAAGCAAAGAAATATGAAAAACATCATGCATTTGAGACAAAGCAGGAGGTAATGCTAGACGATAAGCTACAGGGTTGATTATTTCAACAATTTCAAAAGGTCCCACGTAACGTGGCGACAACTTGGCAGCCTTGCCAAAAGTTATTGAGCTCTTTTTCGGCTTCACCCGAAGAAAGACCTTCTCTCCCAGTTTATAATGCCTGTCAACCCGCTTCAAGTCTCGTATAGCTCTTTTGCCTATTGGCAGCCTCCTTTAGATGTTCCCAATCATTTTGATTTGCTGTTCCATTTCCATAAGGATTTCTGGCCCAATTACCTCTCTGTCCTCAACGCTTTCCAAACTGACAGGGGTTCTACATTTTCTTCCATACAATGCTTCAAAGGGCACCATTTTTAAAGAGGCATGATAGGTGTTATTGTAAGCAAATTCTACCAGCGGAAGGTATTCCTCCCATTTATACTGCTGGTCCATGCAATACATCCTTAACATGTCCTCTAAAACCTGATTAACTCTCTCAATTTGTCCATCCGTTTCCGGATGATATGCAGAACTGAAGTTCAATTTAGTCCCCAAGGCCGCATTAAGCATTTGCCAAAACCTTGATGTCATCCTCGATCTCTCGTCCGATATGATTAATTCCGGTATTCCATGCAATCAAGATTTCATGTACAAATCTTCTTGCTAGCACTGGTGCATCGCCCTTCAAATTACCAGCAATGAAGTGTGCCACTTTGGTCAATTTGTCGACTACAACTAGGATAATGTCATGCTTATTTCTTGACATAGGCAATCCTTGAATGAAATCCATCGTTATCACTTGCCATTTATACTGCGGAATACTGTGGGGATACAATAATCCAGCGGGGTGCATATGTTCCGCCTTAACACGCTGACATTCCAAGCAGTGTGTTACAAACTCTGCCACATCCTTTTTCATTCCCTTCCAAATATTGTCTTTGCTTAAGATCAGCCAGCATTTTTGTAATGCCAGGTGTCCGTAAAAGGTGAATTATGGAATTCAGCTTAACAATTTCCTCTTAAGTCATTTGCCACGTATATACACCTGTTTTCAAACCTCGAAATTCCTTCATTATCAAAACGGAATCCCTTATACCTGACGTCCTGCGGGTCTGCAACAAGTGCTGATTTGACTTGCTGGAAATAAGGATCTGATTCCAAGGCATCTTTCACCTCATCCTTAAACTGAGTTCTTAACGTTATAAGAGCAGAGATATGCTTCCTTCGACTCAAAGCATCTGCTACCCAATTTTCCTTGCCCTTAATGTAGCTTATATCGAAGTCATACTGAGACAGAAATTCTAACCATCTTCGCTGCCTTGCATTCAGATTTGGCTGAGTGAAAATATACTTCAGCCCCAGATGGTCTGTTTTTAACTCAAAGGGCTTGCCTAGAAGGTAATGCCTCCATATTTGAAGTGCATGAACAATGGCAGCGAGCTCAAGATCGTGTGGAGCATAGTTCTGTTCATGTAACTTAAGTTTTTTGCTTTCATAAGTGATGACATGGTTATTCTGTAATAGAATACCTCCAAGGCCTTCTCCTGAGGCGTCCGTTACAACCATAAAATCTCCATTTGGATCAGGTACAGTCAAAATAGGTGCTGTAGTTAACTGTTCTTTTAACTTTTTAAAGGCAGATTCACATTTTTCTCGTCCCGCATAAATTTATTTTCTTTCTTTTAGCGAAGTGATTGGGGCAGAAATTTTTGAAAAGTCCTTAACGAACTTTCGATAATATCCAGCCAAGCCCATGAAGCTCCTCACTTCGTGCACGTTCTTAGGTGCATGCCACTCAGTTATAGCTGTGATCTTTGAAGGTTCAACAACTATCCCATTTTTGCTTATAACGTGTCCCAAATAATGCACTTCGCATCATAAAAGGAACATTTGGATAGTTTTCCATTCAACTTCCTCTTTTCTTAAGATTTCCAAAGACTATCCTAAGATGTTCTTGGTGCTCTTCGACATTTTTAGAGTATATAAGAATGTCGTCTAAGAATACAAGCACAAACTTGTCTAAGTATTCTTGAAAAATATTGTTCATTAGATTCATGAAGGCGGTAGGTGCATTAGTCAGCCCAAAAGGCAACACCGTGAACTCATAATGCCCGTACCTCGTTCTAAAAGTTGTTTTATGAATATCTTCTTCCTTTATTCTTAGCTGATGGTACCCTGATCGCAGATCTATTTTTGAATAAACTGATGCTCCTCGCATCTGATCAAACAGATCATCAATCCTAGGAAGTGGGTATCGATTTTTAATAGTTGCTTTGTTCAGCATTCTGTAATCAATGCATAGCCTCAAAGTGCCATCCTTTTTCTTTACAAAAATTACCGGTGCTCCCCAAGGTGAGACGCTCGGTCTTATCAGCCCCTTAGTCAGAAGTTCTTGTAACTGAGCCTTCAGCTCTACCAATTCAATGGTAGTCATTCTATAAGGTGCCTTAGATATGGGTTCCATTCCTGGTTTGATCTCTATTGCGAAGTCAAACTCACGTTTGGGTGGAAGACCTGGCAATTCCTTCGAAACACATCACAGAAATCCCTCAACAATGGATATCTTTCCATGAAATCATTATCCTCTTCCACATTTTCCGTCACTTTTACCACATACAAAGTGCAACCTCTGTTTTTAGCCCTCTTTAGTTGCATAGCCGCCACGCTTCCTAACCGCAACTTCCCGCTTTACACTTGAATGACCGCTTTCTCGCAGTCATCAAAGCAACATATTTGTTTTTCATAACAATGACCTTTGCCTTATGTTCAGCCAACCAATTAACTCCAATAATGATATCATATGATCCTAGAGGAGTGACATATAAGTCAACTTCGGTGGAGAAACCAGCAGATCAAGAATTGCCCCAAAAAGGCACATTTCGATCAGTATGGACAAAGATTATTCCCATAATGCACTCGTCCATGTTTTATCCATTCTCGCAGCCTTTCTTTTTAATTTCATAGCAAGTTTAGTAGAAATAAAACATTCTCGTAGCTCCAAAGATCAAAAAGTATAACTACAGTGTACCAATAACTTACCCGTAACTTCAATGGGCGTCACTTGCTTTTCAGCTTGTCTGTTAGCCACTGCAGCATGTATCCTATGCTACTGTCCGCGATCATCCTTCTTTAGAGGACAATGATTCGCATAGTGGTCCTTTCCACAGTTAAAACATCCTCCAGCTGGCCCTTTTCTAGGCTCAAATTTGTTACCAGCCTTGAAGTTATCATTCTGGCTTCCATAGGACTTCTGTCCAATGCCATTAACTTTTGTGAAGCTATTCCGCACACTATTTACAGGTCTGTTCATCACAGGTTTCTTGTTGTTATCTACAACAATTTTGTTTTTCACACCAAACCTTTTCCAAGGTCCCCTTTTTGGTGCAAGAGACGAAGAAGGATTGGGAATCTTCTTCCTTATCTCTTCCCTGTGAGCAGATATTGCCCTCAATTTCTGTTCCTGTCTGATTGCCTTTTCGACAACTCCATCCATGGTGGTTGGGCCGTGGACATCCACTTTGCCACCAATGATGGGATTCAGTCCCATTATGAATTTCCGTATTTTGAACTTCTCGTCAGCTTGGTACATCGGCACATACTTAAGGAGTTTAGTAAACCCTTCCTAGTATTCCGTCACCGACAAATTCCTCATGCGACCGGCTCTGAAATTCACCATTTTCCTATCAAAATAGAGTTGAGGTAGCCATCGTTGCCTAAAATAACCCTTAAATTGATCCCAAGTTATGTCTCGATTCGACAATATTCAGCTCAACCTTACGGTTGTCCCACCATGATGATGCTTCATGAGAAAGCCGATATGCTCCCCATATCGCTTTAGTCTCTTCTGAGAAGTTTCTTATTGCAAAGTATTTCTCCATTTCACCGAGCCCTTCTCGCTCCGTCCCCAAGGGTTGTTCCATCAAACTTTGGAGGACTTATTCTCTTTATATCATTTTTAAGTTCACCGCTAATCTTGCCCTTTTATTTTCGGGGGGATTAGGAGCAATTACATTATCATCAACAACACCCGGATTCCCTCCGTTGATGTTGTCCACAGGAGGCAAATGATCATTTATTTCAACTTCATTCCCTACTCTTCATTTCCCATTGATTGTTGTTCCAAGATACAAACGATCCTCGATCAAGTAGGGCAAAGGATTTCATCCACTTTTGGGCGATTCTTTCTTCTCCACCCTCGTAACGGGTTATTCGCAGCATTCCCTCTTGTCTCCGACCATTTTCTCGCTCAATAAGAAAATGTAAACCTTATTAATATCGTGGACTCATTAGGTCCAAGAGCTGTAACCTTCAGCTCTGATACCAAGATGTAACATCCCCATTTAAGATACCAGAACAAGGGAATTTTTTTTTTTGATAACGTTCTCTGTTATGAATTATAAAAATTCAAACACACGTTCTAGTTTTAATAATTGTTCTCTGCCCAAACAACACAGTTTGGATCACACAATTTCTTTTAAAACAAATGTAACCCTGTTCGCATATTTACAATATGGAACACACATTCAATGCCATTCAATCTTATAACAGATTCTATATGCTGCTATAAATGACTCGAGGAACTGCCGATCTTCCATTTTCATGGCTCGGAGTTTCAACGATCCTTCATTTCATGACTCGGCAACAACCGATCCTTCATGTTCATTTATGCATAGTATATTATATATACCTGTTCTCATAACCGTTCCCGGTTATCGAAGTGATCCATTTAAGAAGCCTATCTGAATATCTGTTACTGATATTCATCTGACATCCTGCATCTTAAATTAAGTGATAAGGACAACGCAACCAGCAATTGCGATACTTTGGCCAAAGATTTTCACATGCTTTGCATGATCATATTCCTGAATGTGATACACATCAACGGAATACGTCCTTCACCTCACTTCACCTATTATCTAGAATGGTCTTTCCTGGTTCCTACCAGTCCTCTTCATTTAAGGTCAGTTTTAAACTTCCAATTCCAACTAGTAATATGAACGGGTATAGGAAGGCACTCTTGGTAACTAAAGATACGTAGACATACGGTGTCGTTTCCCATGACTCCGTGTGTCTAGTTATCTTTAGTATTCCGGAGTCACTCCGTATACCAGATCATACCCTATCCCCTATGCAAAGAGATACACATTCACCTATGTATTCTTGATGTTTTAATTCGGGAGGGCATTGCAATATGTCAGCTACAACATTGTGTCGTCATGAAGACCCCATCTTCATGGAGACACCTTGCTGTAGCTGGCGTATGCCAATGTCCTGCAGAATTCTCCCTTCGAGAATACACATCCTGCTCAAGTGATTTGGATACGATTTGATAATTAAAATCAACTTTCAGCATCCACGCTGATCCCTTGATCCTCATTTCCGTTACAGTTGTATAGGGCCAAGAGGGAATAAATCCGTCCATTATCTTGCTATGCATCTTCTTCTTCGTGTCGAAGGGCTGCATTTCCCTACTTGGTTCTCTTCTTAATCATTGGATTAAGCGGTCCGTACCGACGGATGTGATAAGTTTAACCTATTAAACTTAGCCAAGATTTTTTCAACTGCAACTAAATTCAAAATACTAACTTATTAGACGTCATTCATATGAGGTCTAAATTCCGAGAAATGTATTCATTTGTTCTCCTTAACGTCATATAGTTAAGGTCCATTAGTTATGGATATACTTATCCTATATCCTTTATTCTGAATTTAACCCACGAGATCATTAATGGAGTTCGAAAGTGAAGTTCGATTACTCCGAAGTTTAATTGATATTCCTTAGCTCCTAAGCTAATCCTGAATACCCTTTTGATTATGGAATCATATTCTTCCTAATCCTGTTTAATGTCAATTAAAAATTCATCTTTACCCAAGTATGAACTAATTGCATTTTCAACTTAAAAGCTGCATTTAGGTAAGAATAGATATCAGTTTCCATTTAACATCCATCCAAGGACAATTAAACAAATCCAAATCAAGAAATAACATTATATTTCCAATTTAGACAACAAATCAAACTGATATAATTATTAAAATAACACACATGTAATTGTATTCAACATTTCATGTCATAATCTGTACATTTGCCAATCCAACTGAATGGACAAGGTTTACATAAACATCAATACAACTCATAGATAGAAGAATATACTTTCTTCTTTTCACAATTCCTCGAAGAGGAATAAAAGCAACAATTACAATTCATCTTTCAACTAATCAAGAAGCATCAGAAAACAGCCATGTCTTCATTCTAATCAAATTTCATCTCGCAAAATGATTTGCACGGTCGGGCTTCAATGAATCGAGCATATTAAGCACTTAGCCTTAAAATAAGGTGCTTCAACTAACTGTCTCAATAAAAGAATCTCGCTTTTATGAAACGATAAGTAAACATCAATCACGAAATGGGCACAAAAAAAGATCGGCATAACAACTGAGCTATCAAAATATCATCACAATTAGCCAAAGAACTGCTGTCCTGTTTCCACATAACCATTACAAATCTTAATTCACAATATTTGCACAGTTAAAAATATAAATAGCTTACTGCTGATATAACACACTAGTTATCTTTTCCATGCCTTTCAATAACAATAAATGCAAAGGATGAAACTAACTGAAATGTAAATCCATTACTTTCCTTTCAGCTCATGCATCCTATCTAAGCACTACAAAATTCATTATTCACGAATTACAGCTTTCCAATTGAATGAAAAAAGAAAAGGTTATTTTTCCAATTCATTCATCCATATCTCTATTTCTTTCCACATGACTGTACTAACAATGGAATCCGAATGAGAGACAAATCAAGATAATAGTTTAGAGTGAAACTTACAAAATCCATTCGAATTCACTTTCCGGCAGCAAGAATAATTTCATTTATAATCCGCTTTAAACGAAAACAAGGAAGAATTCATCATCCATTTTCATATTTCATTTGAATCAGGCTCATATGAAAATCCGAAACAGGTTAGTACCACCTTATGTTCATCCTAGATCAAACAGTATAAGGATGCAGACCATATATTTACCATACTAAAAGAAACCATATTTCTTTCACTGTAAGTTAAACAGATAAACAGTTATACATTCATGCAGTCAATAAATCACATGATTTCCTAATCCTGTGAACGTATCCCATTCAAAATAACATATTATTCATTGTTGTTACCTACAGCAAGTCCAATAATCACATGAATATGAATTTCACCAAGTTAGAACAGCAGGCAGAAGAAGGATTCCCTTCCAATAAATGATTCTACCCAGTCCATTTTCCAAGTTCCTAATAGTATGCAGAACTCCAGAATGCAAAATCAGATGTCATTACCTTTAGCAAAGTAAACCGTACAGGGTGTCAATACATGAATCTAGTACAGTCAAGACAACCCACACAGCAAGACTAACTTTCTATGCATTTATTCTTTGTACAGCAATCCAAGATTAAGTCATAATCACCAAAACAGTTCGATCTTAAAGGACCGATCAGCATTAATAAACACAACTAATCATCATACCTTCCTAGCAAGAAACAATATATTTCTCTATGAGTTCAGAAGGAAAAACTATTCCTTTTCCAACTCTCACGAACATTCATAAAAATTCTAATGCCCATTCCTTTAAAATACAAGATGCCATTTCCTCATAATCCCGAAACAGCAGAAGGAAGAGAAAAGTCTTATCTCTTTTAAGCAAGAAAGGAAAGAACAGCCAAAAATGTGTTATCTTTTCTTTCCCCAAGGCAATTCATATGCTCATACAAAAAAAACAATGTTGTATTCATCATAATCAACACAGCAGAGAGAGAAAGAAACTATTTCCTTTTCAAAAGATGTTTCAGTATAGAAACGACCTTAAGCAACTTGTACATCCTGTACCATTATATCACGAAAGCCCATATAACAAAGATCATTCATACAGCAGTGAAAACAACCCACACTATCTACCGTGTCCTTACAAAAGTAATTTCAAACCACCATACTTATTTCTAACCACCATACATGTCACAAACCGATATAGTAATTCATTTCCAACTAGATTCGTGCAAAAAAAAAAATCAAGACCGAAAGCAACCGAAACGATTCATCATATCATTTTCCAAAAATAAGAAGCAAGAATCGACAAAACCCAATTCAAATTGACTTGACAACAGTCACAAAATCAAAACCCAAGAGCAGGGTTGTTTTAATGAGACACTTAAACAAAGAAATAATTTTTAAAGAGAAGGGCTTAACATGCCTGTAATCTTTTTTTTTTTCCAGAACTCGAAGAAAACTTTGTTTGCCGCGTTATTTCCTTCCACGGAGACAGCACAAACTTTCCAGCACTCCTTTCTTCTTCAGGCTTAACAAAAGCCTTAAAAATCTCCAAGAACAGTGTCAAATTCTAAGAGCTAGTTCGATTGAACCAGGCCAGAAAAACCAAATGCAGAGCAACTTTGCAAAGGCTCAAATCGACCAAATGAAAAAAAAAATTTCCTCATACACTTTCCAAGGCAAACTGGTCACGAGGACCAAGAACAATCAATGCAATTAAGGCTCTGCCTTTTCCTAGCTTCCCACGCCACCGCCAACTTGAGTTGGCGAACTCAATTTTCAAATTTCCCATGCAAAACTGAATTTGGCTCTATCTCCAAATAGATGCCTCCATTTCTTACCTGCCCCGCCAAAACTGGCGCTGTCCACGTATGGAATTTTTATTAAATGCCAATGAATGCCCTTCCCTCATCCTTATCCTCTCCTTCCAAGGGTCTCGCACGCCCTTTTGATTAGGATTAGTTTAGGTTGCATATAGTGTTCAACCTAGGTCTTAGTTTAGCCTTAGGTTATTAGAACTTAGGTTTATTTTTCCCCCTTTTTTTTTTTTTTGAATTTAAAAATCCACTTAGGATAGTAGTGTAGGATGCATGTTAGGACTTAGGATTAGTTTAGGTTTTTAATTCCTACTAACCACTAACACCAAACAACCTCCATCCTACCTTCCTACAGACATTCACATCAATGCAGAGCAGGACGTTCCGTCCTTTGGATCACGTGTCGAGGCCACCCATGTCCAGGCATTTCTTGCCTCACGAGGTTCCAAGTTTGACAGTACAGGGCTCAAGAATCGAACCCCTGTCGTTGGCATTTACGTGCCAGCTGCTCATACCTGCGATCAGGCGCTGCACGTTCATGACAACCTCGGGTTCGGTTCAAGAGTAAATCAATACAGAAATCACCAGAAGCCCTCATTAATACTTGGATCAATGAAATTGATTCAAGGTGTGCTGTCAATCAGTAATGAGAGTATAGCAAGTATACGACAATTTGTCGTCACATTAACAAACACACAAGTACAATAACTGCTATCCTATACAATAGATCACAGCATGCAAGAATCCAAGTTAGCAACACATTCTTTTAAGATCAGAGTTTATCTTAACATGTTTGCCTTCATTCCAGTTAGATTATAACAAAGATGTAAAACATTCACCAAGATAACATACAAAATCGGGCGTTACACATCACCGGCAGTTCGGTGAAGATGATTGATGAAATAAAGAAATATCTTAAGCGATCATTCGACATGACAGATCTCGGGCTTATGCACTAGTGTCTTGGACTGGAAGTATGGCAGAAAGAGAATCACATCTTTGTTTCTCATATGAAATATACCAAGACAACGCTTGAGAAGTTTAGGATGATGGATTGCACACCAATTGCTACACCTATGGAGAACAGATTACAGTTATCTCGTTCAGATCCATCTCCTGAGGTAAGTGCCACTCTCTATCGGCAGTTGATTGGGAGTCTCATTTACCTGACCTACACTAGACTAGATATCAGCTTTGCAGTGAGCTATCTATCCAGGTTCATGCAAGAACCCAAAATTTTTCATTGGAAAGCAGCAAAGCGCATTTTGAGATATCTCAAAGGATCAGTGGATCTTGGTCTAGAATACAAGAAGAATGAAAACTTCTTCTTGACTGGATATTCGGATTCAGATCATGCAGGTAACATTGATGATAGAAAATCCACTTCTAGATTTGTATTCTTTATGGGATCTGGACCAATATCATGGGGAAGTAAGAAACAACACTTTGTTTCTCACTCTTCCATAGAAGCCGAGTATCGTTAGCAGAGAAGCTATCTGTGAAGCGATTTGGCTACGTCGCATACTGGAAGGACTTGGAATACCATAGGACAAACCGACCACCATGTATGTTGACAATGAAGGTGTTCTCAAACTTGTTCGCAATCCAATTTTTCACGAGAGAACAAAGCACATTGAAGTTCGTGTTCATTTCATACGCAAACATGTGTTGAAGCACAACATCCAAATTCAGCTTTTGTCCAACAACCGAACAACGAGCGAGATATTTTCACAAAGTCACTTGCACATGAAAGGTTTGAGTTGTTTCGAGCATTTCTCTCCTCATCTCTTCAGACAATGCACAATTAAGGGGGGGAATGTTAGGATAAATTTTATTATCCTAATAATTAATTATGCATAGTTTAATAATTATTTAATTTCATTAATTAAATAATAAATGGTTATATTGTTATATGGTTAATCAACCATATTTGTCTGTATGCACACTGTTATATTGTTTTAAACAATATATTTGTTTTTATGTAATTGTTGCTTCCCGGGTGATTTGGAAGCTTGTTTATTCTAGTTTTTGGTTGCACCTGTGCAACTCATTTTCCCGGATGTATTTGGCTGTGCAATATCTATAAATATTGCAGCCTATTCACTGTAATTTTTTAGTTGATTGAGATTAATAAAATTACACAGGATTTTGTCCTCGTTTCTCAATCTACGCACAAAGCCACACACATCATCGGATTTGCCATTATTCTCAGAATCCAGGTTCTAAATTTCAAAGTTCTAGTTAGAAGCATATCAAATAGAGTAGCTAATCACTTTATTTCAGTCAATTTACTTTCGATATTGCCAGAAAGCTATGGGGATTGATATTCTCTGAGAGACTATGATTCATTCCTCACTTCTGAGGTAAGATCGAGAGTCTTGCAAATAGACTAGATCAATTATTTCGTTATTTAGAGTAGATTTACAACTGCATAGACAAATAGCTATACTCGGTTATCTTGTTTATTTTAAATTGTTATCTTAGCTGTCAATTTCTAGATATATTAAATTAGTTTCTCTTCTAAATCCATTCAAAATAGTTCATCAAAAAATACAAAAAAGAGAGATAAATCATATATGCTATAGATATACTTCATGTAGTTAAATTTCATTTTGTTGCAGTCAGATTTACATTGTTGCTTTTGTATGACAATCACGGGACCTAGGGAGCCCAGAGAATACGTATTCGAGCCAATTGTTCCTCAACCCAATCTCACACAAAGAATAGTTGACATAGATCAGAATCTTAGAATCCAAGTCTTCCAAACAACAATAGACTTAAAACATATCAGTCTCAAAATGAGAGGACTAAACATAGAAGACGACCAAGCACACACGTTTTGGTCAAATCAGACAAACTACAGATTACCCTAGAAAAATATCCACATGAATGTAGAAGGGCTTGAAAGAGAGCAAACGTTCGGTTTTGATCCTTTGGTCCCACAGCCAGATGCAGGAGACATTCTCACAGACATAGATACTAGCCTAAGAATTCAAGTTGTAAGAACGCATGTGAGGTACTCTGAGAAGATCGCACAGTTGTTAATTTTGAATATAGAGGTTGAGAAAGCATATGATTATTGGATACTAGGGATCAAGGGCTGAATTCGTACATGACCATAGAAGGACCGCAACAACCAAGAATCTACGGTTACGACCCACACAATCCCAAAATGAACCCAATGAATCCATAGGTGAATCGAGACATAGACAACTGGCCTACGCACACTAGTATTCAGATCTACTCCACTTCCACCTACCATCATCACACAATTATCCTTGTTAGATATAGCGGCTAACGAGGCTAAAGAATTATGGATTAGGCCAGAGAACCGCCCATAAAAACAACTATATCCATCATCCACCCCATGACCTTGTCTGGAGACATACACGAAACTATCCCGGACATTTTCCATGTATACCACAACCCATAGATCGAATAACGCCAGAGCTCAATATTGATTGGAGCCTTCGAGCAGTGATCCTTGCCTTAGATTCACAAATACCACTAGTGTGTGTCTAAGACATAAGAATGCCTAATTAGTTTGTCTGCATACCACACATATTCCATCCCCACCATTGTTGTCTCGGCATGACCTCGGGAGGTCGGGTGCGAGAAGACTTACTTGTATATTCCCACACTCACTTGTCGCTTTTCCGTCAGATGCAGTCACTAATTGTTATCTCAAATTTTCCCACAAAAAAATGGATCAAAAATGACCCCGTGTAAGAAGAAATTCAAGAAATGGTTATGTCATATGAGTCCATTCTTCAAATCCAATTGAAAAGTTATAGGTAGGGTTTACAATGGAGTAGCGAGGTTTGGAGAGGAAAAAAATAGGAGGCCGAGTAGTGTCAAAGGAGCCAGAGGCTCAAAGGAAAAGAAATGGTGAAGACTCAAAGTCTTCGGGCTCTGAAAATGATTCAAAATGAGCCCCAAAATTGGCTAAGTATGGAGGAGATAGTGGAAGCTGCCAAGTGTCCAAATGGCGCATCTCTAAAGATTAAATCCCAAGCCAGAGACCCAAATATGCATGAGGCTTCCACGTTTCTTGAGCTCCAAAATATGCATCGGCCGTTAAAAAGTATTCAACTTAGTAGAAGGTGCCAAGTATCGGCTTGACGCAATTACAAGATGGGAGCCCAAGGTGGAGACTTAAACTTGCACCAACCCTCCACATCCCCAATGGTCAATAGGGGTCAAATTCAAAAGGCAGCCAAAAATTTTCTAAGTATAGAGAACCAATGGAAGCCTCCACATGTCTCATTGGCCCAATTTTAAAAGGAAAGTCTTGAGGCGGTCGCCAAATGAGCATGGGTTCGCCACATGTCCCCGTGTCCAAAAAGGGACAAAATCGGGTGTTGAATAGTCAAAGCGAGGCAGGCCGGTGGAAGGAGTGATGTGTCAACATGGCAAGTTTCAAAGGTAAAATTTGGGGTGGGTTTCCAAATAAGCACCAGGCCTCCACGTGTCCAGGGTTAGAATTTTGACTCTGCTAAGCAAAGACTTGGGAAAAATAACAAAGGAACACCATGGAGCTGCGGTAGCCGCCACATGTCGATCGGGCATGATTTCAATAGTGAAAGGTAGGGGTAAAATCTTCAAGATGTGTGAAGCTACCACGTGAACCCAGTAAATGGGCAGGCTCTTTCAAATATTGTGCGCTAGCAACCCTAATCTTCAAATAGCCATATCTTTTAACTGAAACTCGTATTTTGGAGAGAGAAGAATTTTTGAAACATATCAACACCCTCTACGCCATGGAAATATAAAATATCATTCTTAAAAGGCTTTAGTGGGTGAAAAATGGAAAAAAATATTCCAAGCCATTAATGCAGAATCTATTTTCTCTAACAACCAGATCAGATTTGATATGATCCCCATTCTTCCTCCTTCAACGTGTCGAACAAGTAATCGAGAAAAACTTGATAGATTGTGGGTGGATCCATGCGGTGGGAATTAAGGGATGGTGGTTGATCTTTCAAAGTAGGATTCAATGCATTACAGAGGTGGTTGAAGCAGGATTCAATTTTTCCCTCCTCTCTCTCATTCTTCTTATATATTGTAAAGGAGGGGCATATTCAAACGTGTTGGTCATTGTTTATCCTTTTCCCCTCTCTGTAATGGAATTTTCTTGTCTCTTTCCCACCGATGATGTACTATGTAACATTCGGAGTAATAAAGTATGTTTCATGATACATCTGTCCATCCTTGGCTTATTTTGTTGTCTTTTCTTACCTCTCATCATCAGGGGTATACTGTGCATACTACAAATGTTTGTTGCAAGTATTGGGAGTCAGTGTTTAATGGGTTTCAAAATGGTTTCGTGTGAAATCTACCTCCGGTTCGTGGTGCATCTTGTCCACCCTCTCCTCTGCTCACCTCTCTCCACTTCGTGAAGTTGGGTCTTTGATCATCCACTTACCTTGTAGTGTATCACCGCTTATTATATGCTCTTTCACCCCTCTCTCTTGTCCCCTTGGAATGGTTAGATTATGATTAGTTAGATTATGCCCGCACTAGAGTAGCTTGTGACAGGTAGATTAGGAAGCAAGAACTCGACTTTCTCTGGAGGTCTATCTCAAGTTTTGCAAGTCCCACAACTTGAGATATGGTCTAATGTTGTGCAATCACACCGAATTCCCCACTTCACACCCGGGCCATTTAGGGTGATGTGATTCTACACTAACAATTCCTTTTTATCAAATGAAGAAATTGTTTTCTTTTCACTTGTGTAGCTATCGTTCAAGCAATAAAACCCGCAACCTACTTATATATATATACCAAAATATTTTCCTAAATATTTTCTTGAAAACAAAACAAAAATACCAAGAAATATATAATAGTTCATATTGTTAGGAAATAAGGGATAAAATATGCAGAATAATCCCTCACAGAATCGTAAAATAATAGAAACTAATATGCAAAAAATATTACAGATCTCAAATAAAATTACAAAATAAAATAACACAACACAAAGAGATATTATTTAACGTGGTTCACCCAATTTAGGCTTCTTCCACAAAGAATCACTTGCTTAGATTTTATTACAAGCCACCGTTCTCTCAATCAAATACCTAGATCTATTTGGAGCTATGTTAAACAAACTCTCTGAGAATTCACACCCGAATTAAAACACATCTTTAATGTTACATTATACCTACCATATGCATAAAACCATATAAGTAAACAACTACTCAAGGAGTTTTACAAAACCGTGGGCATTAAAACCATGGGCCAAAACCATCCCATAAACCTATGGGTAAAAAATCTTGCCCATATGAGAAAAGCACGTTTCCTCGATATATCGGGAACGTTTTAAGGCCAATTTTTGTTTTCGGGGCCTCGGACTCCCACTCGAGGCCCGGCCCCAACCCCAAGGCGAGACAATGTGGGAAAGTGTATAGTACTCTTAGTGTACGCCTCTTGACACTTTCTCACATGAAAACAGCTCCACAACCTAACAATCTCCCACTTGGAGACTAGTTTTCCTCTAAGCAAGTTTCTTAACCCTCAATCAAAGTTGAACACAACTTCAATTTTTCCCTTGTGACCTCCTTGGTCATCATGTCTGCAGGATTCTCGATCGGTACGAATCTTGTCCAACTTCAACTTCTCTTACCCCAAAGTTGTCCTGTGAAATGATACCTTAAATGTGTATGCTTCGTCCTAGAGTGGAAAGTAAAGTTTTTAAATAGGTGTATAACACTATGAATATCACTGTGCACTTTTCTTACTCCCGTTTATGCCCCAAATCCTCAAGCAATTATTGTAACCAAATCATTTCTTTTCTTTCCTCCTGTGGAAGTAACATACTCAACCTCTGTAGTTGACAAAGCCACCAACTTTTGTAGTCATAAAATACATCTTAATGTTGTCCCACCTATAGTGCAAACCTAACCTATCATGTTCCTCCTATTGTCTACATCTCCAGCCATATCTAAATCTATGTAACCATGCAAAGTGGTGCCTAATCCACTGTAGCAAATTTTTTTTCCCATGGTCCCTCTCAAATACCGAAGGATCCACTTTCTTCGCTCGCCAACGATCTCTACCCTGGATAACTCATAAATCTACTCACCACTTCCACTTTGCATGGGTAATATCAAGCCTAGTGCACACCATTGCATACATCAAACTACCAACCACTGATGAGTAAGGTACCTTGGACATCTGGTTTCTCTCCTACTCTATCTTGGGACAATACTCCTTTGATAACTTGAAATGGCCTGCCAAAGGAGTCTCAACCGGTTTAGCATCCTACATATTAAACCTCTCCAAGACCTTCTTAATGTACTCTTCATGAGATAAAGTCAGCTTTTGTTCCTTCCTATCCCAAGATATCCTCATACCAAGGATTTTTTTGGTTGTCCCCAAATACTTCATAGCAAAGGATTCACTTAGCTGCTTCTTGAGTACTTTTATTTCTTGCATGTTTTTACCCGCAACCAATATGTCATCCACATACAGACACAATATAAAATAACTTCCATCCTCAAATTTGTTTGTATACATGCAATGGTCAGAATGACATATAATATAACCTTACTCCATCATGAAGCTATCAAATTTCTTATACCATTGACGTGGATCTTGTTTGAAGACATACAAGCTCTTCTTCAATTTGCACACCATCTCATCTTTACCTTTAACCTCATATCCCTTTGGTTGCTGCATATATAGTTCATCCTCCAAATCACCATGGAGAAATGAAGTTTTTAAATCAAGCTTCTCTAAGTGCAAGTCTTCTACTACAACTATTAAAAGAACAATTCTAATAGAATTCATTTTTACTACGGAGAAAAATCTCATCAAAATCTATACATTTTTTCTCTACAAACCCTTGACCACCAACCGGGCTTTGTATCTTTTCTTTCCTCCTTCTTCCTCTTTAACTCTAAACACCCACTTATTCTGTAATGCTCTTTTTCCTTTGGGTAGCTTCACCGAATCCCATGTCTTGTTCTTCATGAGAGTCTGATACTCCTCATCCATGGCTTACTCCCACTTCTTCTAGGCATCTACCTGCATTGCTTCATCAAAGCTCTCTAGCTCTCCACTATCATTGAGTAATAAATAATAAAGAGAAGAAGAAAAAAATTCAAGTTCTCTTCTTACCCTAGAAGACCTCCTCAATATAGGAGTTTTCGGTTCCTGTTAAGGAGGTTCCTGAATTGATTCATGTGTCACTTTTCCATCTAGAAGATCCTCTACCGCTGCATATTCTTTCTTGGATTATTCCCTATTTTCGCAACTACTCTTATACACGACTTTCTTTCTCATTAAAACCACATCCCTGGATCGAATGATTTTCTTGTGCTTAATACTCCAACATTTATATCCAAAGTCATCACCACCATAACCAATGAAATTACATTTTTCTGATTTAGCCTCGGCTTGGTCCTATCATCCTTGTCTATATGAACAAACACCTCACATCAAAAGAATCTAAGAAATGAATAATCAACTTTCTTACCATACCAAGCCTCTCCTCGTATGCCTCCATCCAAGGCACTTGAGGGTCCTCTGTTTATCAAGTACACAACTATGCTCACCGCTTCTACCCAAAAAGAAAGAGGCAGTCCTGCATGTAACATCATGCTCGTAGCATGTTCCATTATTGTTTTGTTCATCCTTTCTGACACCCCATTCTGTTGTAGAGTTATTTGAACCATCTTTTTCCTACGGATTCCATTCTTAGAACAGTAATCATCAAATTCATTGTTGCAATACTCCCTCCATTATCTCGACCTAAGACATTTTAGCTTAAGACTGTTTCATTCTCTCTACCAAGGCTTTCCATTTAACAAAAGTGTCAAATACATCATATTTGTTTCTAATACAATAAACCCAAAATTTTCTTATTGCATCGTCAATAAAAGTAACATAATAACTTGAACCCCCAAGAGATGATACTTGAGTCGGCCCCCACACATCAGAGTGCACCAACTCTAACTTAATCTCTTTCTTTGTAGGTCCAACCTTGAGAAACCTTACTCACTTTTGTTTCCCATATATGCAGTCCTCACAGAACTCCAAATTTGTTTTTGTATATCCAAGAAAATCCTTCTTTATGATCTCCATGCCCTTATGGCTCATATGACTGAGCCTATAGTGCCACAATGTTGTATCTACTTTTGAAGCCACAAGATTACAAACATTAGTGCTATAAGTGGTTAAATACAAGGTTCTAACCTTCTTACCTCTTGCCACCACAAGAGCACCCTTGGTAACCTTCCAAGAGTCCACTATAAATATCACAATATAACCATCACTTCCCAGTAGCCTGCCTACCGCATCAAATTTCATCTTAATATAGGCACATGTATGACATCCTTTAATAGCCAAGTATTCCCATTTTGCATCTTAACCTAAAAAAACTTTTACAACTATGTCAAAGGCTCATCATCACCAAGAAAAACATGCGCAAAAATATCTTTGAACATAATCAACAAAATAATGCCTATGTGGAGGCATGAAAAGAAGCCCCTGAATCTTAAACACAAGATTCAGTAATATTGTGCAAAGAAAGAATCAAAGCATCCTGACATATATTACCCTTTGCCACATTTTCCTCCTTGTTTTCTTCCAATTGTTTATTCTTATCGTGAAGCTCCCAAGAGTCCTTCTTTGCACGCCTGCACTCTCCACAATGTCGGCATACTATCTTGCTTTTGGATTTTGACCTTTCCCGATCCTTTGATTTTCCACGGCTTCCTCTATTCTTATGTCTCCCTCTAGTTTCCACTATCAAAGCATTTTCTTGCTTAGAATCACCCCTACAAAGATCCTCAAACTTCAACTTTGAGTTAGCCGGACCAAGTTGCTTACTGCCATTACTAGGCTATTCCAACTCTCGTAAAGATCATAGAACTAATAAAGCCCTAACTTCTTCATCAAATTATATTGTAACCGAAGTTAGCATATTTACAACCATATTAAAATCATTTAAATGATTTGCTACTGAACCATTCTCAAACATCTTCATATTAAACAACTTTTTCATTAAAAATATCTTATTAGAGGTAGAAGGTTTTTCATATAACTTCCCTAATGCATCCATCAGTTTCTTTGAAGTATTTTCCTTTGAAACATTAAATAATACCGAAGATGCAAGACATAGCCGGATTGTCCCAAGTTCCTTCCTATCTAGCAAATCCCATTCCGCATCCATCATGCTCGAGGGTTTGTTCACCTTATTAGACAATGGAATATAAATATCCTTCTGATAAAGGTAATCTTCCATCTGCATCTTCCAAAGACTGAAATTCTGCCCGTTGAATTTATCAACCTTAGATCTTCCATCATCTACCATATCTCCCACTCAAGATAAAACTTTCCCTATGATTCAAAACTTCAGCAAACCAAACCAAGCTATGATACCAATTGTTAGGAAATAAGGGATAAAATATGTGGAATAATCCCTCACAAAATCGCAACAGTAGAAACTAATATGCAAAAAATATTACAGATCTCAAATAAAATTACAGAATAAAATAACAAAACAAAAAGAGATAGTATTTAATGTGGTTCACCCGATTTGGGCTACGCCCACCAAGAATCACTTGCTCATATTTTATTATAAGCCACTGGTCTCTCAATATAATACCCAGATCTGTTTGGAGCTATGCTCAACAAACTCTACAGAATTCACACTCAAATTCAAACACATCTGTAATGTTACATTATACCTACCATATGCATAAAACCATATAAGTAGACAACTGCTTAAGTAGTTTTACAAAATCATGGCTATTAAAACGATGGGTCAAAACCATCCCATAAACATATGGGTCAAAAATCCTGCCATATGAGAAAGCATGTTTCCCGATATATTGGGCACATTTTAAGGCCATTTTTTTTCAGGGGCTACGCCCCTGAAGCCCTACTACCGGGGTGCCACCTCGACCACCACTCGGGCCCACCTAACCTTGAATCCCGGTGAGACAACTGTGGAAAGTGTACATTACTCTTAGTGTATAGTCTTCAACACTTTCTCATGTGAAAACATGCTCCACAACCTAACACACACACACACACACACACACACACACACACACACACACACACACACACATGCACACACACACAATAAAATAAAATATGGAAAAGTAAGATTGATTATAAGAATCAGTTTTAGGTTATTGAAAAACTTACGTGGGGTGATCGCCTTAGACTATCGGGGAGGGGGAAAAATCCCCCACCAATTTATAACTCGTGGTGTGGGAGGTTCCCACAACATTGTGGGGGGGACCTCCCCCACCAAATTATATCTATGGTGTGGGAGGAGCCTGCACCACCCACACTCCACACTCCCACCACTCAATACAATACGCCGTGACCATATATATATAAAATAGTGCGCATGCGATATACATTTCAAACCCCGCACTTTTAACTATATATATAGACACACATACACACATATTAAAACGCATGTAATTGTATATATATATATATATATGGTTAAACCTATTATAATAATATATATTGTATTATACCTATTACAATTACATGTAGTTTTATTATATTTGTGTGTGTGTGTGTAGTTAAAAGTGTAGGGTTCATGTGTATACTGTGCATTGTTTATATATATTCGGTCGCGGCTCTTTTCGGGTCCACATGTCCTAGCTATCCCAAAAAAATTTATCTGCCATATCCACAATGAACGAGCTTTGACAAAATTGATTTTTCAAGAATTTTAGGTACTTTTGTCGCAGCTTGTCCCGTGGACCATACGACAAAATCTTTCATTTTTTCTCGCATTTCACTTGGTTAGCAACTACTTTAGCTTTTTTTTCTCAACTGTCCAAATAAATTTTTCTACTTTTTCTGCATTACACTTGGTCACCTTTTTTGATCGGCTACTTTGGCTTTTTTGGGCCCGACTATCATGGACAATGTTTTCCACTTTTTCTGCATTTAACTACCTCTTTAGCATTTCAGACCTGAACTAGGTATGACAAATTTTGGTACGATCTGCATTGGTTCCATCCATAGCCCCCAAACGTGATTTTCACCTAAATACACCCTTGACTTTATTTTTTCAATTTTTTGCAAAATTTTCTAACTCCTTGGATTTTACTTTAGATAGGAAGTTTGAGAAAATCCAAGGGCTCCCTCAAAACCTGATTTTGGGCCTCGAACCATTTCTACTTGCTCAATTTTGAAGAAATTGTGCAAGTTATCAAAATTACCTTGGGGGTGAATTTTTGACAAGTGATCCTCCACCACTCCATTTCATAGCTCTGGTATAATAAAAAGCGTTTACCATACAAAGTTTTAATTTCCACAAATTTCACCTCATCATTGCAATGTTATATTTCAAAACCCTAATCACATTTTCTTGTCCATGAATCCTTCCAGTAAGACTCCATATTCGGTTGGAGGCATGCATCTATTCAAGTCGGTAGTATTGGATTTGCTAAGGGTGGTAGTTGCATTTCAAGATATGGGAACTTCGGATTTGTGGAATCTAAATGGCTTAATTTGATCCAAGGCAGCGATGGAAATGATAAATATTTTTCTATGAACCCTAACACCTTTCATCCTGGACTCCCTTTGGGATCGCGGTGGTGGAAATGGAGATCGTGGATACATAACCTCAACATTTTCACACGTATCTAGGAGGAAAGGGGAGGAATAGATAAAAGTAGAACTCTGTCTCTCTTGTGAGTGGTGGCTAGGTTTTAAATGACTCAAAACATATATATGTACCTCTTATATGTGGAGGAAAGTCTTCCCAATGACCTTCCTTTGTTGATGTTGTCTACAAGCAGGAAAATATCTATACAAGGACTTCTGATATGCTCTTGAAACCCTCTCAGGAGATCCCAACATTGAAACTTGAGGAGGATATATTTTTAAAGGTTCTCAAGGAGGAAGAAAATCTTTCCCAGTTGGGTCTCATATGTAGGTTTCACAAATTTTGGCCAAAACTTTCTCAGCTCCATGACTGGATTGCTTAGAGATGGAGAGAAAAGATACAAGGTAAGATTGAACTTTATCCTTGTGCCAAAGCATATTTCATTGTTGTTTTTGAAACCCCTGAAGATAGGGATTTAATTATTACACAACACTAGGTTTGGGGTGAACACGGACTCATGGCTAAGCCATGGTATCCATCTTTTGATCCATCAAAAGATTCTTTTGACACCTACCCAATTTGGGTTCGTTTACCTGGACTCCTACTCTAGATTTGGAACAGATCTTGTTTTCTTACTATAGGGGATACTCTAGCCTCATATGTGTCTATTGATGAGGAAACTTCCATTCAAATCCACACTACTTATACACGAATCTTTGTAGATCGTTATACCTCCCAAGCCTTACCAGTAGAAATTAATCTGCAGATTGGTGAAAGACTCTAGATACAAAGGTTAGACTATAAAGAACTTGCTTTCAAATGTCAATGGTGTTTAAAAACTGGTCATATTACAAAAGATTGTGAACATTCCCAATGAAAGAGAAAACTTGCATGGTAGAAATATTCTCTACTAGAGCATCTAACAATCGATCCTCGATAGATCCAGAATCTAGCGTTTGCATACAAGTTGATTCACTCATCATGGAAGTATCTTCAAATTATACAGAGAAATTACCCCGAGATTCTTCTTTTCAGGACACTAATTAAGTAATAAACTTCACTTCGAATCCTCTTAATGACAATCACATTCCTATTAAATCGATTGAAGTGGTTCTTCCAATCTTAGTGGAAAAAGGAAACAAAGAATGGAAGGTGGTGGATAGGAAAAAGAAGGGATACACTAAACCTAAATCCCCCATCATCTTGGATAAGGCATTAATATTGTCTATTGTTAGCTCTTATCGTTATATCTTGGTTGTTGGTCTATTATGTAGCTTTTGGGCAATTGTTCTAATGTTTAGTTGTAATTTATTAGTTGTTTTTGAGCTTTTGGATCGCTAGTTATAGGATTTATTCTTGGTAGGTTGTTTTTGTCGTTGGGCTTATTGATCATATTTGGATTTTGATCCCTTTTGGTTATGTTGATATGGTTATATCTGGCTTTTGAGCCTTATTGTACAAGGGTATAGTCCTTTTCAAAAAACTATTTACCTTTAAAAAAAAGACTATTAGGACCAAAGGTATAAAATAACATACAAAATATTATCTAACCAAACATTAATATATAACATTAACCATACAATCAAAAAATAACACAAAGACACCATTTTATGTAGAAAACCACGATAAAGAGAAATTTCCATTAATCGAGAAACATATTTACATCCAAGAAATCCCCTTCCCCAACTTATCTCCCTATCCAATTCTCATGAGTGAATTATAATATGATCCACAATCATATTTAAATGACCCGAAAATTCATGAACAATTAAGTGATGAAGTATGTGCCTCGGTTTTGATAAATTAGTTGCTAAATAACTAATATAACATAATCTAAAGTTTATATTAAATAATTAAGAATATTAAATAAATTATAAATTATTTGATTATAAAATAAACATTATAATAACTTAATATTATGTTCTAACACTCCCCTTAATATTAAGTGGGGATCCATATGCCAACATTACCTATTTATAAAACAATATTTACAAATCCATAAACAATTAGTGAAGGTTTAGGCTAGCATATCACTTTTGAAGGATTTATAAGTCCATCATGTTCAACTTAAGTTTTAGTACAAAAGGATCTAAAATCTATAAATCATAAGTTATGATTTAGGCTAAGCATTATTTGTCGTAAGACTACATCTCACAATTTCTCACAAAAATTATTAAAAGTAAATCTCTAGGAGCCTTTTGTAATACAAGGATTTCTTTTACACATAGACACAACACACTGGACTATACACCATTAAATTAGAGTAATAATTTTTCAAAGATCATAAATATATTTTTACAATGCTTTATAATGGAGTAGAAGTATAGAGGAGACAGAGATATCAACCGACCAACCATTAGGATGTGACATTTCCATACAAACTCCCCTAAATGGAAATTCTAAAAGGCCAAGTATTGCACAAAACGTGCAATAATTTATAACACACACAATGGCTCATAAACATAATTGCAACTTGATCTTTAGACAAGTAGTACTAGAAATCTATATCACCGCAGAGGATATTCTCTTGATAAGGAGCATAGGAACATCTATGTGCTTCGTTTCTATGATGTTGAATTATATTCTTTAGCAAGAGAATACAACTCTAGCCATCACGTAGAAGAGGAATAATTTTTTTATCTTCAATATGTATCTCTTCCAACAACTACTTCGCCACATGACTTCTTTGTTGCTTCCATTTTACTTCTTTACTCCTCAATAGAAGAAATGGATGTTGTTGGTTTTTTTTTATTGTACAAGTAATAACACATGCACCAAACATATTGAACACAAATCCACATGTATATTTTATATCCAATGACAACACCCGTATGGTTAGAGTCATAATATCCATATAGACATCATGATAAGAAAAGTATAAATATTTATTGATTTCACTTTTAGTCATCTCAGTAAAAACTAAACACTAGTTGTATAACAACAAACATAACAATATTCTTAACAAACATCCATGTTTGAAAACTTTCAAAATATCACTCTTGTAAAATATATATTAGATGCAAGTAAGTATTAGATGTCTCCAATACAAATACAAAGACGCTACTAAAAATGTCATTTGAGATGCATAAACTAATATTTTTGTAATCACATACTAGTAATGTATATATCTTAATTATCTATTCAAATCCTTGAAAAATGTGATAAGAGTGGTAGATAACATATATAATAAGATAAGAAAATCAAGCAAGAATAATCACAAGATAAACTCAATCATCTAGGAAAATATCCTCTAACGTGGACAAATTCCATAAATTATGTGGAGTTTAATTCAAAAATGACTAAGGGTTACTTTTTATCTTACCACATAAGCACCCTTCACACATTTAATGAAATATATGTAAGTGAGACTAAAATTTGGGTTAAGTCAAGACATGTCATACATGTTCCTAGAAAAGGATCTAGTTTTTCATGCCATAATTCAACAATACTTATATTTTTGAGTAGATAACCAAGAATATGAAAGAAAAAATTTAAACACATATAATCCTTTCTTTTGTATGCCTTTAGATACTAATAACATCTCACTCATTTATCTTAAAATAATAAAATTTATTACCTTGTAATCTCATTTCATAGGAGTCGACATCAGTTCTAGAATCATATTTATAATTTATTTTAATCGTATACCTTCATGTATTGATTATTGTTGTGTCCAAACCTCACTTGGACTTTCCCGATTCTTGATGTGAAGAAGGAAATCATGCTTACACACTATGTAATATGATGGACATTGTCTCTTGCACCTTTTGTTAATATGCAAATACATTTCGATGTTGTTTGTCGGCTTGGATATTTTTCCGCACCGCTCACGATCATCAAGAGCTTGCATTCCATGAATTCCACCTTCAATCTAATCTTCATGATGCAATTCAATCCATTCAATATTTGTGATTTGTTAATAATAAAATGATTATACCTCATTTTTATGTAAGCAATTCAAAACAAGAGAAAAAATAATATTATTACAACAATAGTAACCTCAAATTGTATTCTTTACTTTTTGATAACATTAAGTTTTATGGAGGAAAAAAACTACTAAAGGTTTAGAAAAATCCCACTATCATTTCTATGAGTTAATTCACTTCAGTTTGAGATTTTTGTCTTTTTCGCTTTGTAGTTTCCTTATCCTTGGTTCTTAAAAATACAATAATGACAATTTATCGATTAATTTTCAAAAAATTAAATAATGCATTTTTATAATCATTAGAGAAAAAATTTCTTAAAAATAGATACGATAAAATACTTACCAATTCAAATCATAAATAAAAAAATTGAAATTTTGTAAATTTTATCGAATTTTAATTTCTTTTATCAAAAACAATTACTCTTAAAAATTCCAAATTAAAAATATAGTCATTTTTTATCGACCCTATGATTTCAATAAAAATCATTCTCGCCTATGTAACAACACACTTATATATTTAACAAAACTATTCACTTCTTCCGAATTGTCAAATTTTATACCAAGTTACACTTCTAAAGTGGAGAAACTAATCACGCCAATTTAGCGACCAAAAATTCCACCAAAGCAACCACCAACAACTATTATGGTGGAGGGAAAACATTTAAAAAGCTTCTTAATAAGCTATCCCCACTAATGTGGGAATAAAATAATAGAATAAAATAATGTAAGTGTTAAAACATAGAGTGTATAAACTAATTCAATCCTATTTTTAAAAAGTACACCGCATTTTTTTTTCCCGCAAGGGAAAAAACTTATAGTTCAACCAAGGCCTGAATTTGACGGTTTGCCCCGCATGTCAAAAGGAAATTTCATGACGGTTTCGTGATATAGTTACCTTTCAATTTACGTTTTTAGTAAAATTTTAAATTGTCAAAAAATCTTAATTGATATATATCATTTTTAAATAATTTTAGGATGATAAATATATTTATAAATTAAATTTAGTAATTAAATTATAAACTCATTAAATGAGACGTGATAAATCCAATTTTTCTTGTGGGTATTGTAAAATAGAAATTCAGATGTTAAAATGAGAAGGGAAGTTTACCAGCTTAAAGATTTTCCTTCTCTAATTTTTCGGTATTTTATTATTGAGCGGCGACTCTGACTGGATGAATAATCCTATAACAATAGGCTAGTAAAGAAGAAGAATAGTAAATTATGAGAGCAGAAACAATCATGGTAGCAAGGCCTATAATCTATCCTGATTCCCAACTATGAAGCACTCAATGCCAATGATAAACCTCTTATCATTGTTGCCATTAACAACTAATGAATTGTAATTTTATATTTTTGAATAACAAAAAATATTGATTTCAAGGAGGGCATTTTTCAAAAATATATCTAAAAACCCAAGCCATTTTTTACCACGACAAGTTTCGAAGGAAATACCCTTGATTTCAGTCCAACTTCGAAGTTGTTGAAAAGAAAGGACATATGCAATCTAAATCTGTGATTTGTCGATAAACATGTATGTCTGCAAGGCTTAATCAACCAATTCTTCCATGGTGGCAAAAATGATACTGGAAAAGATCTCAGGTATTTAGAAATATTGGTTCATGTTCTTGTTCAGAGATAAAAAAGTTGCCTTCAAGAGTAGATGATGAGATGAATATGTCACATAAATATCTTTATATATTTTGTAAAACCCAACTGAAATATCTTTGTCTACTCTACTGAAGGCCCAATTTTTCCTCTAGTTTACAGTCCTTGCTTCCAGAAAAATGAAATTGTAATATGTAATAATTCTATGTTATTCAAAATAATAATCATGTACCTGTATTGATGTCTGTATCTCAAGCTTCTTCTTGGATGTCTGTAACAAGATTCCTTAAATTTTCCTACAACAATAAAAATTTGAATTGAAACTTGCATAAAAGTTAAATTGAAACTTGTAGATTGCAATTGGTAATGACAAAATGAAAATAAATACAGTCACAATATCATTGAAATTAGAAACTTATATGTTTTTAGAAAAAAACAAAGACAACGTGTGAACTCTGAGTTTAATAAATTCATTATTCACATAAACTTATTTTAGTTTCTAAATTTAAATTGGGAATTATTAAAAATCATTATCAATATGATTTATAGAATATTTGTAAAATGAATAAAATCCAATCCGATTTCATATATATATAGTAATATACCTTATATATTATATTTGACTATTATGAAATTTTACGGTTTTTAAATAATATAAACTTGCTGAAATACAGTTTTATTAAAAAATTCCCTGGCTAAATTGACGGGTTTGTTTTTTATTAAATTGTAATTTACGGTTAAAATACCAAAAAACGGTCTACAGACCATCAAATTCCAAGCCCGTTCAACCTTATGTTTGGGAGGAAAATTGGGGAAATTAAATGATTATTCCCCCACCGAAGTGTTAAATCCTAATAAAATGCTCATGAGATAAAAATTATCCCTAAAAAAAAGGGGAATTTTATAGAATGCCTATTCCCATGCCCAGTTTTTAAAACATAGGTTATATTGTTTAACCTCTTTAAAAAAGTATATAGGATAAGTTTTCTTTTAAATAAACTCTACGCTTATTAAAAGGCCGATGTGGAGGTATATTTTAATGGGATTTAATTTATCTTTAAATTAAATATGAGTGATCTTACAAATAAATGTTTAGTTTAAGCATATAACTTAGGTTTTGGTTTTGGTTTATTTAAGTTATACTCTATAAAGTATATAATGCAAACATAGGTTTATTTAAACCTAAATAATTGAAAGATAAATGGGGCCACATAGACATAGGGTTGGAATAAAATTATTCCAATTAACTGTTTCAAGTTTTTTAGTTTTAACGAGTTAAGAGAAAAATTCAAAGCCTTATTTTCAAGGAGGATTGTTTCCTCAAAGACCTTAGACTTAACTTTAAATTTATCCCACATATTTTACTTTTTCTACATATTTTAGGGTGAAGAGAACTATTGGTAAAGGGGGTCCATAGAGACATAGACCAAAATATTTCAAAACGATAAAGTTGAAATATTAATAGAAACTTTACTAGGACACTCAAAAATTCAAGGACCAATAGAAAATTTTAATTTCCTATTCTCATGGAACTTTTCCATGGCCTTTTAACTTTAAATTTTACCCTATAATATTCCACCACACACATTTGAAAACTATAGATATATAATTAAATATTTCAATAAAATTCACTTTTATCTTTATTTTGTAGGTTCTAGTAATTCTTCAAGTTTAAGCTTTCACATGAGGGGGTAAAATTTTGGAGGGTATTTTCATTATTTTCCACCTATGTACACTTGGGTAAAATTATTTGAAAGGATTTGTAAGTCTCTGTGCCAAATTGAGAGGGAGACTTTAATAGGTTACAAGTTGTAACCATGTAACCCTTACAAAAGAATTATCTAGAATCATGCTCTCAAATCGTGTTAGAACCATGCTCTCATACCATGTTAGGCTCAAAGCTATAAATTAACATACAAATTATTATCCAACCAAACATTAATAAATAAAATTTAACCATACATTAAAAAAAATAACATAGTGACACCATTTTACTAGAAAACCCTTAATGGATAAAAACAATGGTAAAGAGAAACATTTCCATTATTATGAGAAACATTGAATTATAATATAATCTACGATCATATTTAAATGTCGAGTGTGTACCATGGTTTAAATAAATAAATTATTAAATAACTAATAAACATAAACTAAAGTATATATTAAGTAATTAAGAATATTAAATAAGTTACAAATTATTTAATTATAAACTAAACATTATAAACACTTAATAATATCTTCTAACAAATACATCTTTTTGCAAATGAATGCAATGTTCCTACTAGCTCTTATCATTCTACTAATAGTATTGTTTCAGATCGTACTAGCTCTTATCATTCTACCGATAGTATTGTTTTGGATCCAAAGAAACTTTTCAGTTGTCTTAGCTATCCTATCAACAATATGCCTCCACCGCCTTCTTCTTTGTCTACAATTCTAGATGAGGGTAATATTGATTATGTGCTTAACATTGATAACAAATAGTACAAATGTTAGGTTAATTTATGCATCATATTACCTTAAATTATTTAATAAAGTAATTAGTTGATAAATTGTTACATAGTTTTATAACAATATTTGTTTTATTATTGCATAGGTTATATTGTTACAACAATTATATTTTTTTTTGTATTTAATTTTTGTTTCTTAATTGTTGCTTCTTGGATGTATTTTGGAAGCTATTGTGATCATGGTTGTACTTTACGCAACCCATTTATTTGTCTGGACATGGTTGTTCAATTACTATAAGAATTACAACAATTCATTGTAATTTTTGTTGATATTAATAAATATTATCGATTCTCGCTTTATTATTCAATTTACATTTGGTACCGAGTAAAAATCTAGACTTGTGAAGGAGTGGAAAGGAGAGTAGCAAAGATGATTTAGAGATTGGAGAAGCGTTTGCAGCACCGAGAGCCTCTGCAGCCTCTTGCAACCTCCTAGCCGCATCCCTCGCTCCCCACATCCTTCGGGTTCGATCCAAGTGTTTGGAACGTAAATTTTTTTGCACTTTGGTGCACCCAACACCAAGAAAAACTTGTTGCGGGTATACTTTTTTAAAATATATATATTAATTTTTCCCCATTAGGGGTTTTGTCTCTAATTTAGAGAAGCATTTAGTCTCTGCTAAAATAGCAAACGATAGATTTAGAGGGGCTTGTGTCTTGAGCCTGCATGATTCATCATCGAATGGGTCTATTTGGTCGAGCCATCTTGTATGACATCGAGCTACATTGTTGTTTTTGCATCAAGCTATACCGACCAAGTTGGGAATTGAACAAATCTATTCTTGACCGAGCCATACAGTGGCATATTGCATGAGCTCGAGACCAATCTACAATAGAGGACAAAACCTCCCTCTCCTCAAGCAGAGTCGGATCTCCACGACCGAACAAAGGTGCTCTTGCTATCCACATTTGAGTTGTCTATACTATTGCAAAACCGAGCCTACCTCCCTCCATTCGAGGATCCAAACCGACCTGCATCCTCCACACTCCTTGCCGGATGACCCGCCACCTACACAAGTCTTCATCGTGAGCTTCCTCCACTCCCACGAACCTTCGTTCGACCCCAACAACATGCACAAAGAAGAAAACAATGAAGAAAACAACTCTCAACCTACACTAAGGAGATCAATCACGAACTGCGCAACAAAAGAAAGAGTTTCAAAAATTTATAAGGAGATAACAAAAGAGTGGGTGAAATAAAAACACGGCATAAAAATCACACAATGTTGATTGCAAACAAAGAAAGTAGTGGTCGAGGCATTTACGTCCTCCATGCACATGACTCTGCACAAAAAGGAGAAAAAATAAAAAGAATGAAAAGAGATGAAATAACTCAATTCCACTTTCTACGCAGGAGAAACCCTAAATCCACATATAACAATTTCACCATGCATGCACGCCACGTGAATCCAACTCAGCAAGTTGTCATTTTTAAAAGGTGAGTCAAATACAATCTTTATTAAATACAATTTGCTTCATTTTATTACCAAAGCAATTAAAGTGTCGATCGTTTATATTGAGAACTTTGGGAGTGGGAAGTGCATGGTTCAAATGCCACCCCCAAATCACTTTTCAAACAATTTTGAAATTTAGTGAAAATTTTAGAAAACCACCAAGTTTGGAGGAGAACATAGCAAAAAAAACCTTCACTAAAAACTTAGTTACAACTAAACAACCTACTAATTTCTAGTGAGAAAACCTAATCTAGGGTAATTTTTTTCTCTATCAGGCTTTTTTTTTATTCCGAACAACATTTGCCAAAGGAATACTATCTAAAAACTTCATTTTGAGCTACTTTTTAATGGTTTTTTGCATTGAGGGTTGTACTGGGCTCCAGAGGCCACCAAGGCCCACATATCAAAAAAATCCTGCCATTCAATTTTTCAATATTTTTGAATGTAATTGCATGCTTCAATATATTGTACTAATTTGTAGGTTTCCATAGTCAACTGCAAATATTGTAACTGCTCAAAAACTAGCAGAGAATTGTAATACAAAATAGTAAAATTTGGTTCTAAAACACTCATGAGATCCTAGATCTCATTCGCAGTGTTCAGTATATACAATGCCTCTTGGAAGCACTTATGGGTAAATCCGTTGCGACTACTACTACACTTAACGCTTAATATAGCTCCAACAATGTCGTCTGGGCATCAACCCTTTAAATCGACGGTGACTAATAAGATCACAAGATGCACACATTATGAGCCATCCCATCCATCTCAAAATGATTGCGGGACTTAAATCCAAACCGAGAAATTATCCAAGTATATAGCAAATTTATGCATGTGTATGAGGATATTTCTTTGATCCAAAGGTCAATAATCACATAGACCCCTTTCAAAGATTTTCTTGGTACCATGTATTGAATTAATTCACGTATGTTAATGCCTCTTGCACGTATCACCGGGTATATATAAGGGGTGATCTTCTTCCACATACCACTTTGGGTATATCCGAAGGGTGAGTATATAGAAAGGTTCGGTATATCGACTAACGATATATAGATTGGGAGATCGTATACCGGAGTGATAAGAGTCAAGTCCCGTCATTCATTTATGCAAAATGGGCACCAATGCCCCCAAATGTTTTCTTCCGATTCAAAACTAGTCGAGGAAATAACTAGTCATAAGGTTGGTTGACTAAGAAATCACTTAATTGAATTGAAACCCCTTGTTGGAATGAAGAAATGATAGCATCCTAATGTACTATCCTTCCTTTGGATAAACATGTGTCCATCACTCGATCACCCAAGTCATATTTTCCAAAAGGTATGCTCTTCATTTCTTTTTATAAACCATTATTTTTAGGTTCAATGACAACATTATTTACATTATCCAACTATTCAAACACGAATAATTCCCATCTAATTTCTGCCTATAAATTTTTTTATTAAACATTTGTGGTTATAAACACAACAATCGACACCAATGGTCCGAATCGACATTGATTAGCCCCATAGACACTAATTCCTATTAATAAACCTAACTCTACATCTTTAGTAAATTTTTATATTTTGTCTTCATATTATTAAACTATGGATAATGTTATCCTTTGTGTGGGAATTATTCTCTATTAGATGACCATTCCAAGAGAACTTTAAAATTCCACTAGCATCTATGACATTCTCATAGTCATGTCAACATTTCATATGGGTGCAATCTGATATAATTGAGTATATGCGCCATCATCCTTATGCCCAATCTATAGGAAACTCCTAAATAGATGGTTATTTTCCATGAAGATAGTGACACAAAAATACTTATTGGGATAATCATTTCAATCCACCTCATCCCATCATCGAAGACATTGACTAAGTCTTTCAATCTAAGCCTTTGTATATTAGTAGTTTATTATACATGTCTTCATGTGTTTCTAGATGTAATTTCATAATTTTCTATTTCTAGCTCAATTTCTTAAAATTGGGATGAGATCTCAGTGAAAATGAGTCTTTTCCTTCTTGGGACCGGCACTTGCTAGAAAGCTTACCTATTATTTTACTAATATATCATTTTCAAGTTGTCTACTTGTGTACATACATGTTTTCCTTCCTAACCAAAAAGGATTTCATATGGTGCTTGGATTCAATGGTGCACATTCTTCATCCCATAGTTAGCTCTAAACCATGTTATCATTCTGAGTTTTAGTGTTTCATTTCTTAAAGGAATTAACTCAAGCTAAAATTACTAAAACATAGTGGCACACCTACTTTTGAGAGATAAAGTTTTCTTAGTAATTTTTAAATAGATTTGTATATACCTAGCTTATTTGTTGTTTTCATCAAAATAAAAATAAAAAAATTCTTTTGGACTAAAAATAATTACATTAATTATTAATTATTTTATCCAATTATTTAAATAGAATGAAACTCATCACTATCACTATCTTTCCTCAAACATAACTAAATCATTAAAATATAAATAAACATCTCCTACGAGGTCTACCTACTTAAATGATTTGTAAAATAGGTGGCTATTGCACATGAAGTTTCGCCAACATGGTTTCTATGCATTCCTCAAAATTCCCATCATTCATCAATAAACTAATTGATTTTAGTTTGCATCAATAGTCATTAAATGTGCTTTAAAAATGAAGAAATATTGTTGCATAATCATAGAAATACTAAGTGATGGAAGAGAGAAAATACAATGAGAGGGAAGCAGGATTACCCTAGAGAAACTCAAATTAAAAAAATCTAGCAAGAGTGAAGAAATGCTTCCTCATCTCACTATCACGTATTTTTGTACAAGCTTACTACCTTCTCAAGGCCTCCATGAATGATATGATGTTAAAACATTCATATAAACTTTTCAACTTACTCACTTACACCATTGTTTCACACTCGATTCGATTAGCACATATGATCAAGAATAAAAATTTCTTTGAATTTATTCCTTCCCTTACAAAATCCTTCCTCATATATATACACATATTTGACACAAATGAGAACTTTAAATAGAATCTAAAAATCATAAGAAGTTGAAGAGGAACCATCTACATTTTTACTCTTCGCATACTTTCTCGCATGACATAAACGCCATTTTCCTCAAACATATTGTTTTGTGAGTACCACAGTGGTTGTGAATCTACTGCATAGGTTACTAAACCACCACTAAGGTTTAAAAACTCTTGGGGTTGTTATCTAACCACCACTAATGGATTTTGGGGCGGTTCCATCACCATAAAAATTCCACCACCTTCTTGAGGCCATAAATTTTTCATACTAACAAAAAATTGGATGTCATTTTGTTTTCAACTAAGATATTTTTCAAGACGAATAAAAATATGTAATAAAGTTTCTATTTTAATTGAATCTTCATAGCTTTTAAGCCTATTAACCGAAACCTATCTTCTTTGAGGTCTCACAATTTCACAACTTCATATTGAACCCTATTCTACAGTTACATACAATAAGTGACATATAAATGATGTTAAGTGATAACAAAATTACATAATCACGATGGTTATTTAATTAGTTTATAATTCTAAAAGTACCGATCCATAATTCAAATCATGCCTCCCCGATTAGAGGATTTTGGATCCCAAAATCTTACGAAATCATATGGTAAGGAATTTTCTTCCCCCACTTCTTTAACCTCTCTTGTACTTGGAGGTGCAAACACAAAAATAAATTATCTATTGTGTAAACTTCTTGTTCCATATTTTTCATGCCATTGAGGTGGGTCCTTCCTTCTTTCCCTATGTGGAGCTAACCTAGTGGTAATCAGTAACTCATATTCTTTATAAATATAACCACTATGGATATCCATAGATTCTTACTTATATTTCGAAATTAGAAAAGAAACCTTACCAACAACATTAAATAACTAGTTACCTTGAGTGGAACTTGATAAGGAGAGTTTATATTTTTACGATACGAGTTTATGATTTGATTTTTCCCGTATTTAACAAACTTGTGTTATTTCAATATCCTCCTAAAAATAACATCTCTAACATATATATGGGCTTCCAAGAACTATACCAAAAATTTCAATAGGTGCAACATCGATAACAACTTCATCAATGAAATGTTCAATTATTGGAAACTTGACTTTGCATGGTTTAGAAATCTTTATCTCTACTTATTTTTCACCCATCATGGAGCATATGGATTAGGATGGTCATATATTTCCAACCCAAGTCTATAAAAAAACTCTTTTCCAATCACGTTTACTTACGAGAAAGAATAAAAAGAGTGTTAATTGTTACCATCTTAATTTGTACGTTTATATGAAAAATATTAGAAGGTTCACCTTTTTTAGCATCATCATTACCCAAACTGTAGATGCCTATAATTTGGTCTACTTGATCTTATTACTAAGATCATACTAAATATCATAGTCTCATGGTAATTTACTACACTATGCTAGTGAATTACCATTTCTAACCTCTTCAAAACCCAAAACATGCTAATTCCTATCTAACTAGCTTCTATAAGATTGTCTCCCTTTAATTAACCTTTTTAGGTTCACTAACCCTTTTATTGATTTTTAAAGAAAGATTTGACTTTCTAAACAAATATCTTACCTTTCCAAAAAGTGACTTAACTTTCCAAATCCAGCTTCAAACCTCCCAATGTAATTTTCTAAAAATCAACTTTTTGAACCATTTTTAGTCCCGCATACATCGAAAACATCCTTTTCTCAAATTCAAAATTATAAATAGAGGGATACCCCTCCCAAAATTTCCTAAGAACTCTCTCTCTCTCTCTCATTTCATATTTAAGCCATTTTCTGTCTTGTTAGAGTTATCTTCATAGTTTATTTGAGCTATTTACTTATTGTTTGCTAATCTATTTCAAAAGATTTAGGTAAATGGAAGAAGCCATTAATGGTGAGCTTCAATTTTAAGTTTTTGAACCATCAACAATCACAAAACCGATTGCTAGATCTTTAATAGGTTCATTTATTAATAGCTTTCATGAAGTAGAGAACTAATATAGTCATGTTTAGGGGTTGATTATTTGTTTCAAGCTTTATATATGCATGCAAATATCTAGCTCTTGCTTATCTCTAATCTAATGGTCATTAAGTTTTTATTTAAAGCTTTTGGGGTTTCTTTAGAAGTTCTTATCTCATTTTCATAGCTTTTGAAAACATTTCATTGTACACATTTTGCATGCCGGTGGGACTCTTAGTCCATCCTCCATTAATGGAGGTCTTTTAAGCTTTACATGTCCATTTTTTTCATTTTAATGCTTTCTAGGGTTAAAAGGCTTGTCTTTTAATAGATTTCATGTTTTAAACAAGCTAAATCTCCCTTTCACTTAAGCATTTAATGGGTTTGAGCTAGAAATAGGTTTTCATGATCAATAACTAACCTATTTGCTTCTTGGAATTTTTTATTTCCATGATTTTTTGAGCTTTTGTAGGGGTATGTGTAGGTATCCTAATCAATGTGTATACTTTGAAAGACGTGTACCCATCAAAATGCCCATGCAAATGTCTGGTTATACCTTGATTGTCTAACAAATTTACAAAGGGGCATGTATCCGTTGACATCCGAGCGTATATGCTGAAATATATTTGTACTGTCTCTGTCTTTGACGCATAGGCATTTATCGAATCTTGTGTTGACCTTCCATTTTACCTTGGCTATGTAACCATTCTCTAGGACGTGTATCTATCGAAACCCTACCGTATGCATCTTTCTCGGGCACGAGGTGTAAAACCCCATAGTCATATTCTGTCTATACATATAGCTATCAATTAGGCGAGTATCCATCGGTTGGGGTGTGCATGCATCGAACGAGCATGCACGCATTGGTATTAAAAGTTAAAATTTCTCACGAGATGTAAGATCAAAGTTTCTAGTTTTTGCTAACTTATTTACATGTTTTTAATAGTTGTTTGCAAGGGTTTTTAATGTTTTTAAATTAAATTTGTTAAGTGTTTCATTTCTTGATTGAGTAAGTTTTTGAAGTGCATATTCTCTTCTCTCACACCTTATGGGCAATCTTGGGAACCAAAAACGCTCCAAAAAACCTTTGTATTGCTTTCTAAACACTTTTCTATGCTTCATAAATAGATTTAAATTTTGTTAATATGAGTTCATGACAATTTTGCACTTGTGCAAAAATGGGAACTCAAAACTTCGTCATTACGATGAAAAGTCTTGGGTGAAGTATACCTAAGCTAAAGAAGTTTCGATGTTATTAGTTATTTCTGAATTAATTAATGATTAAGTGAAATCTATAGTTATGTGTGCTATCTCAAAACATAACATATCACATAGTCTAATTTTATGTCATCTTCAGCAAAAGAACACAAAGCCTCGAAGGACAACTGTGTTGTCTTGATGAAGATGATGAATTACAAATTAGGTGAAGTGCTGAGTTTTGAAGCAACAAACAAAAATGTAGATTACAGAAAATCAGAGTTCATTACTGAATGTTACAAGTTCTCATCAATGTTCTTTCCTTCATGATTAAGACATTCAATTATGTTATTGAGTTGTTTAGTTCATTATACAATCCATACAGAAAAAATCTAGAATGCACAAGGAAATATACAACTCATTTATGAAATTCAATGTTTTATTCACAAGGAGAGTCAAATGTTTCCCACACAAGCCATGGGATGTAACTGAAAAGTAAAGTACAACTACTGAAAAGAAAGGTACACATGCATGAAAGAGAAAGCAAAGGAGTATGAGTGAACCCATCATTTCCTTGGGGTTTCTTTTCTTCGATTGAAGCATCTTCATCTCCATATTTTGTTTCTCCTTCATCTTCATTGTAGAAGCCATTGTACCTGAAAAGAAGAAAATAATTAACTGTCAGTTACTGAGCTCAGGGATCAATTCATATTCCTACACTATCCTACTTTGTGCATATGAATCTTCTCCTAACATGAGATGTATTCTACTTGAAGAACAAACTGCATGCATGCTTTATTCACTCAGAAAGAAGAAAGAAAAAAAAAAAAAAAACATGGACATAAGAGAGGCCAAAAAGCCTAATTATTTTCTAACTATTTTCCTAAGTGTGTAGGTACAGTTGTAGCCAAAGAAAAAAAAATAGACAAGTCATAAGTGCATGTAATAAAAGGAAGAATGTAACTCAAAGTTCCAATAACTGTTCTAAAATGGAAGAAGTTATAGTGTAGAAGAGAGACTAGCAATAGAAGCACATGTTTCATTTTGCAAGAAGGAAAAAAGTAGAATTTGAAAGCTGATGTTTGGCTAAAAGAGAAGGTCACAGTTGAAAGGAATGAAGACAAGATTCTAAAAAAAAATTTGATAGGCTTCGCCATGTAAAATGGACATTTACAACTTTCCATCATGTTGTTTTAACTACTACATGCTTAAAGGAATGATTTAAATCAAGTAAGTGATACAAAAAAATAGCAAAGCATGTTATGATCAAGATAACACAACTATGATGTCTCATTTTTATTTACCAATCCAGTTTCAAACATGAAGTGTTATGTTCTGAATCAGAAAATTCAACTACTATGTTGAAAATGGATGAAAGAGAATTCTAGAAAAAAATTTGACAGGGATTCGCCATAAAAATCAACACTATAAATTTTTAGTTGCTACGGGAAAGATAAATTTTTCAGTTGCTATGGAAAAAGATAAATTTTCAATCATTCGGAAAAAATGATAAATTTAAAAAGCTAGTTGTTATGGGAAAAGATAAATTTTCGTTGCTATCACAAAAGATAAATTTTTAATCGCTACGAAAAAGGACAAAAATCAAAGCTAGTTGCTACAGGTGAAGCTCAAGTACAAAATTGAAACACAAAATAAAATGGAACTACATTTTTGACAAAACTTGAATTGTCCAACATGTAGGAGTTGTAAAAAGAGTTCCAAAAATAATATGTTATGCATAGTTTCAGAAAACAATATACATTATTTTCAAAAGTCAAGAATATTGTTACAGTCAAGCATTCAATAGATGTGATTTTCAAAAATGATTTCATTTCAAACACTCATCTCATGGAGAAATTCAATGTTCAAGTGATCTCAGTTTGAAAAGATTAAAGCAAGTATTCTCAAAAGGTGCTACAAAATTTAAAATCAAGTTGATCCTGAAACAATGAATTGTAACAAATGGATTCTCTAGAATACAAAATTGAGCCAAATATTTCAGAATGGACTTGAAGTAATGTACAAAACTATATTTGTAGAAAATCATAACCATCTTCTACAATATTCTCAACAAATGATGAGATAACAGTTGTCCTAAAGTTAAAGCACAAAGAACTCATACAGAGAAGAGGCTAAAGTATGAATATCTAGAAAGAAGAAAATACTCTATGTCCACCACAGTAAAACAAAGGAAGGTACAAAGTAAATCAGAGTTTCATAACAACAAACACATAATCACAAGAGTCTTTTCAAAGTTCATTTTAGCAATGGCCGAACATGAAAGATACAAGAAAACTAGGGAAATACAATTATAGTACATGAATGAAACTAGTACTTCAAGATTTTACATGTATTTTCCACAAGTTGGGCTCAAGAACATATCACACATAGATAATCAAATGGTTAAAATTTCGAGCAAAAACACACTCATATGATGAAGCAAGAGGTCCACATGTCCACGTGAAGTTTTGAACTCGGGATTCAATCAAGAGAAACAAATCATAGAACCCACAAATATTTCCAAGAGTTCGGTGATATATTTAAAGAAGAAAAGAAAATAGAAACTGTGTACATAATGCAAGAGAAATTATCTCACCTATAAACGACTATGGTGGCCAATAACCTTAGATCTCAAAGAGAGAAAATCGAATCAGCTTCAGAAACTCACCATGGAGGCCATTGCAAGAAAATTGAATCACAGAGCTGAGCTTAAAGAAACAATAATGGCAGCCCACACTTTGACCACCTTGCTCAGAAAGCTCAAACAGATTCAAAGAAACCATTTCTCAGAGCTATCTCAGATTCCTAGATCAAAAGAAATAAATGGTAGAGATATCAAATTTTCAACTCACAAAGCAAACTCGGATCTCATAGACTTCACCACAAAATACCAAATAGAACATGACTAAGAAGAAACTCAAAGTAACAAACCATGATGGAAAGAAAAATAGATTTACAGAAAAAACTCAAAATGACCAAAAGCACGACCATTGCGCATGAAAACCATGAAACCCAAAATGACAGAGTCTTTTGTAGAGAAGGAGCTCCAAAATATAGTGAAAGCTAAGCTCAAATCAGAACAGAATAATGGCATCGGGAGAAAATTTTCCAGGGCTTCACCCATACTTCAAAAAAAAAAATCCAAATGAATGTGCTTTAGGGTCAAGTTCCCTTTACCACCTGAACCCAAGAAGCAAGTTAACTCAAACTCAACCACAGTCGAGATCGACGACATCAAAACACCAAGGACACAAGATCAACATCCTCAAATCATCACAACAACCAATGCTAACCACGGTCAAGATGCCACCCCACATTAAATGCCAGCCAAAACCCTAACCACAGGTCATAAATCACGGTCTGCGATCAAATAAGGTACAAAGATCAATGAAAAAGAACAAGGCATGAAATTTCAAAATAAACCACCAGGGTTATAATTAACTTAACAAGAGTTGATGCCACCAACCAAGTCACCAAGGGTGAGTCACCATGGAAGGGGACATCCCACGTGTCCACCGAATTAATCATTGCAAATGAATTTCAAAGTCTAACCCAAGTGCATGCTTCAAATAATTTTAAAGGGTGACCAAATCATATATCATGATCACCGAAAAGGTGAATATTATAATATGCCAAGGCCAACATAATCAAATATGGTTGAGCATGGTGGGGTGTTGCCCCTCATGATTTAAAGTTAAAAACATAGTATATGCTAAGTCCACAAAAGTGGCCAAACCCAATGAAGACAAGAGTTCAACCACATAGTGGTCCCCACTTCAAAGAGCTAGGTTGATTTGAGTGTCACTCATGTGACCATTTTTTAAAGGAGATGTCAATATCAGAACATGTGCACATAGCAGGTGGTCCCCATAGGAGGAATTATTTTTAAAATATTGCTAAGTATTGTAATTATTTTGCTCACATACAGGGAGTTGTATTTTTGCATGCCTTCACAACAGGACAAAATAGAGAAGAAGACAAAGTTGCATGTTCATGGAAAGAGACTTGCCTAGCAAGCAACCTTATTTTTAGCAAATTATTCATCCTTCTTTTCTTAAAAATAGAACAATCAACTTCAGTTTGACTGTAATGTAAGTAAGGCTAATAATGCCTATTTGTAATTGCATGCTCTATTTTTCCCTTTATCTATTATTAAATAAAGGATAAAAATAAGATGCATGGGTGAGTACAAGCCTTAGGCTATTTTTAGGGAGAGGGTGAATTTATTTTTGCTATATATTGTGTGCCTTTGCAAAGCACAAGGAGGAGGACTTCTGGAGGACTTTTGGATATATGAGTACTGAAGCAAATTTTTCAATTTTTCCCTCTGAGTGTGAAGTATTTTCATGCCTTTCCAAGTTATTTTGTAGTCTTGTGTATGTTTCTATTAGTCTTGTGAATGCAAATTCCCTGATCAATCACCTTACCCTACTACAAATTCAATCTTTTTTTCTTAATTAATTTTAATGTGCATGTTAACTTATTAGTACTTGTTGTGATTCTCCCTCAGTATAATCAAGTGTTTTCCCTTAGATATTCTGCAGAAAACTATTGGTTCATGCATCAAGAATCCTTCCCAAATCAGTTGTGCATATACTCAATCAAAGCCCTCATACAAATTTGGTGTATCACCTTAGTTTTAATCATTTTACCAGTCATCTTTTACTCTCAAACTCCTAGAAATCAGTTTAGGATACACCAATAAGGAACCGGCCTTGATACTAGAGACTCACCTCAAAATAGGTATACCCACAGACCTGAGGTGTTTCCATTGTATCTACGAAAGAGAGAGATCATTTGTGCAAGCTTAGAAAACCTACAACCATCTCTCTACAGGGTGCACTTTTGAGAGATAATAGTTTTTGCACACCCGGTGGGACCATGAATCAGATCTGCATGTGAATTACAATTTCTACAACAGATCTATAGCAGATTACAACAAATTAAAAGTTACTTTTTCGGAGCAAGTTGTAGCAATTTATTCTAAAGATTCTAAGATCTTTTGGTGACTCTGCTGAGCTGATTTCAGACTAGTATTGCAGCACATGTTCCATGCCTAAAGTGACTACAAGATCATCGGTAAGAGGAATTCCTTCTGAGTTTGTTTCTTTACCTTTGAATTTTGCTAGAAGGAGAAGAGTTGGTAATACTTTACCTTATAATAGACCTGGTTTTGGTAACCCTCCTCCTAATATTCCTTCACCACGTATCAATTTCTCAATTAATATCCCAGTTTTTCAAATGGCTATCCAACCACCAAGGAATTTTGTGACCTTTACTAATGGCAGTCCATTAGTAATCCCAGTTTACCATGACATTCCTAATGCTGCCATGAAAATTTTCCATCATTCACGGGTGAAAATCAGGTTACACCAGCTAAACATATTAAAGATGTTGTAGCCCTATGTGCAGTCCATAATATCACTCATGAAGATGTAGCTTTAAGACTTTTAGCTGCATCTTTTAAAGGGTAGGCCTTGCAATGGTATAGAAACCTAGAAATTGGAAGCATAAGAACTTGGGATAACTTAGGTGAAAAATTGCTGAAATAGTTCCAGGATAATTCAGATCATTTGTCTCTCATTGAACAATTGTCTACTATTAAAAGAGCTCCCAATGAATTTATGTCTAGCTTCAATATCCATTTTTCCAGAACTTGGGAGAGAATTCCAGCAAGTGTCAAGCCTCAAGTGATCATGCTTTTCTTTATTATCTTAGAGCATTAAACAATGATATCTCAACTATGATTCAGTCAATGGGTGGAGAGACACTTCCGGATGCTTATGATATTGCTATCCGAGCTGAAAATAGTCTTATTCAAGATGAAAATTAGCACCAAGGCCATCAATGCCATTTTTGGTAGATTTAGCACCTATTCCTCAACCTATTACAATCATAGAGCCTACTTTTTGTAGCTCCATCAGATGATGTATTTAAAGCTTTACAGACTATGGGAAATAAATTGACTTCGATTGAGAACAAAATTGCATTACCTAGTAGACCCTATCAGGCTCCTTATCAGCCCTATCAACAGAATCAACAAAATAGGTAGCCTATCAATAATCAAAATTATAGGCAACCTTACCAGCAAAGGTAGTTTGACCCAAAGGCTCCTAGTTCATCTAACACTTTAGTCCTAGTTAATATGGCTATAAAAGAGTGGTGTCAACCTTGCAATCAACCTCATTCAGCTGTAACTTTCCCAAATGCTTTTCTGAATCTAAATCTTGTTGCACAACCTCAATCTAAACATTGTTCATGCCTCAAATGGAGGGTGGGTAGCAAGAAACTCATGTTCAGAAAGCACCTAAATAAATTTAGTCAGTTTTAATGAGGAGGATTTCATTGTAGTCACTACTAGGGCTCAAGGGAAGGCTGCTGAAAATCAAAAGCAACAAAATAGGCCTATCCTACCTACTGTCACTGATAAGACAACATCTACAGCTCCAAAGTCAACTAACAACCCTGTTGTTCCTCAAAAAAACAGCAAGTGTTCCAGTTGATAAAGGCATCAAAAATAACTACAACTGATCCAAGAAGACTGTTTATACCTCAGATATCCAAGGCAATTGAAGCAAAATCATTTTTGCTAAGGCCTACTCTAAGACAGTTGAATCTGTCTCTAAAACAGTTGCTTCTTTTAACATTGTTGATGTAATGAAAAATCATAATGTTAATATCTCAATGTGGGATGCTCTAAGTATTCTTGGACAACAAGATTTACTTTCTCATGAACTAGCTAAGCTGCAGATTTCTTCAAATACAACAAAAAAGGAAGTTCAGAAGATAGACATGGTCCTTGGAACATTTGAGCAAGACCACATTAAAGAAGTTAAGTGGATGGTTCAAAAGTTCTAAATGCTCATGACATCAAGAAACCACCACCATTTTATTTATCATTGATTATCGGTGAAAATCTAGTTCATAATTGCATGGTGGATAGTGGTGCAAGTAGCACAGTTATGCCAAAAGTGATTGCAGAAAAATTGGGTTTGCAGTATGAGCCTACAGAAAGGAGCATCTTATAGCTTGATGGAACTACAACTAATACGAGTTGGTATAATAAAAAATTTAGAAGTGACGTTACATGCTTGCCCAAATGTTTCTATTCTGCAAGATGTTACTTGTTGTAGACTTACCTCCATACTTTGCTTTATGCTTATCTAGAGATTTCACAGCAAAAAAATAGGAGGTTATCTCTCTTCAGATTGGTCCTTATTTTTCACTACTCATTATGGTACTAAAGTTACTATCAATTCAGAGCCATTGGCTAGATTTCACATTGAGCCTCACTCTTCAAATGCAGTGGCTAATTATTTAGCCTTAGATCAGTCTGATTTTGATGAGGTAGCTCATGTTTCAGCATTGGATGGTGTTTCTAACATGTTTATGGATGAAAAGATAGTGGAAGAACATGCTCATGATCCTTTTAAGGAAGTTGAAGAACACTTGTTTGGTGTGTATTGTATGCATGAAGAGAATACACCACTTCCTTGTTGTCCAAAATAGAAGAATCAACATAAGGGATTTGGAAGCTTCATTTTGATGGAGCTAAGAATAAGAAGAAGGATAGGGAGCAGGTCTGATGCTCACTTCCCCAACAAATGAGAGGGTATTTCTCAGCTTTGAGTCTCCAATTTTCATGTACTTGTAACGTGTAGCTGAATATGAAGCTTTAATTCATGGCTTACTTTGGGCCAGAAAGAAAGGTATCAACATTCTACATATTTTTGGTGACTCTGAGTTGGTTATTAATCAAGTAAAAATTTCAATGTTTGTAAGAATCCATTAATGAAGTCTTACAGACATAGAGTTTTAGACTTAATGGAAGATTTCGATGCTATTAACATTCAGTCTATTCCTAGAGCTGAAAACAAGCATGCAGACAAACTTGACTTGCAGCAGTTGGGGCTAGTTTTGAAGTGCTGGAACAGATTGAAAATACAAAAATCCAGCCTCATATAAAGTTAATTGTCAGGCCCTCAGTACCTGATAATGATTCAAATTGGAAAGTTTTTGAAAGTGATGATCAAATCTGCAGGTTTTTGCAGCAAGAAGCTGAGTTTTCTACATTTAATCAGGATAAATTACAACACTTATATGGTGACCAGATTGTTTAGTTGAAGACAAATAAACTACCTCATGGTCTAGTCACATTAGAAGACATCTTCAACACTGATGATCAGTTAAGAAAGGTCAAGACTAAAATGTCAACTCACGCTGACAATTACGAAGAGATCTTGGTTGATGAAGGGAAAAAGCTATTTCTTGGAAAGGTATGTTCCTTAACTGAAAAGTAGTCATTTATTAATCTTTGTAAAGAGTTTAAAGATGTTTTTTCTTGGAAATACCAAGATCTGAAAGGATTTGATCCCAGTCTAGCACAACATACAATTGAGTTGCAGCCAAATTCTAAACCTGTTAGGCAGAAACAGAGGCCTGTGAATCCCAAAATAGAGCCTCTGATGAGGAAAGAATTATCTAAGTTGATTGAATCAGGTATTATCTTTCTAGTTAAGCATTCAAGTTGGGTAGCCAATCTTGTTCCTGTTAGGAAGAAGAATGGTGAAATCAGACTATGTGTAGATTTCAGAGATCTTAATAAGGCTTCATTAAAAGATCATTACCCACTCCCAAATATGGATCATATTTTAAGAATAGTCTCAGGTTCAGATAGACTATCTCTTCTAGATAGTTATAATGGATATAATCAGATTTTAGTTCGAGAAGAAGATAGATACAAAACAACTTTTACCACCAAGTGGGGTACTTATGCTTACAAAAGGATGCCTTTTGGTCTTTCAAATGTTGGTGCAACATTTCAACGTGTTATGGACATGGATTTTCACAAATTTATTAAATAAATGCATCCTAGTTTATTTAGATGATGTTACTATATTTTCAAAAGATTCTAAAGAACATCTAATGCACTTAAGGTAGACTTTTCAGTTGTGCAGGCAAATTTGGAATATCTTTGAATCCACTAAAGTCTATCTTTTCAGTACATCAAGGCAAGCTACTTGGTCATATTGTTTCTAAGCAGGGTTTAGTAATTGATCCTTTTAGGATCGAAGCCATATCACAACTATCATTGCCTCATCATAAGAAGGCATTACAGATTTTTCTTGGAAAAATCAACTTTGTTAGGAGATTTGTTCCATATTTTGCAGCATTGGTTAAACCACTCACAACTATGCTGAAGAAAGAGAAAACTTTCTCTTGGACCAGCGAAGGAAGAGAAGGATTTGAAGCAATCAAAGTAGCTATCTCTCAGGCTCCTACTCTTGCAAATCCAAATTTTGATAAAGATTTTACAATGTATGCACTTGCAGGAGCTGAAACAATCTCAACTATATTAACTCAAGTCAATGATGAAAATATTGAGCAGCCTATTGCTTTCTTTGGATAGAGCTTGCATGATTATGAAACAAGGTACACATTTCTTGAAAAGCAAGTACTTTCAGTAGTCAGAGGACTAAATAATTTCAAGTATATGCTTTCGAACAATAAAATCCACGTTCTTGTTTCTCATCCAAGTGTGAAAGCATTCTTACTAAATAAGGAATTGAATGAGAAAAGAGAAAACTAGATAACAAAGGTCATGGAGTATGATGTTGATATTCGGGTTGCTAAGACATTTAAGGGAAAGGTTTATGTGAGCATCTAATTGCTGATATGGAAAAATAGCAAGTTGCAGAACCAGATGATTCAAAACAACATGTTGAAATTGTGTATCAGCAATAAGAAATTATGGTTCAACCAAAAAATCAGCAACCTGAGCTCACTCATGAGATTCAAGAATCAAGATGGATGACTGATTTGGTTAATTATCTATAGATAGGGCACCTATCCGGAAAGGTATGGACAAAAATAAATGAAGGTATTTCAGATTACAAGTTGTACCTTATATCTTCATTGATAATGTGTTATTCAAAAAAGATATAAATGGAATCTTGTTGCGGTGTGTTGATTATGATAAAGTTCATAAAAATACTGTCAGAATTCCATGAAGGACTGCAGGAGGTCACTTCTCAGCACGTACTACAACCTTAAAAATTATGAAAGCTAGTTACTATTGGCCTAGCATATTCAAAGACTGTTTTGAATGGATTAGAAAGTGTAAAAATGTGCTTTCTTTGTTGGAAAAGAACGTTTAGCTTCACTGCCCTTGCAGCCTATTTTAGCTTGATCAGCCTTTTATGCAGTGGGGTCTTGACTTTATTGGCATGATAAACCCACCATCATCACAAGGACACAAGTGGATCTTAACTGCTATAGATTATTTTACATGATGGACTGAAGCAATAGCCTTGAAGGATGCTAATGAAGCTTCGATACTATCCTTTTATGAAGGAATAGTTTGCAGATTTGGTGTTCCAACAACTATCATATCAGATAATGCTTTAGCATTCCTTGGTGCAAAGATAACAAGATTGGGCTGTCAAACATGGAATATATCTAAGTTCTTCATCTAATTATTACCCACAAGGTAATGGCTTAGCTGAGAGTACTAACAAGAATTTGTTAAGGATCATCAAAAGAACGCTCAAGGATAATCAAAGAGCTTGGCATCTGATGTTGAAATTCAGCACTTTGGGCTGACAGAGTGACTCCTAAAAGATCAGTTGGCAATTCACCATACAAACTTGTGTATGGGAAAGAAGCAAGAATTCCTATTTCAGTTGAGTTACTACATTAGATTTTCTACATCAAATGGAGCTGCTTGAGAATGAACCATTACAGGTTCATTATGTAGAGTTAATGGAATTACAAGAGCTAAGAGATAAAGCCCATTTGAATATGGAGAAGAATCAAAAACAAATGAAGAAGACTTTTGACAAGAAATCCAAATTCAGAGTCTTCAATGAAGGAGATATTGTGTTAAAGTGGGATGTTGATCATGCAAAGCCAAGAAGACACTCAAAGTTTGATACACTTTGGAGTGGTCCTTACATGATTTCAGCTTGCAAAGAACATAATGCTTTTCAAATTTTGAAGATAAATGGAGAGGAACTTCCATTCATTGTGAATGGTATGTTTCTCAAACACTATTATTGAAAATCTTACAATGATTATTAGAGTAGGATTTCCCTTCAATAAGTGTAGTTCCTACACATTGCAATGTTTTTCAATTCAATAAGTGCATTCATGCACGTGATCTATTTACCAGATCCTTTCCCAGCTTTAGTTTGTTTTGGAAGGGTTGGACCTTTCGGAAAAGGAAAATTTTGGTTACATGCTTAGACTCCATGCCCAATGGACAAGAGCAAGGCACTAGTCTTTAAGCTAGCAGGAAGCTTTCCCCATGTAGGATCACCAGAAATGTTGACAATTTTTACACTTGTGCAAAAATGGGCAACTCAAAACTTCATCATTATGATGAAAAGTCTTGGGTGAAGTATACCTAAGCTAAGGAAGTTTTATGTTATTAGTTATTGTTGAATTAATTACAAGATTAAATGAAATCTGTAGTTATGTGTGTTGTCTCAAAACAAAATAGATCACATAGTCTACAATTTCATGTCATCTTCAGCAAAAGAACACAAAGCCCCAAAGGACAACTATGTTGTCTTGATGAAGATGACAAATTACAAATTAGGTGAAGTGCTTTGAGTTTTGAAGCACAAACAGAAATGTAGATTATAGAAAATCAGAGTTCATTACTTGAATGTTACAAGTTCTATCAATGTTCTTTCCTTCATGATTAAGACATTCAATTATGTTACTTGAGTTGTTTAGTTCATTATACAATCCATACAGAAAAGCTAGAATGCACAAGGAAATATACAACTCATTTACAAAATTCAATGTTTTATTCATAAGGAGAGTCAAATGTTTCCCACACAAGCCATGGGATGTAACTGAAAAGTAAAGTACAACTACTGAAAAGAAAGGTACACATGCATGAAAGAGAAAGCAAAGGAGTATGAGTGAACCCATCATTGCCTTGGGGTTTTTGTTCTTCATTGAAAGCATCTTCATCTCCATCTTTTGTTTCTCCTTCATCTTCATTGTAGAAGCCATTGTACCTAAAAAAGAAGAAAAGAATTAACTGTCAGTTATGAGCTTAGGATCAATTCATATTCCTACACTATCCTACTTTGTGCATATGAATCTTCTCCTAACAAGAGATGTATTCTACTTGAAGAACAAACTACATGCATGCTTTATTCACTCGAAAGAAGAAGAAAGAAAAGAAATAAGAAAACATGGACATAAGAGAGGCCAAAAGCCTAATTATTTTCTAACTATTTTTCTAAGTGTGCAGGTACAAGTTGCAACCAAAGAGAAAATAGACAAGTCATAAGTTCATGCAATAAAAGGAAGAATGTAACTCAAAGTTCCAATAACTATTCTGAAATGGAAGAAGTTATAGTGTAGAAGAAGAACTAGCAATAGAAGCACATGCTCCAATTTGCAATGGAAGGAAAAAATTCAAATTTGAAAGTTGATGTTTGGTTAAAAGAGAAGGTCATAGTTGAAAGGAATGAAGGAAAGATTCTGGAAAAAAATTGACAGGGCTTCGCCATGTAAAATGGACATTTACAACTTTCCATCATGTTGTTTTAACTACTACATTCTTTTGGAATGATTTAAATCAAGTAAGTGATATAGAAAAATAGCAAAGCATGCTATAATCAAGATAACACAACTATGATGTCTCATTTCTATTTACCAATCCAGTTTCAAACATGAAGTGTTATGTTCCAAATTAGAAAATTCAACTACTATGCTGAAAATGGATGAAAGAGAGATTTTGGAAAAAAAAATTACAAGGCTTCGCCATAAAAATCAACACTATAAATTTTTAGTTACTACGGGAAGATAAATTTTCAGTTGCTACGGGAAAAGATAAATTTTTTTTTAATGGAAAAGATAAATTTTTACAAAAAATGCTACGGAAAAGATACATTTTCATGGGAAAAAGGACAAAAATCAAGGCTAGTTGCTATAGGTGAAGCTCAAGTACAACATTGAAGCACAAAATAAAATGGAACTACATTTTTGACAAAAATTGAATTGTCCAACATGTAGGAGTTGTAAACAGAGTTCCAGAAATAATATGTTATGCATAGTTTCATAAAAAAATACATTATTTTCATAAAGTCAAGAATATTGTTATAGTCAAGCATTCAATAGATGTGATTTTCAGAAAACAATTACATTTCAAACACTCATCTCATGGAGAAATTCAATGTTCAAGTGATCTCAGTTTGAAAAGGATTAAAGAAAGTATTCTCAAAAGGTGCTACAAAATTTCAAAGAATCAAGTTGATCCTGAAACAATGAATTGTAACAAATGGATTCTCTAGAATACAAAAATGAGCCAAATATTTTAGAATGGACCTGAAGTAATGTACAAAACTATATTTGCAGAAAATCATAACCATCTTCTACAATATTCTCAACAAATGATGAGATAATAGTTGTCCTAAGTTAAAGCACAAAACTCATACAGAGAAGAGGCTAAAGTATGAATATCCAGAAAGAAGAAAATACTCTATGTCCACCATAGTAAAACAAAGGAAGGTACAAAGTAAATCGAGTTTCATAACAAAAAACATAATCATGAGTCTTTTGAATTTCATTTTGGCCAAGAAAATAATGGCAATTATAGTACATGATGAAACATGACTTCAAGATTTACATTTTCCACACATAAAAATTCTCAAGGTCACAATTATAGTACATGATGAAACTAGTACTTACAATCTATAATTCATAGATTGGGCTAAGAACACACTCATCGTAGATAATCAAATGGTCAGAAATTTTGAGCAACTGGATGATGAAGCAAGAGGTCCACAGCCCACGTGAAGTTTCGAACTCGGGAGTCAATCAGGAGAAACAAATCACAAAACCCACAAATATTTCCAAGAGTTTAGTGATACATTTAAAGAAGAAAATAAAACAAAAGTGTATGCATATGCAGAGAGAATTATCTCACCCATAAACGACTATGGTGGCCAATATACTTGAGGAGATATCAAAGAATAATAGAGAATAATCAAGCTTGAAAACTCACCATGAGGCCATTGAAATAAAATTGAATCACATAGCCAAGCTTAAAGAAACAATAATGGCAGCCCACACTTCGACCACCTTGCTCAAAAGATCGAAAGCAGATTCAAAAACCATTTCTCAGAGCTATCTCAGATTCTAGATCAAAATAAAGAAATGGAAGAGATATCAAATTTTCAACTCACAAAGCAAACTTAGATCTCATAGACTTTGCCAAAAAATACCAAACAGAACAGACCAAGCTCAAAGTAATGTACCCATGGTGGAAAGAAAAAAACGGATTTACAGGAAAAGCTTGAAAATGACCAAAGCACAACCACTACAAAGAAACCATGAAACCCAAATGACAGAGAGTATTTTGTAGAGAAGGAGCTCCAAAATATAGTGAAAGATGAGCTTGATAGAAAATAATAATGGCGTCGGGAGAAATTTTCTAGGGCTTCACCATATAACCAAAAATCCAAATGAATGTGCTTTAGGGTCAAGTTCCCTTTACCACCCAAACCCAAGAAGTGGGTTAACTTGAACTCAACCACAATCGAATCGATGATATCAAAACACCAAGGACACAAGATCAACATCCTCAAATCATCGTAACAACCAATGCTAACCATAGTAGGATGCCACCACCCACATTAAATGCCATCCAAAACCCTAACCATAGGTCATAAATCAATGGTCTACGATCAAACAGGGTACAAAGATCAACATTAAAGAAAAAGGCACAAAATTTCAAAATAAAACACAGGGTTATAGTTAACCTGACCAGATTTGATGCCACCTACCAAGTCACCGAGGGGTGAGTCACTGTGGAAGGGGAAAGCCCACGTGTCCACTGAATTAATCATTGTAAATGAATTTCAAAGTCTAACCCAAGTGCATGCTTTAAATAATTTTAAAGGGTCGACAAAATCATATATCATGATCACCAAAAACTTGAATATTATACTATTCCAAGGCCGACATAACCAAAGATGGTAGAGCATGCTGGGGTGTTTCCCCTCATGATTTAACTACATAGTATATGCTAAGTCCACAAAAGTGGCCAAACCCAATGAAGACAAGAGTTCAACCATAGGTGGTCCCCACTTCAAGGAGCTAAATTGATTTGCAGAGTGTCACTCATGTGACATTTTTAAAAGGAGATGTCAATATCAGAACATGTGCACATAGCAGGTGGTCCCCACAGGAGGAATTATTTTTGCAAATATTGCTAAGTATTGTAATTATTTTTCTCACATACAAGGGAGTTGTATTTTTGCATGCCTTCACAATAGGATAGAATAGAGAAGAATACAGAGTTGCATGTTCATGGAAAGAGACTTGCCTAGGTTAAGAAACCTTATTTTTAGCAAATTATTCACCCTTCTTTCTTAAAAATAGAACAATCAACTTCAGTTTGACTGTAATGTAAGTAAGGCTAATAATGCCTATTTGTAATTGCATGCTCTATTTTTCCTTTATCTATTATTAAATAAAGGATAAAAATAAGATTCATGGGTGAGTACAAGCCTTAGGATATTTTTAAGGAGAGGTGAATTTTATTTTTCTATATATTGTGTGCCTTTGTAAAGCACAAAAAGGACTTTGGAGGACTTTTGGATATATGAGTACCAAGCAATTTTTTCCAGTTTTTTTCCTTTAAGTGTGAAGTATTTTCATGCCTTTCCAAACTATTTTGCAGTCTTGTGTATGTTTCTATTAGTCTTGTGAATGCAAATTCCCTGATCAATCACCTTACCCTACTGTAAATTCAATCTTTTCTGCTTAATTTTAATGTGCATGTTAACTTATTAGTACTGTTGTGATTCTCCTCAAGATAATCAAGTGTTTTTCCCTTAGACATTCTGCAGAAAAACTATTGGTTTGTGCATCAAGAATCCTTCCCAAATCAGTTGTGCATATACTCAGTCAAGACCTCATACAAATTTGGTGTATCACCTTAGTTTTAATCATTTTATAGTCATATTTTACTCTCAAACTCCCAGAAATTAGTTTAGGATACACCAATAAGGAACCGGCCTTGATACTGGAGACTCACCTCAAAATAGGTATACCCACAGACCTGAGATGTTTCCATTGTATCTAAAAGAGAGAGATCATTTGTGCAAGCTTAGAAAACATGTAGCCATATCTCCACAGGGTGCACTTTCGAGAGATAACAGTTCCTTTTTTCACAAAAACTTCAGATATTTTCCATTATTTTATAGTTGAGTTTCCACGTTGTGTATGATCTTCCTTCATGCCTTTTTGGCGATCTTAGGAATCAAAAGTAAAACATGAACCCTCTTTCTTAATATCAAGATATTTTGTGAAAAATTAATAACTCCTTACATGTAGAATCAAACTCATTTGTTGAAAAATGAAGGTTCAAAACAAAAACTTACTAATATGTGTTTGATTGTAGGTTACCAAATGGTGTGCTACATAAAACCACATTAAGATAAGCAAGATAAAAAAACCACTTTCATCACACTATATTGCAGGTTTAAAAAAAGTGTATGTCCTTATCGACTCAAGTAGAACATAACCCCTTTGGAATAACACCTTAAGCTAAAAAAATGGGGCTCGTTCTAAGAACCCTAAAGTAATCCACCATTGAGTAACCTCATAGATGAAATATGAAGTTATCTACTTACCCACTTGACTAGTTTTTACATCGTGAGTTAGAATCAAATTTTTCCATATCATGACTCCAATGAGAATATGGGTGAACACATTTATTGCTCATCATATTTGAAGGGGGTAGAGTAAATCTGAGATAAAAAACATTATTCATTGCAACATTCTTTGCAAATCGATCTCGCATTAGAAAAATTGTTGACACCTAGTTGAATGATCTACTTAGGGAAGCTATTTCATCAAGGATCCCACTTTTACTAGTTCATTTTCACATCTTGTCAAACCATCACAAAGTGACGATTCACTTGGAATCTAAACCTTATTATTCGAAAAAACAAAGAATTTACTTGAGTTAGATCTAAGTTTCATTCATCACGAGATTTACGACGTATCACTTATCTTAGTTTCTTTCTCTCCTTAGGATGAGGTAAAACTCTACCCAAGTGATACTTAGTTTATTTTCACCTCATTTAGTATATACCCTTGCATTCTTGTTTCCCATTTGGGACAAGAAGGAGGCATACCTCACGAGTGTTATCATAGATAGTGTTCACCACTTTTTTGTTTGTTTACACCCATCCATGTTTATGGCTGGGTTGTTAAATGTCTAAAGTGTGTGAGTAAATTTTCACATCTATGACAACCCTTTGATCTTGATAGCTAGGATTTCAGTTCGTCATTTTTTCTCCTTAAGTTATTATTTTTTCTCACATTTTAGCTATACAATTATGATACTTACATCTTGTTTTCATTTTTGAGAACTTGGTATAAGTTTCTTTATTGTATCGTTACACTACTCGCACGAGTAAATTTTTTTATCTATACTTGTACCTAGTTTTGGTTCCAATGTCATCTAAATCTTTTGAGAGTGTTGATACTACTTTTTTTATATCAATGACATCATATTGATACTAACACCTTTATTTCTTGGTTAACATGTCAAGGTAGTGTTGTTACATTATTTGCATTTATAAATTCCATTATCAAAGACTTATATTTTGTTGGCATTCAAATAGATCATAATATACCTTTTGGAGAGATCACATCAGTATCCCTTTAGTACTTAGGCATTTTTGGTATTCTAACTCGACCTATGTATTGATAGGGTATTTTCACTATCTATCTTGCACCCATCATTGAAATCATAGCTTAGGGTATGGTCTTTCTAAAAATGGTTTGAGTGATTGTTTGAGTGTGTGTATGATTTTTCATAAAACAATAAATAGTTGCATAGTATTACATTTAAGACACACTAGGACATTGAGATTTCAAAATGAATCATATCATGTGCACCTAGGTTTTATACAACTTTGAATACATTTAGAAAAACCTAGCACAACCTAGTCTAGTAATGCCAAGAATCACAAAAATGGCATCTAAACCAAACAAGAAAGACTTAGAAGAAAATAATTTTGCATCATTCCCATTCAATGGTAAAATCTTAGCACATCTCTTTTCATAAGTCAAAGATACAAAATCTTTGGTCGATCATAGTGGAGAAGAGTATGATTCTTTTGAGGAACAATATAAGTTATACCTATTTCACTTTGACAAGGTCCTTTATTATAACAAAGATAAATTACTCGTTCATGATTCTTGAGTTAGGGGCCAATATTCCGCAACAAAGACGAGGCGGAGACTAAAACTATAAATCACAAAGTGGAAGAACCACCATCCCTCTTAGACATAGATAACCCCTTCGGCATAGGATATGCTTCCACTTCTAAGATGCATAACAAAAATGTTGAAGAATAGATATTAAAACCAAAAATTATTCGGAAAGAATGTATGATAAGGCTTCACGTAAAATAAAAATTTAATTTGAGTGTAAAGGCTCAGCCCCTACTAGGTTTGACAAAGAAGATGATCCCTTAATTGAACAAGATATTATCCAAAGACATATACTAAAACTTAGTCAAATGTTGGAAAATTTAGGATCTTCTAATAAGAAAGTGCATAGAGATAAACTCAAGACAAAATACGGTGAGTTCCACTTTGATCCATATGATGATGTAACTTTCAAATTTGCTAAGGTAAATAGACTGGTATCACCTACAAAGGAACAACTCATTCAACATGAGTTACAATCAATGAAAAATACACTTACTATGCTACAAGAAAGAAACGTAGGACACAGTAGGAAATACCTATATGAAGAGCTATGTCCTTACCCCTTTAATACGGATAGGTTATGAAAGTTGTTTCCAAAATATTTCACCATTCATAAATTCAGCAAGTATAAAAGAAAAGGTTATCCTTGTGATCACATCAAAGACTTCTACATGGATTTTCAAGAGGTTGCATACAACAATAATTTCCTAATACGATTATTTCCTTGTAGCCTCGGAGCATCGACATTAGAATGTTTTTTATTATACCCAAGAGATCCATCACGACATGGCCTGCATTAGCCAAAACATTTGTATGACATTACTCCTTCAATATGTAGAATTATATCACCATGAACGAAATTTGCAACGTAAAACAAAAACCTAATGAGACATTTGTGAGCTTCTTATAGTAATGGCATGGACTGTTAATTCATTTCGATTGTGCCATATCAGAAAAATAGATTGTAAGCTTATTTGTCCCAAAATTAAATCGAGAAATAGACTTTTACTTACAAATGCACTACGGTTATAACTTCGAAGAAGTTATAGAGAAGGATACTCAAATAAATAAGGCTCTAATTTCGAAGGTACACTTAACAAGGTCATAAGGGACAAACATGAAACAAAACCCTCATATAAACTAAAGTTATTCAACAAAAATATACATGTCATTGGTGATGGCATTACGAACTCTAAAAGAGTCCAAACTGTAAAACGGGTCTCATTTCTAAAGATTTCACAAGGACCTCACCCAAGGAACATACAAAACAAATGTTTACATCACTAACTAAATTACTATCTTCCATACTTAAAAATTAGATGCAGTAAACATGGTTTAGTACCCAACCGCGATGGTACCATATCTAGAAGATGCTCCCAAGCAAGGTTCGTTCAAAGAGTAGGAGTATTATGATTTGCATCATGTCATAGAACAAAAAAATGATAGTTGCTTAAGATTTTGACATTACATACAATACCTCATCAAAGAGAGAAAAATATCACTATATTTGCCCTTGACTCAGGATAGGGTCCCAACGATAAAATGGGTATATTAAAAGATCCCTTCCCTAACCACACAAATAAGAAGAAAAAGAAGCCTGATCACAAACAATCTTCTAATGACTACAGGACTGTTTCCTACATTTATCCAACTAATGATATACCCTTTAATTCCCTTATAGGTTGTGTTTGTTAATCTAATGAGCGAGTCAATGCTATTAGGATTTTAGAAAATAATTTTGTTGTAGGGACACAAAGCACTCATTTTATCATACTAGATCCCTTACCTATTCCTCAAGAGTTATAGTACAATTTAATAGAACAGTTAGAGAAAACACCAACTAGAATATTGATACTAGATTTCCTCAAAATTTGTACTTAGTCATAAGAACATATTATATAAAACACTTTAGAGTTCAAGGGTCTCCACAGATATAGATCCCAAACAACTTCAAGAAATGATTGTGCACGTTAATTCCAATGATCATATCACTTTTGATCACATTGTAGTCCCATGTAATGACCCAGAGCACAACCTACCCTTATACCGAGAAGTAGTTGTTACTCATCGTAAATTCAAGATATTACTTGTGGATGGTGGATCCAATCTAAATATTTTCACTTTGAATATGGTTAAGCATTTAGGCCATTCGTAAAACAGATCTAAAGGTTAAAACTATTAAAATAAAAACATATGATAATGAGGAGTAAGAGTCACCAGGTACTATAGTATTTCCAATGGAAGTAGGGCCGAATTTTCATGATACAATGTTCCATGTCCCGTACTTGGATCTTCCTTAGAACACGCTATTGGGGTGCCCATGGGTCCGTCGCATGCAGGGACATTCCCTCCACCTTCCATCAATGCATCAAGATGTGAGATGAAGGAAAAATCACCATCATTCAAGGTGATCTAGAACCATTCACACATTATAAGGTATTGCACAAATTTTCTAGTGCAACTTATGAATGTCCCTCTACAGATATGTCATCTCCTTACAAAAGGAAGCTATGAAGGAATATGTGGATCTAGATTCACTCACTCCTACTAATAAAAATTTCCTTCATTGGTTAAACCTTTCAAATGATCGGAGGCAACGCATGAAAAGTATGGTCTAGGTGAGTAGTTTAATTTTTAGCATGCCATACTAATATAAAATCTTTCAAGATCACCTATGACACGGGGCAAACCATATTTTCAATTAAAGAGCACTCGGGATAAATTCCCTAAAATACTAGAGAAGTTCATTCCTAGTGGTCTCCTATAAGAGAAAAAGATGTTAGAAGATCCAATTAGGAGGGTACTTGAAGGTACCATGACATCATGTCATCACACTCAATAGTGTATCAAAGGCCATCACATGATGTATGTCATGGAATATAATTGATTTGGATGTGGTATCAATGCACAACGATGGATAGAACCCATTCTTATTCCTCATTTTAAAACCAACAAACATGTTCTTAGAATTAGACCTCATGACAATCCACATTTCGATATTTATGCCACGTCTTATGAATGTGAGGATACTCCATCTCATTTAGATAGTGATGAGGAATACCAATGTAGCCTCTATGAGGATCTTTCTTCCATGAACCTATTCTATGATTCATCTATTTATACCATTTCGGATCAAATTACCAACCAAAGTTACAAGTAGCCCTTGTATATCCATAACTTTTAGATTGGGATCAACAATTCCACATGTCAATCAATTTATATGAGAATGATGAGGCATTTTTAGAATTCATGGGACTCAAGGATTCTATTTTGACTAGGAATCACAAGAAAGGTTTTTCAATTAGACTAGATGCCTACACATATTTCAAAAAAGAAGAAGAGTTGTGTGGATGCTTGAGTAATAAGGTTATTAGCAAGAATAAGAATGTGTCAAGTAAGCCTTTTGGAAAGAACAAACACAAGTATCATAGAGGAAACCTTTTTGAGACCCTCATAGATAAACAAAGTGAAGAAATCATAGAAAAGGTGGAATATCATTAGAAAGATGACCTCACCCCCTTATCGAGGTTGATATTACTCTTTCCCTAATCAAACATAGATGGAGGATGCTTCAAAATTCTTGTAGAAGAAATGATCAATGTCAATATTGGCTCGGAAGAGGAGCCTATAATGATAAATCGGGAGATTCACTCTTAAAGACAAGAACAAAAAGTTTTTGTGGAAATATTGTGATAATATATAGATATATTGGCATGGTCATACATAGATATGCCTGGTTTGGATCTAAACTTATTCATTCACAACCTTGTTGTACAGCCATACAACCATACAACCATACACCAAGCCTATCAAGAAGAAATTGAGAAAGATGCACCCTAAAGTTGTGCTACATATCAAAGAGGAACTTGAAAAGTTATTAGCTATTGATTTTATTAAACCCATCGATTATGTGGATTGGATATCCAATATAGTCCCGATTCGGAAGAAACAATTGGTATAAGAATATTCATGGAATTCTCGTGACATCAATAAAGCATGACCCAAAGATGACTTCTCCTTTCCTAATATTGATATGATCATCGATTCCACCACTAGATATGAAATGCTATCCTTAATGGATGGTTTTTTAGGCTATAACCAAATCAAAATTATAGAAGAGGATCAACACAAGACAACTTTCATCACCCCTTGGGGGAAATTTTGTTATAAGGTCATGCCTTTTGGGCTCAAGAATGTTGGGGCCACCTATCAACGAGCAATGATAGTAATATTTTATGACATGATGAATGACATCATGGAATATTACCTCGATAATATCTTAGAAAATTCTAAAATCATAGGAGAGCACCTGTAGTGTTGAGATGTATTTTATAGCATCTTGGAGATTACAAAGTACGTTTGAATCCTAGAAACTATGTCTTTTTCATTTTGTCGTGGGAAGCACCTAGGTTTCATCATTTCATAGAGAGGAATAGAGGTGTATCCCAAAAATTTACATTTATGATACAAATTCCTTCACCTACAAATCTCAAACAACTAAAAAGTTTACAAGGAAAAATTCAGGCAATCCACCTTTTTATTACATGGTTGGCGGATAAGTGCCATCCATTTACACATCTGTTGAAAAAGTATGTTACATTCAATTGGGGACAAGATCATCAAAGAGCCATTGAGTTACTTAAACAATACCTAGTCAACCCATCTATTCTCATGCCGCTTACCCTAGGTGAACCTCTCTTGTTGTATCATTCAACTACCCATTTTTCTATTGGTGCAGTGCTTGCCCAATATGACCTAAATCAAAGAGAATGAACAATTTACTACCTTAGTCACACCTTGATGGCCTATGAGATGAATTACTGCAGATTTAAATATCCTTCCTACAAGTTTCCTTTTCCTTTTAAAATATAAGTCACCGTCTCCTTAATAATAAAACCAAGCTATTATCAAAAGTTGTCCCTCTCAACTACCTTTTATCTAAATCCACCTTAAGCGATGAATGAATAATTTGATCATTATCCCGAGTGAGTTTTATATTGATTTTGTTAACCAAAATTTTTTTAAAGGATACGTGTTAGCCGATCGGTTAGTAGAAGCTCCCCTACTAGGAATGGAATCATTGTGTTTGGATTTGTCGATGCATCCATGATGTATGTTGAATGGAAAGTTCATTTTGATGGATCATTCACCTTCCAAGGATCAGGAGCAAGAGTCGTGTTCATCAATCTTACAGGGGAGGTCATTTTGAGAGAATTTTGTTTGGGATTCCCTTGCACTAATAACATTGCACAATATGAATACTCATCGTTGGTATCAAGTTGGCTATCACTTGGAACATCGACTACTATGATTCATCGATGACTCCCAACTTATTATTAAACAAGTTAATAATGAGTCTAAAGTTAAAGAAGAAAATCTTATTCCATACAAGAAATTGGGTGAAACCTTGAAAGAAAATTTTGTACATTGTCTTCGTACAAAACCAAGGTCACAAAATAGATCAAAGATTCCATGGCTACCATCAAATCACTATTACACATTTCAGCTTAGGTAAGTAAAATATCATTCTTTGTAGAGAACTTATGAGTACCTACATATGGCATATCAAATTCATTTTTACATGTGAAGTTATTGGTACCTTCTCCCCTTGGTATGACCCTATATTTAGATACCTACAAGATGACATGTTTGCCCTAAACATTACTCATTCCGAGAAGAAAAAACTTATCCAATGTATATCCTATTACACCATCCTAAGAGGCACTCCCTATTGCTTTATGGCTATGATGGGAATCTACTTTGTTATTTGGATATTAATTAATAGGTCTATGTTATTAAAGAAATGCGCAGACGTATTTTTGGAGTAAACACTAAGCAACATGGTTTTCGATAAAAATATCTTAAGAGTTCATACCCACATTATTACCACTACTGAGTACTTTACTAAATAGGTAGAGGATGTAACTCTCACTTATGTTACGGGTGCAAAAATTTCCAAATTCATCATGAATCATCTCATTTTTAGTTACGGTATCCCCTCCGCCATTGTCACTAATAATGGCAAGTCATTCAAAAATAAAATAGTTAAGACATTATTCCAACGCTTCCATATTCAACTCAAGTGGTCCAACCCCTATTACCCTCAAGGTAATGGACAATCTGATGCCACCAATAAAACTCTTGTATGGATCATGGAGAAAATGGTAAGTAAGACTGGCCATAATTGGCACTTACATATACATCCTACCCTCTGGGCCTATAAAACCTCCATCCACACTCGTACTAGTGTGAACCCATATTCATTAGTCTATGGAACTGAAGCCATCATACCCTTGAAAGTGAAGCTTCCCTCCTTAATAATATCACTCTGGGACTATCTTGATAAGGATGAAGACTATAGAGTGGCTCGGCTAGCAGAGTTAGAGTTGTTGGATGAAAAGTGTATGAGAGCAATTAATCACCTCAAGATGTACCCGAACTGAGTATCAAGAGGATATAAAAAGAAGATCATTTATAGTGAATTTTATATATGTGATATTGTTCTAAAATAAAACTATCAAGGACAGAGAAAAGAAAGGTAAATTTGAGGCTAATTGGTTAGGGCCATATGTTATCGTGGCTAAGTACAGTTCAGGGGCATAAAAGCTTACTCACTCAGATGGTGAGAAATTATAGGAATCGATGAATGCAATGCATCTCAAGCACTTTTGTGCCAAAATAATAGGTTCCTTGGAAAAAAAGAAAAAACAAGTAAAAAATTAAAAAATCAAGAAAACAATAAAGGAAATAAAATAGTTCATCCAAATGTGAAAACCACGCAATGGTGGCACATTGGATAGGTCCTTGAGTGAAAACCAATTTTCTAGCACTTAAGGAGGGTTCATTGTTCACAAGTTACTCTTACATTTGGAAAAATAACTATCACTTCTATATAGGACTAATCTCCCTTGTCAGTTCTAGGAACCTTCCCGAATTTGCCTTTCTGAGCCGTGATCTAGCTTGTTTATATATATATATATATATATATATATATATATACGTAAGGAGTTTCCTTTGTGTATTCCCATCTCACGTTGGGGAACCTTCACGTTTTACATTCTTGAAAATATACATGTGACATCCTGCCTTTTGTATATTCTCACATTATGCTAGGGGCATCCACGCTTCTTTGTCATTATACATCGCTTTCAAAACAGACCTTATAAAACACAAAAACATTAAGAACAGATATACAAAAACTCTAAACATTTGAAATACCTCATTTTAGGGATGACACTACATCTATCAAAATAACATTGTCCTTAGATAACCCTGAAAATAATGTGCACAATAGCCTTGAAAAGTTATCTTTTGCAAAAAAACAAAGACAATGGAAAATATATCAATATTGTCCCGCAAAAATAGAGTAGTGGTTAAATTACTTCTAGTTTTCAGTTTACAGAGTTTTGATTGCTTTAGCCTTTCATGTTGTATGATCTAAGTTGAAGACATTTGTTTAACTTAGGTTTAAATCCATTTTAAATTTGTTGTGTTAGATTGAATTCATTTTTATCTTTCATACTTATACAAATTGGTGTTGTCATCATTACTTTTGTGAATTTATTAAAATTTCATTTACTTGCTTTGATTGAGTATTGATTTGATATGTTATTAAGCATGTTTGGATCCATTCCTCTACATATGGTTGTGATGTTTGTTTATTCAATTTTTTTGTTTTTCTGTGTATATTTGTTTAGATTTGTTAACTTTTGCTTGTATGTTTGTTATGCACATTTGTTTGTTATCACATCTATCATTCATAACATATAACATCATCTACTACATCATATATATATATATATATATATATATATATATATATATATATATAAATGCTAAGTTTTACATCATACATGTATACTAAGTTAGTCATCACATATCGTATCATCGATAGGGGCAAGAGGGGTTGCGCATGATCACAAATTTATCCCCTCCCACATCAATATCATCTATATCATCCTGTATGCTACACATCTACCAAACTATCTCATGAACAAATTAAATGATATTATCTAATGATATATCATCAATACTAAAACATATGGTACATCATTAATATCTATCAGGATACATACATGAGAAATGAAATCATACAACATCATGATATACTCATCAAACTGCTATATAAATGAATCATCATCATAAAATTATATGAAAAAATGACAATATACATCACAAAATGTCCATATATACAGGCATAAATGTCTGTCTCAAAATAAAATGTACATCATTGATATAAATCTGCCATCAAAAGGCCATGAATCAAAACTAAGCCTTAATCATGAGGCATGATCAAAATTGATACATCAATCAAGATAAGCCTTCATAATAGGAATGCAACCATACATATATCAGTATAAAAATAGAGAGTCAACAACCATGAATCTCACCATCTCCTGGGATGCCTGATCTGTGGCCTAGAGGATGACATGGAAACTGGTGTGATGGGTCAGCTCCTAGTGTACCACCCTGTCGTCCAAGTGGCTAATGAACTGATCTAATCGACCGTCCAAATCTCTGTTACCTAGAGCCTGTCCTTCTCACATCTAATTGGTCAAAGGGTGTCACACATTTCCCTATTGGAAGTGCTCTATAGTAAGCAACCTTGTAATATGAGGCCTCACCACTAGCTCTCATGATATCCTTAATCATCTATGTGTCCCCAAGAGCTCTAGTTTCCTGTAAAACAACATCTCACTCCTATGTCACTCTGTAAATATCATCATGGGTTTGTCTCAAGGTAGAAGCCTACTGATATTTGTACATTGTGATGGTCTGGACCTGGACTTGAGCCTGATCTCTCTGAATGGTAATACTTTATACCTGATCCTAGGCTTGGTCCCGTTGTACAATAACACCTTTTGCATATGTTTGTACATGATGAAAAAGGATCAATATTTGAACACCCTGCGCAGATAGCTTCTGTATCTGATGGTACCTTAATCCCCCATCCCTACCATAAGTGGCTTGACATCTCACTTAATATCTCTCCACCTATCAACTATGCCTTGCCTTGTCCTACTCATTCGCCTATCTCATCACTATTTGCTTGTTGTAACTAAATGGCTACAGCTTAGTTGTAGCTCTCCACTTTGAGGTAAACTAGCTATCCATCGTCACCACTGCATGTACCTAATGTAGGGGAACATGTAGTCCCTACTAGAATACCCACTGGAGGCAACTGTATATGAAGAGCGTGGGGCACCTGTCTCTGCCTAGTCCTAGGCCCTTGTCTGTGTGGATTTTGTAGTGGAGGAGTCTATCCCCCACCCCCATCATGAGGCTAGTTGTCGAAGGGATCATCATCCTCATCATCATCATCTCCATCATCCCCACCACCATCATCACCATTGCTCGGAGGACCCACTAAAGGTACTCTCACTCCTGCACCAATGTTGCTCTAGGAATCGTCAATTGCTGAGGTAAAACTATTTGATACCATTGAGCATACTTTATTATGCAACTCGGATCTCTGACTTGCCATAAAGGTACCCACTAGATTTCCACCATCTGTAAATAGTTGGCCTTGGCCCTATCTCGGGTGATCTATGGCCCCATGTCAACATACTCTTAAGTCCTGTGAGAATACCACATATTTAGCCCTGAAACACCTTGTATAATGCCAACCTGTCTCTGGCACCAAGAAACTCTATTGAACTCCCGAATATAATTGCAGCTTCCAAACATGAAGTGCTCCACAACCACTATACTCAACTCAAAGCCATCCTCAAACCACTAGAAATGTCTATATGGCCTCCATACTATCGCAACATGTTGTAAGTCATCTAACTCTCGGCGGTAGTGGTATGTACCTCCCATGTTTGGCTGCACATCATCACCGATCAGAACCCAACCCATATTAGAATGCTCCTCTGAAGCTTGAGATCTCAAGACACATATAGGGAAACCAATAGAAATATGATCCCACGCCTAAATATACAATAATCTATTAGGTCCTACCATCTTTTGATGATAGTATGTAATCAAGTGCAGGTCCCAGTATAAGTGTGCCAGTGTACACTGGCCCCAACAATATATCACACCATCAATCAAACAACATACAACTCTAATAAGTTCGAGTGGAAATGAAGCTCCATTCTTGTCAGGGAGTAAAAATACACTGAAAAAATCCATCAGGTATACTACAACTTGATCAAACTTGAGATCTGCTATACACCGCAATAATCTCATTGTCATCCCATGGTGTGGTATATCAGGAGCACCAAAAAAATATAGAATACACTTATCAATATCATCATATTAGCTCATGTAATGAATCAACTCACCCCAAATAGGGACTCACATAGTACACCATATGTCCTCTAGGGTAATGGTAATCTTTCCTATAGGGAGTCGGAAGAACTGAATCTTGTTGTGTCACCGCTTGGCTAGGACTTCCAGAAGGCCATGGTCTAATGTGATCTGTGGCATATCGGCCACATAGGCTAACCTAGTAATGGATAGAAGGATATCCAATATCCTCTGATCCTCCTCATCAAACTATTCCTCTATCATAGCCAGTCGACCATATCTCTCTTTGGTATGAAGCACGGGTAGTAGTCTCTACGTAACACAAACAATACACTTGTTAGGGCTACATTTCTATCTACTTTTATTTACATTTCTATATCTTTTCTTATTTTATTCTTCTAAAACATACTAATTTGCATTTTCTTCTACGACATACTAGTCTGTATTCATCTACACTTAACTTATTTTCTTACAAAAAAATAGTTACATGTTTTCACTAGGCACATGCATGTCTCCTTCGACTCTTGAATGCATGTTTCAATGCATACGCACCCAATGCATATACACCCCATTTTTAATGCATACATTTTCTGCTCGACGTGTATGCTCCCAACATCCTACGCCAAATCCCTTTAGCTACATAGGATACATATGTGTCTAGTATGATGCCTACACCTCCCAGTCGACGTGTGCGCGCGTTTGTGTTTGTACTCTCTTGATGCATATGCATCCATTTTGACAGATATGCATGCACGTACCCGTATTTTGATAGGTACACCCATGCATGCCCATATTTTTTATGCATGCACATATGAACATAGAAATTTCTTTCCCTAAACTAGCTAAAAAATGCTAAAAATGTAATTAAATGCAAAAGATTGACAAGCAAAGATAGAGTACTCACAAAGGATCCCTCCACTACATCTCGAACATACTCCCAGATGTGGTCTTCTCGTCTCCTCCTTGGAAGCCTCGCCATCTCACTCAAATACTCTCGCACTCACTCACAATAAAAATTTACAAGTGCCCTGCTATAAATGAACTGGTCGTGATTGATTTACCACCCGAGGTGGGTATATTAGGTTGTTGTGATGCCCCCGAGGCATGTTTTCTCCACCGTGATCACTCAGACACTTCTTCTGCTCCCCGAAATAAATTTTTTATTTAAAATGATTACTTTTATTCATTTTTCGCTAGGCTGGGGTAGTATTGGCCACCTAGCACTCATTTCTTCACCCTAGGGAATTTACAAATTTTCCAGGCGTTATTTTTCACTATCTTGTTCTATTTTTATCTATCGCCATGATTATTTTTAAATAGTTATTTTTGGCTTCTTCTTCTTCTCGTCAGGGAATTTTACTACTATCTGACACCCATTTTTATTCACTCTAGAGCATTTTCACGTGCTCCTAGGAGATCTTCCATTTCTCGAATTCTTCTGACCTATCAAAAAATGTAAAAATTATAAAATCGTTCAAAAAGCCAAAAACATTGAATTTTTTTGAAAATTAACAAAAATTGGTAAACAACTTGTTTGCGGTTGAAATCTGTGTCTCTCACATGGTATTCATCTCATATCTTGCTGACATTTCTACTTGTTTTGAAACAACAACTCGTGGATCACCCAACTCTACAACCATTTACAAAAGCTACGCTGCTTACTTTGTCTATAGTCTGGGGCACACTGAGTTTCCTGGTACTGTGTCATTGTGTACACTGTTATTTCATTGGACCCAAGTGTCCTCCATCTTTCCCTCACATATACAAATTTCTTGGGACGTCATTTCTACCCTCGTCGCTTATCACTAACATTTGGGACTCCGGATTGTTAACAAAATAATTATGCAACTATTTTGAACATTGCTTGTTTGAGTGTGTGTGATTGTACATATTTCCTTGTTATATAAGTTTGATTTCTTCTCGTATTGCATTGCATTTGTGTATGTTGCATGGGGTTTTCCATTTTTGAAAATAACAATTCTTTGTATTTTGGCTTTTCATGTAATTTTACGCTACTGTCATGTGATCATATTTTAATAAGCCGGATTCTATAAGCTTGTCTCCCTTTAATTAACCTTGTTTAGGTTAACTAACCCTCCTATTGAATTTCTAAGAAATATTTTACTTTCTAAACAAATATGTTACCTTTCCAAAACCACTTAGCTTTCAAATTCAATTCACACCTCCCAATTTTCTTTTCTAAAAATCAACTTTTTAAACCCTTTTAGTCCCACATGCATCTAAACTATCCTTTTCTCAAATCCAAAAACTATAAATAGAGGGATACCTCTCCCATAATTTCCTAAGAACTCTCTCTCTCTCTCTCTCATTTCTAATTTAGATCATTTTACGTCTTGTTAGAGTTATCTTCATAGTTTATTTAAGTTATTTGTTAATCTATTTCAAAATATTTAGGTAAATGGAAGAAGCTATTGATTTTGAGCTTCGATTATTAAGTTTGTTAAAAATCAACAATCACAAAACTTATCGCTAGAGATTTAATAGGTTCAATTATTGGTATCTTTCATGTAGTAGAGAACTAATCTATTCATGTTTAGGGGTTGATAGTTTGTTTCAAGCTTAATATATGCATGAAAAAAGGTAGCTCTTGCATATCTCTAATCTAATGGTAATTAAGTTGTTTTTTTTAAACTTTGGGGTTTCTTTAGAAGTTCTTACCTCATTTTCATAAATTTTGCAAAATTTTCATTGCACACACAAACATACCTTTTTATAAAGGTCGATACAATGTAACCGCTCATCCACCTCTTTGTTTCTCTCAATGTAAATTGGTTCTCCTTAAAGTGATGTCATTTACTTGTTTTTTTTTCTTGTTCTTAAAGATATGCAATTTTGGATACAAATTCCATCAAGCCTCATCCTTGTAACAATCAACATCAAAATGCCCACGGTGTTTGGTCGAATCTTTCTTAGCAATTGTAGAAGTGGAATTAACTCTACCTTTCTACTTCGAGCATTCAAGAATTTCAATAGGGAGATAGACCCTTTTTCTCATCCATATCATGATAATGGGCTTAATAATAATCCTAATCTATGTCCTTTGGATTTTCAAGTAGAATGGGCCTCCTTAAAGTGACTATGCATCCCTCCAAAGACACTTTATGAGGATCTCATGGTCAAATGTATCTTTTCCCATTTGGACAACATTTTTCCAAAAATTACTTGTATAGACCCACACACTTTGACCTTATTTTATCCTCAAATCTTTTCAATCAATAGACCTTTCCTCTTCATAAAAATAATATTAAATTTCCTCTTTATCAAAGTTTTATCCAATTTAGTAATTGTGGGTAACCTTTAAACAACCATCGAATTAAGAAAAATCTTATTTAAACCCAATTAGAGCATTACTTGCTAGCTTCAACCATGAATAATAATTTTTTTCTCTTAACTAAACTTATGAGAATGAAATTCTAACTCTAACTAAGCTAATCAATGATCAATCTTACATGCATTTACCTCAAATTCATATATTTCGATATCATTTTTTACCTCTAATTTGAATGGAGGTTGACCTTAGTTAAAATGGGGCTGCTCTTTCTCATTATGGGAAAACTCAAACTCCTCACTTGCTTTGGAAGTATCCATAGAAAATCCAAAATTTTCAATGAAAAACCTTCATAATATTATAAATCCAATCCATGGAGTGAGATATGTGGGAAACATCCTCCCGTAATCTACGAAATCTTTCTTCACCATCTTCGATATCCTCTCTTCTTCATGGGCCATACTTCAAACTTATCTCTTCCACTTCCTTGTGGAGATGTCTTCTTGTAAAGAGAGCAAAACACCTTTTCCACTAGTACATGTTTCTCTTGCAACGGGAATATATCTACAAAATGATAATTAAACAAACCACACACTATGGAACATGAACCAGCTCTAATACCAATCTAATATGTAATCTAGGTTGTTATTTGACACTAAGTTTCAAGTAAATGTATCCTATACATTCCTTAAAATTACCATCATTCATCAATAAAATAATTTATTTTAATTTGCATTAATGTTCATTAGATATGCTTCAAAAATGAACTAAGAGTGACACATAATACAATAAATACCGACAGATGAAAGAGAGCAAACATAATGAGAAAAACATAAGATTACCATCAAGAAACTAGAATTGTTAAAACTAAAACAAGAGTGAAGCAAAGGTTCCTCATCTCACTATCATGTATTTGTTTAAAATTTTACTACCTTCTTAAGGCCCCCATGAGCACTATGATGTTCAAACACTCATACAAACCTTGTAACTCACTCACTCACACTTTCGCTTCACACTCCAATTAAGAAAACCACACATGATCAAGAAGATAAATTGTTAGGAATATCTTCCTTCCTCTTATAAAGACTCTCCTCATATATATATATTTTTCACACCAAGTATAGCTAAAAGTAGAATCCCAACAGACATAGAAGTTGAAGAGGGATCATCTGCATTTGTTTACTCTTCCCATACTTTCCTACGTGAAAAAGTTCTGCTTACCACAAGCCGTAAGTAGCGTAACCTCCAATAACAATTGCATAACTACCACAAAGGTTACCAAATGCCATTGAAGGTTACAAAACCTTCGGGGTGGTTGTGTAACTGCCACTCTAGATTTAGGGATGGTTTCTTCACCATACAAAGTTGGCTATCTTCTAGAGGCCATAACATTTTCATACGAATTCAAAATTGTTTTCCTTTTTTTTTAACTTGCATAATTATCTGAGAAGAACAAAAATATGCAATAATTTTTTAATTTTTTACACCGAAACCTATTTTGTGGTTACATGTAACAAGAGCCATAAAAATAGTTTGAAGTTATTAAAAAGCTACATAATCACAATGGTGACTTTATTAGCTTATGATTATACAAGTAATGATAGAAAATTTGGATCATATTTAATCACTAAGGGGTAAGGCGATTCAAAGTGTTCGAGTCGGATAAATAAATGGCTAAGCATTTGACACCTTTATTACTATGGGACCTTTAAGTGAGGGGGTAAGCCCTAATATAATGCCTCCCACCGACACCAACATAGATATGAGCCTCACATACCTCTGGGTATTTTGAGAAATCCAACATATAAAAACCTAAAATGTAACTTAGTGGGCATGAAATTCAGTAATTTTTAATAACCAATTTTTATTTTCACACATTTTAAAAGATAACAAAGACAATCAAAAATTTCTTAGTGATTCTCTCGATCTGGATTAAACAAGTATATTTCATTCATCAATTATCTACAAGCTCATGGTTCTTACTTGACAATAGTTCAAAACCCTAATACCATGGAAAATTCAAATCCCATAAAAAATATGTAGATAAAATCCAAGGTCCACTACACTCTCCTAGTGTCATATGAGATGATTCAAAACCCCCAAACCACCTTACCAAGTCACCCTACAGCTTATTTTCTAATGGGGATCTTATCTTTAAGGAAATATTATATACTAATCTTATTTCCCTCGGTGGTTACCTCGCGTCATGAGCTATCTATATACCTTATCAAAGTTGAGAACCTTGGCTAGAACTCAATATCATTACTTGTAATACCACATGGAAAATTTGTTATACCTACGAACTGGTCATTGAGAAAGTTTTTCCTTATTCTAGCTCTAATCATATCAAAACACATAAACTTGTATCTTCTATTCACTAGCTAATTTTGATCTTAATGTTAGGAAATATGGGATAAAATATGTAGAACAATCCTCAAATAATTGCAATAGTAGAAACTAATATGCAAAAATATTACAAATCTCAAATAAAATTGTAGAATAAAAATAATACAACACAAAGAGATGATAGTTAATCTGGTTCACCCAATTTGGGCTACATCCACCAAGAATCATCTGAGATTTTATTATAAGCCACCACTCTCTCAATACAATACCCATATTGCTTTGGATCTATGCTCAAAAACAATACCAAATTCATGCCCAAATTCATACACATCAACAATGTTTTATCAACACTACCATACACACAAAACCACATAAGTAGACAACTTCTTAAGAAAATTTACAAAACTATGGGTATCAAAACCATGGGCCAAAACCATCCCATAAACCTATGGGTCAAAAAAATTTCCCATATGACAAAATCACATTTCCCGATATATCAGAACATTTTTTGAGGCCAAAAACATTTCGGGACAACTTTGGAAAGTGTACAATACTCTTAGTGGACAATATTCATCACCTTCACACATAAAAATAGGCTCCACAACCTAAAAATATCCCACTTAGAGACTAGTTTTCATATGATAAATCTTCTTAACCCTTAACTGGTTTCGTGAAGACCAACCAAACCTGATCATAGCTTCAATTTTTCCCTTATGACCACCTTGGTCATCATGTCTGCAGGATTCTCACTTGTACAAATCTTCTCCAACTTCAACTTCTCTTACCCCAAAGTATTCCTAGTGAAATGATACCTTAAATGTATATGCTTTGTCCTATAGTGGAAAGGAAAGTTTTTAACTATGTGTATAGCACTATGACTATCACTATGCAAATTTTCTTACTCCCGCTTATGCCCCAAATCCTCAAGCAATTGTTGTAACCAAATAATTTCTTTTCTTTCCTCTGTGGCAGCAACATACTCAACCTCTATGGTTGACAAAGCCACCAACCTCTGTAGTCATAAAATCTAGATCAATGTTGTCCCACCTATAGTGCAAACATAACATGTTGTGTTCCTCCTATTGTCTACATATCTAGCCATATATAAATCTACGTAATAATGCAAAGTGGTGATTGATCCACCGTAGCAAAAAAATTTCCCCTTGGTCCCTCTCAAACACCAAATGATCCACTTTACTACTTGCCGGTGATCTCTACCGGATCACTCATAAATCTGATCATCACTCCCACTCCATGAGAAATATCGGGCTTGGTACACACCATGACATACATCAAACTACCAACTATTGATGAGTAAGGTACGTTGGACATTTGGTTTCTATCTTGCTATGTCTTGGGACACTACTCCTTTGATAACTTGAAATGGTCTACCAAAGGAGTCCCAACCTTTTATCATCCTGCATTTAAACCTCTCCAAGACCTTCTTAACGAGTCTTCCGAGATAAAGTCAGATTTTATTCATTCCTAACCCGATATATCCTCATACCAAGGATTTGTTTGGTTTTCCCCAAATCCTTCATAGAAAAGGATTGAATTAGCTGCTTCTTGAGTACTTTTATTTCTTGCATGTTTTTACCTGCAACAAACATGTCATCCACATACAGACACAAGATAATATAACTACCATCCTCAAATTTATTTTTATACATGCAATGGTCAAAATGGCATCTAATATAACCTTGCTCCATGACGAACCTACCAAATTTCTTATACCATTGACATGGAGCTTATTTCAAGCCATACAAGCTCTTCTTCAATTTACACACCATCTCATCTTTACCTTTGACCTCACGACCCTCTCCTTTACTAAATATATAGATCCTCCTCCAAATCACCATGGAGAAATCTGGTCTTTACATCAAGTTTCTCTAAGTGCAAGTATTCAACTGCCGCAACTATTCCAATAATAGTTCTCATAGAAATCATTTTACTACAGGGATAAAAATCTCATCAAAATCTATACCTTTTTTCTATACAAACGCCTTGACCACAAACGGGCCTTGTATCATTTGTTGCTTCCTTCTTCCTCTTTGACTCTATACACCCACTTGTTTTTAATGCTCTTTTGCCTTTGCATGTAGCTTCCCAAACCCCATGTCCGGTTCTCCATGAGATCCCGATGCTCCTCATCCATGGCTTGCTCCCACTTCTTCCCGGCATCTACCTATATTCCTTCATCAAAGCTATGTGGCTCTCCACTATCGGTGAGTAATAAATAATAAAGAGAAGGATAAAAATGTTCAGTGTTCTCTTATTTCCTAAAATACCTCCTCAATATAGGATTTGGAGTTCCTATTAAGGAGGTTCTGAACTTATTCATGTGTCACTTTCCCATCTAAAATATCCTCTACCGCTACATATTCTTTCTTAGATTCTTCCCTATTTTCCTGCAACTACTTCTTATACATCAATTTATCATTAAATACCACATCCCTAGATTGAATGTTTTCTTGTCCTTAATACTCCAAAATTTATATCTAAACTCATAACCATAACAAATGAAAGTACATTTTTCTGATTTATTGTCTATCTTGGTCCTATCATCATTGTCTATATGGATAAACACCTCACATATAAATACTTTAAGAAATGAATAATTAAATTTATTACTATACCAAGCTTCCTTAGGTATGCCTTAATCCAAGCCACTCAAGGGTGATCTATTTAACAAATACACAATTGTGCTCTCTGCTTCTTCCCAAAAAGAAAGAGGCTATCTTGTATGTAACCACATGTTCTTAACACATTCCATTATTGTTTTGTTCATCCTTTCTAACACCCCATTCTACTCGTTGAGTTCCTGGAACCGTATTTTCCTATGGATTCCATTCTTAGAATAATAATCATAAAATTCATTTATACAATACTCCCTTCATTATCGACATGAGACATTTTAGCTTAAGACCTGTTTTATTATCTACCAAGGATTTCTATTTAATAAAAGTGTCAAATACATCATATTTATTTATAATACAATAAACCCAAAATTTCCTTGTTACATCATCAATAAAAGTAACATAATAACTTGAACCCCAAGAGAGGATACCTAAACCATCCCCACACATCATAATGTACCATCTCTAACTTACTCTCTTTATTTCTAGGTCTAACCTTGAGAAACCTTACTTGGTTTTCTTTCCTATATATACACCCTCTCATAATTCCAAACTTGTTTCGTATATCCAGAAAATATTTCATTATGATCTCCATTCCCTTATAGCTCATATGACCGAGCCCATAGTGCCACAATATTGTATCTACTTCTAAAGCCACAAGATTATAAACATTAGTGTTATAAGTGGTTAAATACAATGTTTCAACCTTCTTACCTCTAGAAACCACAAGATAACCCTTGGTAGAATCTGTACACTAGAAAAGTGACAAGCGAGCGTGGTAATCTACAAGCGACTCTTCCGTGTACCCGACCTCCCGAGGTTGTGCAAGACAGCCGGTGGGGATGGAGTATGTATGGAGTGCGAGACAAGTTATTTTGGTATTCAAATGTCTTCGACACGCACTAATGGAATTTGTGAATCTAAGGACAAGAAGGCCATTCTAACTTGGGTCAGGTGTGATAGATCGATCGCCAAGGATGACTGCTCGAAGGCTCTAATCAATATCGAGCTCGACATGATTCGATCTATGGGTTGTGGAATACGTGGAAGATGAAATGAGATAGTTTCGTACGTCCCCAAACAGGGGTCATAAGGTGGATGATAAATATAGTTAATTCTATGGACGATTCTCTAGGCCTAGTCTAGAATTCTCTAGCTTTGTTAGCCATGTTGTTGTGTCTAGCAAAGATAATTGTTCAACGATGATAGGTGGAAGTGGAGTAGATTGGAATACTAGTGTGCGTAGGCCGATATCTATGTCTAATTTGCCTATGGATTCATTGGGTCATGGGATTTGTGGGTCACAACCGTAGACTCGTGGTTGTTGTGGACCTGTTATGGTCATGCATAAAATCAAGTCCTAATCCCTAGTATCCAGTAATCGTATGCTTTCTCAGCTTCTATATTTAAGACCAATAACTGTGTGATTTTCTCATAATATCTTACAGTGTTCGTGCAACTTTGAATTCTTAAGCTGGTATCTATGTCTATGAGGGTGTCTCCTACACCCGGCCTGTGGACCAAAGGATCACAACCAAAGGTTTTTTCCTTTCTAATCCTCTTACAGTCATATGTACCTAGGGTAATCTGTAATTTAGCTGATTTGACCAAAACATGTGTGCTTGGTCGTCTTCTTTATTTAACCCGTTCAACCGGGAATTGATTTGTTGCAAGCTTAACATCATTCGAAGACTTATATCCTAAGATTTTGGTCTATATCGATTATCGCTATGATGAGGTTGGGCCGAGGTACGATTGGCTCGAAAAAAATATTCTTTGGGCTCCCTAGGTCCCGTAATTATCATACAAAAGCAATAATGTAATCAAACTGCAATAAAGTGAAATATATCTATAGCATATATGATTCCTCTATTTTTGTATTTTCTAATGAACTATATGAATTTAAGAAAGCAAATATTAAGGTATCTAGAATTCACAACTTAAACTAATAATTTAAAACAAAAAAATAACTCGAATGTAGCTATTTGTCTCATGTAATTTGTAGATCTATTCTAAACAATAAAATAGCTTTCCTAATCTATTTGCAAGATTCTCGATTCTACCTCGAAGTGAGGAGTGAATCATAGTTTCTCGAAACTATCAATCCCCACACTTCTCGGCAATATTGAGAATAGAATTAATCAAATAAAGCAATTAACTACTCTATTTGATATGATTCTAACTAAAAATTTGAAAGCTAGAACCTAGATTCTGCAGAATAGTGGCAAATCCGATGGTGTGTGTGATCTTGTCCCCTCTGTGTGATCTCCTCGTTCTTTTGTGTTCACGTGGATCCAAAAGCGTGTAATGCTAGCATTAACGAAGCAAATATTGGGATAAAGGTAGTTCGAATACACACTCTGAATACAATGCGAGTAGGAGAGGGATAGCGCAAGAGTACAGAGCTTGGCTTATGCAATTCCTAGTGGGATTTATTGCGAGTCATGCAACATAAAGCGTCTAGAACCTGAAACTATCCTGTTTGAGGAGCAAAAACTACAACTTTAATGGCTTCCTAAGCTATTCTACTCCAATGGATTGGATGAAACAACAACACTGCTTGCACAAGATGGATTTGTGGCTTACCAATAGTAAAACAATGCTAACTAAGCATGCAATGAACTAAACTAAGAACTCTAAGCAAAATGAAAGCTAAATCTATTACAAAGAGAAATTCGAGGAAAACTTGAGGGGCCATTTTCTTGAGCACAAGCCATCTATTTATAGCATTTACATTTACCCAAGGTAAAAGCTAAATAGAACTCTTAAACTATAAACAATGGCAAAACACTATTCAAGGGAACCAATCATAAATGAAAGCTCATGGCAGTAAAAGAAAGCTAGTGAAATGTTGAATTTACGTGAGTCATGTAAAAATAGCCTTCTGGAAAATGCATAAAGGACCGCCACTCTAAGAAGGGCAGCGGTTACAGGACCGTCACCCTGTTTAGGGTGGTGGTCATGATACCGCCACCTGTGCAAGGCGGTAGTTTTGTAAATCAAGAGAAAAGGCCAAGAAAAGAGGGGAAAAGGGAATAACAAAGCACGCGGTGGCTAAGCGGGCCATGCGGGATGTTAACGCACACTTTGGAGAGCTTTTCGGATCCCGAACACCTTGCGAGGAGACCTGTATCATCATTGGGCCACTTGTTACATTGTTCTTGCATTACAGTACCTTACAATTTTGGGTACATACATATTGCCCCCTCGGAGAAGCGTTTTAGCCATGAAGATGCGTAAAACGGTGGGTCCGAGTATGGCGTTCCCGAAATGGGAAGTTAGAAGCTATACCTGATACGTCCGTGTGTCGAAATGATGCCATCCAAAATTCTCGCTACCTGCAAAACGAAAAGAGAACTCAAGTGCAGATAGACACAATAATTTGGAAAATAAACGCTAAAATAATAGGGAATGAGAACGTACCATTTGTGCGGTGATAGGAACTTACCTCTGTCGGCGCTCCAAACTCATGAAAAATTCTTTTAAAAAAAAAGAAAACGAATCAGGGCGCTATATATATGAAAGTGGGCCCATTTTCCTATTCATTTGTGTGAGTCGATTTGATTGATTTTGAGCTCTGGGACCCACGGTGACGGTTTCTTGCGTGAGTAGAGTCAAAACGTCCACAACAAGATAGTGATCATTCCTCCACATGTGGAACACCACCCCGCGAGATCACAGGTTGGATTTCTTCAATTTATTGTTTTTACCCCTTAAATTTGAAATGCTAAATTGTTTGTAATGGGGGGGTCATTTTTGAAAATGCTAGTGTTAAAAGGTCCACCTAGGGGGGGCGCCTACTGGGTAGGCTTTGTTTTTAGGTTAAATGGCCATTTTTTGCACTTTTTAGGCCTTTTTAGCTTAAAAACCCACGTGGGTTTTCAGACCACGACCGCCGCCTTTAAGGCGGCGATTCTAAAAACCGCCTCCTGCCATAAGGCGGCGGTTTTGCACTGAAATGCAAAAGGAACCTTTTTTTGAAATTGTGTTTGTATTTCTAGCATTTCTACATGTTTACATGATTTTTATAGTATTATTCGGATACTAACTTGCTCTGTTTTGTGTGTTTTTGGGTGTATGCAGGCAAGAGAGGAGTACATCCGATGGAGCAGAGAGAGGGAGTGTGATTGGCTCCCAGGGGTACTAGATGCCCTCTCACAGGATGAGGAGGACACACTTCAGAGGGCTGGCATATTACGCATATCACGCGTGCCCCATGTTACACCATCTAGTCACATCCTTTGTGACTTGTTTTCATACTGGGATGCAGATCGGAACACCTTCCGATTGCCAGGGGTCCGTGGCGAGTGGACCATTACATTGGAGGACGTCTACCGCATTCTGGGGGTCCCGATCATCGGGAGGTGACTCACTTTAGAGACAGAGAGTTCACAGGCATAGATTACACAGTGGGTGACATATATGGGAGATGCAGCCATCTCCACGGGGTCGAAGAAGGGGGTGAGAGTTTGATCTATTCCTTCTTTTCCCATCCCCGTACTTCAACAAGCCATCATGGGGATCCTTGCCTCGAGATTGATCGGGGACAAGGGAGGAGACACATTATTATACTGTTGGGCCCCCATTATTACACAAATAGAGGGGCATGATCGGATATATGCTTGGGGAGCAGACATTCTTGGGACCATGTACCACGATCTATACAGGGTGGTCCGTTTACGGGGGCAACATTGAGCCACCCGACTCTAGTCATGAGTTGGGTCTATGAGAATTTCATCCCTTATGGTAGGGGGTGTAGAGGTGGCGAGATCCCGGGCCGTGAGGGCAGCCAGATGGACAAACATGTCAGTGATTAGAGCACCTCATCATCCAGTTGCCTCCCTGACTACTGCCGACATGGAGGCGACACCGTACAAGACTATGGTCGGCATATGGGGCGAGGAGGCTCTCACCTTGATCTCCTGCTCCACCACAGGGAAACTTATTGATAGATTGGGACGAGTGGAGGTGCATCCCTTTGGCTGAGTTCCTCGGCCAGTTTGGCCTACCATACACGGTATGCTTCCCCCAGTGGTACAAGTCTACAGATCAGTCCGTGAGGCTAGAGGGGGGCCTAGAGGCCGCGGTTGGACAGTGGTTACTCCTGGCGTTCCTATTGCAGCCAGGAGGATAGTTCATGCTAGAGAGAGAGCCGATGCACCTCGGGCGCCTTTGCTTAAAATTGCCGGGGGTCCTGCTCATGTGATGACACCATTGATATTGACTCCAAGTCCGAGGAGTTCACGGAGGGAGAGTCGAGGAGGAGACCGAGGATAGCGATCCCAGAGTGGCATGACACTTAGGATATTATGCGAGTAGAGAGGGTTGAGTAGAGCGCAGAGAGGGTGACTCGCGGTTTGAGGAGCCACTCTCCCGTGGGCCATGGTGGAGAGGATGAGTCCGTTGTGGGGTGATATGTTTGTCCCGCCACAGAGCAGCCCCTCGGTCGGCAGCGAAGCAGATCCGCGGTGAGGTCTGGCCCCATGACCCATCCCAGAGGCTTGGTGATCCGAGTAAGTTACCCTTTCTCCTGTTAATGTTTGTTTGTAGGCTCTCCTTAGTTGCTATCTTATATTTTCTAATTCCTTATTTGGTTTCTAATTCGCTTTCTTCCTTATTTGTAGAGACTGTTGATGAGTGGCGGGATTTGATCCGCAGGGTATGTACTAATACCCTGATGATCCCCATGGAGAGGACCCGCGCGGAGCTGTCCGTGGATGCTGGGGAGCCTTCAACAGCCGGTAGACATACCAATTTCTTCGCTCTCATCTGGCATGTGGTCGATGGTGTCGACCCTCTGCACAGAGTTAGCGGGCTATAGGACGGCTGAGTGCCTCATGAGGAGCCATTCTCGTGGTGAGACTACGGCTGCTCCTCGGGACCCAGAGCCCTCTATACATTCAGAGTGTCAGCGTAGCCGGAGTCCTAGGCGAGGGCGCGCACCCTCGGAGGGGTCGCGTAGGGATTGAGAAGCCACTTGGCTCTCATAGATTTTGTTTTATATATTCTTTTGTATATCATGGGCTCTTTGAGCATTTTGACCATGCTTAGTGCATGATGGCATTGTATATAAACATTGATTATTTATATATATGCATTCATTCTGGATCAAAATATTGACACTTATGGTTTCCTTTCTATTTCCAGTTTCCTTGTGTATACTACGATGTATGTTTTATATGCTTTTTAGAATGTATGCAAATGGTGAACAAATGATGTAAATGTTTTACTTTCCTTTTGTATTTCATGATGCTAATATATGATGATGTAGATATAATATGGTTTTTAATCTTAGTTTCGTAAGCAATCTTGGATACTTCATGTTTGTTTTGTCAAAGTGATGAAAATAAACTGGGTACGATGAACAGATAATCTGCCCGTATCCCCAACTCCACATAACTAATAAGATGCGAGGGCTTATCACCAAGAGTTGGGAAGGGCACAAGTTATGAGGTGTAGTGAAATGATAGTGATGAAAGATAGATAAAGCTTTGGCGGAACCGAATTAGGACACCACAAGTCTACTCTACTTGAGTGGCTTCATAGTTTTGGATGCAACTTGCTTTGCGGTTTATCCAGACTTAGAGACGCATAGATGGCCACATAATAGAAAAATATGGGTTTTTAGGATTTCAACTCTCTTGGGATTTTGGACATCTGATTCATTTGTTTTTGACTCAAAGTTTCAAAGTTTGAATTGTTTGTGTATGACCTTTTGCATTTATTTGTCAAGAGGACCCCCTACACTTTGTCCCGTGCTACTAGTAAGAAGCATGGGTTTATCACCGTGGGCAAGGCATAGGCGAGTAAGGGAATTTCCATCCTTTCCCAACCCTACTTCACTAGTAAGAGACACAAGCTCATCACCAAAGGTTGGTGGGGCGGGAAATGTGTAAAATTAAATTTTTTTGTTTGATCAACGTTTGACTTGTTTATTTGAGTAAAATGTCGGTATGTGCTTATTTCCAAAGAGATATGCATACGGGATAGATGTGAAACTATGAAGCTTCTAGAACAGACCATAGGCAAGACACCTACCCTAAGAAGAAATCAAAGCGAGAATAAACTTGCAGATGTTGGTATGGTTACCGTTAAGACTTTGTCACGTCTAGCTTTATTTGATAAAATGATTCCAGAGATAATATGATGTCCTCATGAAAGTGGAGAGATACAATTAAAGAGTTTATGCCAACAACATCATGAGTTTGTAATGAATTTCTTTGAGAATAGATTCCTTGATCACAATTTGTGTACAAAACAAATGGACAACATGATCCTAATCTATATGAAAATGCAATGTAGATAGTTATATAAGTAGTGCTAGCTGCTTACGTGTAGAAACACTTGAGGTGCGAGGGAATTGACAGCCACCAAATTCCTCACCTTCTAGCATACATAAGAGGTATGCACCGTTTCCATAGTCCTTCATGACTCGGTATGGACCCAACCATTTGGGCTGGAATTTCCTTCCTTTGCCGGTCTTCTTGTCGATCCGGCCGTCTAGCCTTAGAACTAGATCACCTTCATATATGTCGTGTTCATAGACCTTCTTGTTATCTTCTTTGGCACATCCGGTCAAAGCATAGACTCTATGTCACTTTGCTTCAAAGATCCAACCTAGTTTCATCTAGGCTTTCTAGTTGGGAAAGATGTGCTTCTCTGTAAGCGTCTTCATCTAGAATCCCTTGTAATGAAATGCGGAGACTAGGTATTTCAACCTCGAGTGAGAGAACTGCCTCTACCCCGTAACGGTATCTAGCCCCATCAAAATGGAGAGTCTAATATTTAGCTGGGATTATAGATGTTGGGGTATTTGCTGCTTTGCACACTCTACTTCCACCATGTAGAGATCCTCTGCACTGGAAGAGAACCAATACCAAGGGAATATCCTATGCCTACTGAATCAAATGGTAAGGACATTGATAGATCTTGTTCTATTAACTCAATGATTTTTGCAGTAGTCCCTAATGATACCATTTCTATAGTGTTAGCCTTATCTTTGGGGGTTGGGGTTGTTTTGGCTATGCTCACAGTTTCAAGATCTGTCGTAGGTACTAACTTTTCTTTTGTTTTTGCGTCGGTAGGTTTATTAAGTTGATTTGTTGGGAGTTCAAACTTCGAGTGTATGCCTGGTCTCTTTTTTAAGTCGGCTAGGTGTACATCAAATGGTTTTGGATCACCTTTGGCCACGAATACTTTTCCTAAATGTAAAAACCTTACTTCTTGAAATAGTGTAGAAGGGATTGCCTTCATGCGGTGTATCCATGGTCGGCTAAGGATCATATTATAGTTAGTTTCTCGATCTATAATATAAAAATCAGTCAAAATGGTTTTGGGTCCTAAGGTGACTGGTAATATTATAGTTCCAACCGAGGTGGCTTTAAGACTATCATAGCCCCTTAGCGTATTTCGAGTTGTAGAACAATTGGTTTCTCCATACCCTAGCTTTTGAAGGAAAGAGAAGGGGACTATGTTAACTACCGCCCCATTGTCAACCATTGCATGTTTTACGTAATTATTATAGACCCACACTTGCAAATGTAAAGCCGGATCACCCCGACATGCGATCTCAGCATCTATTGGCATTTTGTTTATCTCGAATATGAATTCGACATCCCTATCCCCCGTCCCGGAGGATGAACATCAAATTATATATGATTTACTTGTGTTTCAGGCGGTGGAGTGATGTTAATTAGATGACCTAAACCTAACGCTTCCAAAAGAGCATCCCTCAGTGGGCGGGAGTGTTCTTTAAGTAGTCTAAAAATGAAATATGTGAGAAGGTTTTTGTTAGATGATTAATTAAATCATAAGCACCCACAGAGCTTTGCTATGATTTGTTGGATGTTATCCATTTTTGGCGGTGGTTCGAGACTTGGTGAGAGAAATATTCTCGCGTCCTCATTATAGCCTTCGATGGGTAATTCAAAGTGTCCAACTCCACTAATCCAACTACCTTAGGTCGTGGCTGACTTCCTAGTTGCAGCGTAACTAATGGTTTTAACGAAGTCGAGGCTTCATGATCATTGTTTCCTGTCATTGCACCCTTGTTCGTCCCAGTTGGATTTAGTCTGTTGTTATTGTGATTTAGGAGTGGATCATTAAAGATATTCAGGGGTGCATTTTGAGGGGAAATTTTCCTTGAAAAGGTATTTGACGTTGGGGACGTAGGATCTGCTAAGAACATATCCATAAAAATTTGTTTTTGTTCATTTGGCAAGTGTTGTATGAATTTATTGTAGTCACGGCACATTCTAGTGTCGTGGCCCCGAATTTTGTGGAAACCACAATATGAGTTAGGATTGTAATTCCTAGTTTGTTGGTTTGATGTGTATTGTGGCCCATAATTTTGATCAAACCATTGTCTATTGAAATTTTTCGTTTGTTATCTTTGGTTTGAGTTCTGGTTTTGATATCTAGTTGAGTTTTGACTTGGCCCTTGTATGGGATTTTAACGTTGTTGTTGTTGTTGTGGATGGTTAAAATCCACTTTGTATTAATTGTCGGGGTAAAGTTGTTGTTTCGTTGGTTGTTTATTTGTGATGGAGTATTGACAACATTTACCTTCTTGGCTCGGCCGCTTACTCCATCCGTGTTACACCCCGATTTTTGTTAAGGATTTTAGGTCCTTGATTGACGCTTGTGGTAGTGGGATAATTTGTAGTGTTCTGATTCGGGGTGATTAACCTCCCGCTTTCTCCATATGTTTTGCGACCACTATAAATTCCTGCTTGATCTATTCAAGAGCACTCTCAAGACCTCATCGTAAGTTCGTAATGGGAACTTCTCTGACTTCTTCCTTTACTTCTCTCGCTAAGTGAATGAAGGAATAAATCACATAGTTCCATTTGATCCATGTTTGGAGCACTTGTTGAAGAATAAAGAACTGTACGCCACCTCTGGATGAAATGGGCAAATGATTCATTGTGCTCTTCTTTGATGCGTAATAATTCTCTGATTCCTTTCCTTAATAGTTTATTCATGTCAAAGGCCTTAATGAACTCGACACACGTTGTTTAAATGAATGTATAGAAGCCTCGGGTATTCTATAATACCAGTTGAGATCAATGCCTTCCAAGGTCTTTGGGAATATTTTAGCAACAACCCCATCCCATGGGAGTAGTTCTTGAATGGTCAGAGCGTAAGCTTTGATATGTACATTCGGATCTCCCTCACATTTGTATTTGGGCAAATCGGGAAGAGGTCTTGGAAGCATGACGCCTCGTATAGTGAAATCGAAGGGCTCTTTCAAATATTCTGAGTAAGTCCCTATTGCATATGTTTCGACCATTGATGGTGCTTGTTGAGGAAGTGGCGTTGGAATGGGTTGGTGATATGGTGTAGGGTATACGTTAGCAGGGGCGTAAGGAAGCCCCTGTGTTTGAGAAAACATGCCGGGAGAGGAGAACATATCCCCTTGTGGTGATTTGGAGTATATGTTTAAGTATGACGGGGTACTGTCTAGGAATGGATTGTTCTGTACTAGACCGGGAGGAACAGTGTTAGAGATGGTGGGTCTAGTTGGTGTTTGTTGTGAATACTAAGGAGTCATGCCTAATGTGCCTACTCTTGTGAGGAGATCTACTTGGCTAGGATGGTGTGGAGGATTGGAACTTCCCATTTGCATGAATTGTTAATTTTGACTTGCTTGGGCAAGTTCTAACCCTCTGACCTTTTCTATTAGGGTTGAAATGACTTCATTTGGTGAGGTCACGATATTCTACCTTGGTGGCGTTTGTTGTATACTATGGTTTTGTATAGGCATGTGATATCCTGCTATGAACTGATCGTTGTCCTGCCAAGTTTCTCCGAGAGTATTTCCTATATGCCGTGGTATGGAGGTACTTTCTCGAAAAGAGATCTCAGGTTGTGTATGTAAACCTCCTATAGGTGGGTACATACTTCGAGAATGTTGGTCGTTCCTGGCATAACGTATTGAATATTCATCGTCTAAACCTTGGTATGAGTCTGATTGTCTACTAATTTGTGGTCTAAGTAATACCTAAGGAGATGATCCAGATTCTCCGGTGAACGTCATATTGTTCGAGCTCGAAGGCTCTATTTGTTGCGTTTGAGCAAGTTGTTCCAACTCTTTTGCTTGAAAGGGGGAGCTATATCTCATCTTTGGAGTTTGTGTTGAAAATCGATTAGTTGAATAGTTGTCCCCTATACTGAGAGTGAGGGTGATGATTGTCTATTCTGTTGGGCGTAGTATGCCTCAAGACCCAAGAGGGGTCTGCCATATGCATCGAATCCCGACATATTCGGGGTATATGAATACCCATAGAATAATGGGAAGGAGCGAAGGTGAAAGCTAATGAGGTGGTGAAGATGAAACGTATATTAAACTTGGTAGAACACATGATACTATGACTCCTGAAGAGAAAGTAGGAAGTTTACGTCAGCTTCACTAACTTTGTTTGCTTCACGTCGGGTTCACCAATTTTGTACACTGGAAAGCGACATGCGAGTTTGGTAATCTACAAGTGACTCTTCTGCATACCCGACCTCCCGAGGTTGTGCCGGGATAGCCGGTGGGGATGGAATATGTATGGAGTGCAGACAAGTTAGTTTGGTAATCAAATGTCTTCGACACACACTAATGGAATTTGTGAATCTAAGGCAAAGAAGGCCCTTCTAGCTTGGGCTGGTGTGATAGATCGATCGCAAGGATGACTGCTCAAGGCTCCAATCAATATCAAGCTCTGGTGTGATTCGATCTATGGGTTTTGGAATGCATGGAAGATGACCCAAGATAGTTTCATGTATGTCCTAGACAGGGGGTCATAAGGTGGATGATAAATATAGTTAATTCTATGGACAATTCTCTGGGCTAGTCTAGAATTCTCTAGCTTTGTTAGATGTTCTGTCTAGTGAAGATAATTGTTCAATGATGATAGGTGGAAGTGGAGTAGATTGGAATACTAGTGTGTGTAGGCCAAGATCTATGTCTAATTCGCCTATGGATTCATTGGGTCAGGGGATTTTGGGTCATAACCGTAGACTCGTGGTTGTTGTGGACCTGTTATGGTCATGCATAAAATCAAGTCCTAATCCCTAGTATCCAGTAATCGTATGCTTTCTCAGCTTCTATATTCAAGACCAATAACTGTGTGATTTTCTCAGAATATCTTACAGGCGTTTGTGCAACTTGAATTCTTAAGCTGGTATCTATGTCTATGAGGGTGTCTCCTGCACCTGGCTGTGGGACCAAAGGATCACAACCAAAGGTTTGTTCCCTTTCTAATCCTCTTACAGTCATATATACCTAGGGTAATCTGTAATTTGCTGATTTGACCAAAACGTGTGTGCTTGGTCGTCTTCTTTATTTAACCCGTTCAACTGGGAATTGATTTGTTGCAAGCTTACCGTCGTTCGGAAGACTTGAATCCTAATATTTTGGTCTATATCAATTATCGCTGTGATGAGGTTGGGCTGAGGTACGATTGGCTTGAAAACGTATTCTCTGGGCTCCTTAGGTCCCGTAATTGTCATACAAAAGCAATAATGTAATGAAACTGCAATAAAGTGAAATTTAACTATGTGAAATATATCTATAGCATATATGATTCCTCTATTTTTGTATTTTTTGATGAACTATATGAATTTAAGAAAGTAGCTATTAAGGTATCTAGAATTGATAGCTTAAACTAATAATTTAAAACAAACAAAATAACCGAATGCAGCTATTTTTCTGTGAAATTTGTAGATCTATTCTAAACAATAAAATAGCTTTCCTAATCTATTTGCAAGATTCTCGATTCTACCTCAGAAGTGAGGAGTGAATCATAGTTTCTCAGAAACTATCAATCCCCACAGCTTCTCTGGTAATATCGAGAATAGAATTAACTGAAATAAAGTAATTAACTACTCTATTTGATATGATTCTAACTAAAAATTTGAAAGCTAGAACCTGGATTCTGCAGAACAGTGGTGAATCCAATGGTGTGTGTGATCTTGTCCCCACAGTGTGATCTCCTCGTTCTTTCGTGTTCACATGGATCCAGAAAAGTGTGTAATGCTAGCATCAATAGAAGTAGATATTGGGATAAAGGCAGCTCAGAATACACACCGAATACAATGCGAGTAGGAGAGGGATAGCGCAAGAGTACAGAGCTTGGGTTATGCAATTCCTAGCGGGATTTATTGTGAGTCATGCAACATAAAGCGTCCAGAACCTAAAACTATCCTGTTTGAGGAGCAAAACCTACAACTTTTAATGGCTTCCTAAGCTATTCTACTCCAATGGATTGGATGAAACAACAACACTGCTTACACAAGATGGATTTGTGGCTTACCAACAGTAAAACAATGCTAACTAAGCATGCAATGAACTAAACTAAGAACTCTAAGCAAAATGAAAGCTAAATCTATTGCAAAGAGAAATTCAGAGGCAAACTTGAGGGGCCATTTGCTTGAGCACAAGCCATCTATTTATAGCATTTGCATTTACCCAAGGTAAAAGCCAAATAGAACTCTTAAACTATAAACAATGGCAAAACACTATTCCAGGGAACCAGAATCATAAATGCAAGCTCATGGCAGTAAAAGAAAGCTGGTGAAACGTTGAATTTACGTGAGTCATGTAAAAATAGCCTTCTGGAAAACGCATAAAGGACCGCCGCTCTGAGCAGGGCGGCGATCATGAGGCCGCCGCCTGCTTCGGGGCAGCGGTCACGAGACCGCCGCCTGCAAGGCGGCGGTTTTGTAATCAAGAGAAAAGGCCAAGAAAAGAGGGGAAAAGGGAATAACAAAGGACACGGGGCATGCGAGATGTTAACGCACACTTTGGAGAGCTTTTCCAGATCCCGAACACCTTGCGAGAAGACCTGTATCATCATTGGGGCACTTGTTACATTGTTCCTGATAATACCTTACAATTTTGGTACGTACAAGAACCTTCTAAGAGTTTGCTTTGTAAATATCACAGGACAATCACCACTTCCCAACTAGCCCACCGATATCAATTTTATTTTAAAGTAGGCATAATTCGGACATCCTTCAATAGCCATGTATTCCCAATATACATATTAACCCAAACAAAACCTTTTCCAACTATACTAAAACATCATCACCAAGAAAAACATGCGCAAACTCCTTGAACATAATCAACAAAATAATTCCTATGTGCGTAGAATGGAAAGAAGGCCCCAATCTAAAACTTAAGATTTAGAAATATTGTGCAAAGAAAGAATCAAAACATCCCGACATACATTACTCATTGCCACATTTTCATCCTTGTTTTCTTCTTATTGTTTCTTCTTGTCCTGAATCTCCCAACAATCCTTCTTTGCATGCCTAAAATTTCCACTGTTCCAACATACTATCTTGCTTTTGGATTTTTACCTTTCCCAATATTTCAATTTTCTACGGCTTCCTCTATTCTTTTGTCTCCATTTAGTTTCCATTGTCAAAGAATTCCTGAAGTAGAAGATTCCCAGATATTTTTGTTCACATTTTCTCGGCTTAGAACCACCCCTACAACATCCTCAGACTTTAACTTTGAGTTACACTGGAACCAATTTTTTTACTGCCATTACCAGGCTATTCCAACTCTCAGGTAAAGAGCACAAAATTAATAAAGCCCTAACTTCTTCATAAACTTTTATTGTAACCAAATCTAGCATATTTACAACCGTATTAAAATAATTCAAATGATCTACTATTGAATGATTCTCGGACATCTTCATAATAAACAAAATTTTGATTGAAAATATCTTGTTAGAGGTAGAGGGTTTTTCATACAACTTACCTAATGAATCTATCGCTTCTTTTGTAGTATTTTCCTTTGAAACATTAAATAATACTAAAGATGAAAGACCCAACCAAATTGTCCCAAGTTCTTTACTATCAAGAAAATCTCATTCTACATCCGTTATGCTCAAGGGTTGTCCACCTTCTTAGATAACGGAATAGAAATAACCTTATGATAAAGGTAATCTTCCATCTGCATCTTCCAAATACTTAAATTCTTCCCATTGAATTTATCAACTCTTGATCTTCCATCATTTTTCATAGCTCACACTCAAGCTAAAACTTTCCATGTGATTCAACACTTCAACAAACCAAACCAGACTCGATACCAATTTTTAGGAAAAAAATATGCGTAACAATCCCTCACCAAATTGCAATAGTAGAAACTAATATGTAAAAATATTACATATCTCAAGTAAAAGTGAAGAATAAAAATAACACAACACAATGAGAATATTTAACGTGGTTCACCTAGTTTGGGCTACATCCACCAAGAATCACTTTCTCATTTTTTATTACAAGCCACCTCTCTCTCAATACAATACCCAGATCTGTTTGGAGCTATGCTTTTACAAACACTACAATATTCACAACCAAATTCATACATATATGCAATGTTTCATCAACCCTACCATATCCACAAAACCACATAAGTATACAAATTCTTAAGTAGTTTTACAAAACCGTGGGTATCAAAACAATGGGACAAAACTATTTCATAAACCTATGGGTAAAAATCCCACCCATATGAGAAATGCATGTTTCCCGACCCCATATAGACAACTACGAAAGTGTATAGTACTCTTAGTGTATAGTCTTCAAGTCTTTCACACATGAAAAAAGGATCCACAACCTAACACTTAATACCATATCGTCACATACCATGTCCGGCCACCCAGTGTCCCTACCACCTCTTTCTCTATCTCGCCTCCCATAGTGCACCTCCACACACAAGTTCCCTTCCACATGTGGTTAATGATGTGGTTTCAAAATATTCCCCTCTCTTAACAAGTAATTTTAGTAAAACTCATACTATGAACTCCTTTATTACCTCTCAACATATGGGATCTCAAAATTCCTTGTCTATAATCTAAAACTTATTTGTATCCATCCATATGTCTTTACCTCCCATCAATATGATTGTTATTGCTAAATCTTGTAAATTTTGTCAACTAGTACGCATGGTTGTCTTCCAACAATAAAGTCACATATCACGTTAATAAAATATGAATCCCTCACAACCCTTCCTTAACACATCCCTCACTTAATATTACCAATATACCTATCCTTCATTACAACCATTAGGTTCCCAGCCATCCTACGATATGTTAAGAAACATTCCTCCTTTCCGAACCCTCCATTATCATTAAAATAACATCAACTAGTCCCAGTCTACATATAAGATAATCCACCTCAAAATATCTAGGAACCCTAACACGATCTCCTCTAATCCCTCATGAGTAGGATGGCCAATTTATAAGCCTCTACTTTGGTGCCCAAATATACATTTTCATATGAACACATCTATAAGAAACCTATCATTCGAGACAGTCCAAAAATATCATAACCCATGTATTGAAAAATCCTTAATTTTAATAATATTTTTTAAAGGAGGAACATCATAACCATCTGAAATCATCCCTATATGCTTTTTATCTTATATCCCGGATGATGCTCTTTTAATTTTAACCTTTTCCATTTCACCACCAGGACCTTCCTTAGACTCGTATAATAACCTCACCCAACATTCCTTGTATACATTCACAAAATTGGTACAAATATTCCTATAACATTTCTCCATCAACATTTCAAGTAAGATATCTATTACTAACCTCTATGTCATTAAATAGTTTGAGGATGAGTCCCTTAGCGATTTCTTCACTAGATGGTGAAAAATTATAAACCAACTATCATTATCACATCCTCAATATGAGCTAGTCGAGTTATTTTCTATGTCCTATTCCAAACATATTTCTTCCACACTCCGAATCTACTCCATTTAGACCTTTGAAGAATCATTTACCATGGCTAAAAACTACAAACGTGATTTGTTAAAGATTATAAACTTAAACTACTAAAAAAACTACTAAACCAAATCCTTGTAAAACCTTTCCTCAATTGAATGACACAGAAAATGTTGTCAAATTTAAGGATACCCTCATCTAAGAAATATAATTCATCACAAAAACAATCTCATTGATCAAGAACTTGGCCTCCAATAAAATATACTCCTTTAGGGGGAGCCTTATAAAAAAATTTCTTGAATTTTTTTTTAAGGATCACTTAATCTAGTTTCCTCCCATCCATAACTCATTTGAAGATACTAGACCTAAACCCACATGGTATAGGGAATATAAATTTATAAACTACCATGAAGTAAAAGTACATGATCTAAATAGATTTAATTCCTTAAAAATGTGGTCCAAAATATCATAGACAAAGGAAAGCTCCAGTTGGATATTCCCAATGTTCCTCCAAACCAATCCTTAGACCTCTTCAAACAATTGTCTCCTAATAATTCATCCATGAAAAAATCAATATAGAAAAACAAAATAAAAATCTGCAAGTAATTTCATTAACACCATCTCTCAAGATTCTATTCTTGAGAAGAAATCTTCATCACAAACAATGACCCTAAAAACATAGTGTTTCTAGATGTTCTTATGGGTTGTCATCCAATTAAAAACTACCCATATCGACTAGTTACACACCCACTTATGAATTTTTGGATCGTATTTCATAGACCATTCCTATGATGATAGGAAACTAGAAAACCCCGAACTTGAACGCCCCATACATTAATCAAAAATCTAAATATCCAAAAACATGAAAACCCACAACACATATGCCAAAATATTTAACTACCTCAATCCAAATAAAAGAATCCAATCATGTCTACAATTGATCCACTTCCTTCTATTTTTGGCCCCACCCTTTCTCTAGATTAAACATTGTAATCAAAGAGTATAAACAAATCCACAGAAAATATATTTTTCTTCAGCCTCCATCTCAAATGATTCTAGAAGAATTCCAATATGCCCAGCTCCAACATATGCTACTATTTCCAAAAATAAGGTGTGTTCCACCAATCACCCTCACAATCCGTAAAAAAATTTGTAAACCCAAAAACCAAAATACCCCATTAAATGGACACCACACTACACTGACCTTTGAAAGGAACCTACACTACCATAATTGAAAATATCATACAATCCTCCACCATCGTGTTTCTGCAAATTAAAATTTTCAATTATCAAAGCACTAAAAAATAATGATCAAAGCACTAAAATTCATTCATGACCCTTCATATGAACAAAAACTAGTATCTACCTTCATATATTCCTTAAAAACAACCATTTACATCGCATTTGGCTCTACAAAAGTCCCCAAATTATAGTTAGATGATCAAGATATCCCTTTTTCATTACAACAAAAATGAACCATATTCATATCAAATTATTCATGATTGACAATGGCACTAGAATAAATATTATCTCCACCCATACCTTCAACTAAATTCTTCTTCTATATACTATGATGTTCCTCTCACCCATAGTCTTGCACACCTTTAACAAAACCATTCCCCCAAACTAGGAGTAGTGGTCCTACAAATCTAGGTCAAAAATAAGCCCATCCATGAACTCTTCTACCTAGTAGAAGGGGAATTCCAAAAAAATATCCTACTTGTACATCGTTGAATTTGGAGTATGCATTACGTCCCTTATATCCTACACATATGCCTTAAATATGAGCACAAAGGGAAAGTTCATTTTGTGCAAGTTGATCCTAATCCATTCAAAACCCGAGACATGAATTACTCATAAAATGATGTATTAATACCCCTCAAGAGTACCAACTCCTCTAGTAAGGCAACTACTAACAATTTTGTACTATCATCTAGATTTCCCAAAAGTGATTCCTTCAACTCTGTATTCTAATGTTTTTCAATGGGTGGATACTAATTGTTAACCGTAAATACACTCCTAAACCACAAGAACATGGAAATCCAAAAAGAAACCCTTTTACCATTTCAAAGTGAGGAATGTCATCCTTTTCACCCCCTCACAAGAAAACAAATCTTATCTATGGGTTTATTGACTGAACATCCTCATATCAAGACGAAAAACATCATATAAGACCCTTCTCTTATGATTTAACCTTCCTATATAACCCACACTTTTTCCAGGACTTATCTTTACCACTACATGGTGAAATGATTTTCTATGGGTAAATAAGAACAAGCATCCAATAACTTCACTTTGGAAAACTTCATATTAGCTCATAAGAAGTAAGGTCTGTGTTACATAAACCCTCCCATGGTCATTCCTACTCCTAAACTCAAACTAGACCCTATCCCATCACCCACCGACATGTCCACAAAATATATGATGACATTTCCGTCTCCTTAAAATTTTTAGTAAATACAATTTCTCTGCGCAACTTCTCGCTTACCAATTTGAGAATAAAATTAAAACTCTTCCTTTAACATTCCCAGAGATGATATAAGATGATTCTCATCTTATCAAAATTTAATAATTCAAGAAGATTAATCCATATTGACCTACAAGGGAATAGAAGAAACTCACCTACACAAATATTTTTTTCCCCTAAAACCTCCACTCTTTTAACAAATCCATGGTTGAAATTAACATCATAACCCCCAAAAGCTTAGTGTATTATCAAAATTGGGAAATTCTTAAATCCTAAACAACAACAATGCTTCACCACCTTCTTATCCAAATGGAGATGAGGATTTTCATGGTCCTATAGTGATATTCCATGCATTGATTTTAGTATAGTTGTATATAACATTGTCACCATCCTTGATGGAAATATTGTGAAAAAGATTCAGAAAATGCATCCTCGTGTAGCCCTCTTGGTCAAATAATAATTTTAATGAATTTTATTTGTGAAATTCACCCAACCTATGAATTTACCATAATCCATATCTAATAGTTTTCAAGTTATTCTTTGTTGGAGCTCAAAATTACACCCCGTCCCGAGTCATGTAGACAACTTATGGATTTTGAGGCAACATTGGATTGTCTCCAAGTGTAAGACCTTGCGACCTAAGATAGACCTATGGAGAATGTCAGTTCCTCTACCTAAACCTAACAATAAAATTAACCCTAATGCGAAAGATAATATTTAACTAAACATGTGAAGAGACCAATATTAGAAGGAGATGTAAAACGAGAAATCCTAAGCTAAAAGGGGATGTGATAGCCCCATAAAAAGGGGTGAATGCTCTCCACAAGGGGAATGAAATAGAGAAAACATAGTAGAAAGGGAAGAAAAACATGCCACAATTTGAGAAACATGTATACTCATTCTCTCACACATTTATAACACAACAAAAATGGAAACGAAAAGTAATAAGTACACACAAAATACCATAAATGAGCATAAAGGTGAGGCTACAAATAAAACTAGCTAAGGTAGATAAACGCGCATAAAATATATTTTAAATTACTTAAAATATGTACACTTCCATTACATTAATAACATAAGGTGAGAAATACATTGGAGAGACCAAAATTAGTGGTCTAGAACATATGGGAAGTAGGCCAAAATTTTGGCATGGTGCCACCTCTCTCATAAATGAGTGATTTTTACATTATATAGAAAAATATCTACCACCAATCAACAATCTACATTAAAATATCTTAAAATAGGTATGTGTAGCTTTACAAATGCATTTCCCAAAGGTACTTTTCCTACAAAAGAGACATGGGAACCATCCCTCACTAAAACAAGATTTTGAGCTTCCTTGCACAGCGTTATATCAAATGTGTAATCGACCAGTTGCATTATGTTCCTATTTTGACTGGTAGCATTTATATTTGGTGTAGACAAGTAGCTCTATATTCCCCATTATGTTGGTCGGGATCATGTTTCCCCAACTAATGGTCGATAATAGCTTTCTTTTTCTCGTCTTGTTATCTACCGATAGCAATATTTCATGCTACCGGATGGTATTAGTCACCGTAACTCACCATCCTCCTCTTTTTTGATTTAGCCTACACACCATCTGCTCTTTGCTAATGGTTAATAGCATCTAGTCTCTTGCTATTGGTTGGTCTCATTATTTCATTCCGCCATTAGATGGCATTCATACCTACTACCGGTGCCACTCCTTGCCTTGTGGGCATGTCATTTCCATTATCGCTATCTACCATTATCATCTTCACATGATACTCGCTAGTAGTATCCATACTTGCTACTAACTCGTAGTGTGTATAGATGTTATTGGCTAGTAACATCGTCTGCGATGCTACCAATGGGATCTAAATCTCTACACTTATGTAGCTCACCCAACTCTTCTCTTCCAACTTGTCATAACTCATGGAGCTCACCCAAATGTTGTAACTCACCGAGCTCACCCAATTCATCTATCTCACCATAACTCGCCAAGAAATATCAACTCGATTAAATAAAATTTCCCCATGGACTTGAAGCTCGTGTCTCATTAGAGTCTAGAATAAATTAGGATCCTCGGAACTATGTCATGTATACCTGTTGATACCTATAATTGAATTTGATGTCCATTTGAACATCATTCCTCCTCAAGTTACTTAATTCCATATTCTTCAAGTTACAACATTTTGGTGACCTCTAGGGGACATCTTCCTATTATATGAAAATACAAGCTGGCTTGAAGCTTCCATTAAGCATTGAGTCAAGCCTAACCTTGAAGAAACTAATAATTTCCTTTGAAAGTTATCTCCAAGACTGTGTGAACCTAGCACGAAACTGAAACTAATTATTGGCCAGTATCCTTAAAGTGATATGTGGATCTTTGAATGAAGCTTAGAAGTTGTTCTAACTATCTGATTCCACCATGAACTCAAAATAACTATGTTCAAAATGAAAAACATACAAGCCCCAAATGGAACATATAGAATGCACACACACACTTCTACTGCTGAAAATAAACCTACACTACCCTACTCTAATGAAATAACCAAGAAACTAAACAAATATTGAAATAGGTAGGAAGAAATAACTTCCTTTTTACAAAAAGTAACCATGTAATTACTTTGACAATAGACATGGCTTTTAAATAAGTGTGAAAAACTAAATTGGAGTTGGTTCTCCACCCTTCCCTTCAAAGTATCACAAAACAAAATGAATACCGCCTTTATTTTTTTGCATTTTTTTGGAGGTGTTGTAGCTAAACTTTGGGACTATAAATCTTTTTCTTGTGCCCTAAAATGAGCATGACCAGTGGAAACTCTTTTTTTGGCTCTAAACTATCCAAATATATTTGTTATCGTAAAATCACATCACCCTCGATTTTCAAAAGTGTGTGTGCTTAAGCTCATGATGTGACTAGGTAATATAGGTACTATCTCCAATTTGTGGGACTTGTTACTTGAGATAGACCTCCCAAGAAGGCTGGTTTTTGTTCATAAAGTACTTACCACAATATACTATAATGAAGGAAAACTATCTAATCCTAATTAAAATTTCCAAGGACCAGGGAGAGAGAGTGCATGAAAAAAATCCTACACTAAAGCAGTGATACACCATAAAAGGAGGGTGTGAGAATAGTCTTCCAATGTGTGAAAAATAGAAGAAAAGTGTATACTAGAAGGGGTGATAACAATTCCCCATATTCTAGCAACTGCATTCACAACAATATTTCATACACACACAATGATAATGAATCCCTACAAGAGCATAAGATAGACACAATATATTTGTAATGAGGTTAAAGAGGCAAGAAAAATGCAAACAAACATAGTAGGGGAAGATACATCCACAAACTTGTATCTATTGCTTCATTAATATGCACAGTTCAATCTATTACAAAATAAGGGCCTGGATCACCATGCAAGGAGTCCACTATAAGGGACCGCAGCACATTGGCTTCACAAAACAATTTTTTTAGAATTTTTCTATACAAAACTACCTCCCTTATAAATGAGCCCAACACTCCAATTTATAGAATTTTGAAAGGAGAGAGACAAGGAGAAATGAAAATCCCAAAATTTGATTTCCCACCACTTCCAAGATGTCATAAATGGAGTAAAATGATTATATATTGCTTGAAAAATTCTAACCATGTTATCCCATGACTAGAAAAAGTGAATAATGTTTGCCCATGCTTCATTAAATGATCTCCCAACCACCAATAAAATCACTGTTATGAACTGGGCACATTTTATGAAAAATCACAATCAATTATTCATCTAATTATGAATTTATTTATTTCTTTACATCTGGATCATATCCATGATTCCAATGGTACCAATTTTGTGTGATTCCATTGAGAAATGCAAAAGATATGGCAATCTGAGTGTAGGCAGTTGTTTTGGGTCTGCTAGGCATTTCTTGCATTTTACGGGATTGAGTATTCAATTTATTGGAGCTACAGATGTTTATTTCATTTTCACGTATCTACCCTCATTAAAATTAATAAATATAGGTCACACCCTTTCTGAAAATTAAAATGTTTTGAAAATCAGAGTTCTGGGTCAAAAGTTATAGTTGTTTGAAGTTCAAGAGTTAGGCATTGATTGTTCCATTGTATTGCGGGCATTCAAAGTGATTTCAAGTTCGTGTTTCTGGATGTCCCAAAAACCTTCTCCACACCACCCAAAAGTCTCTTCTCTTTGTGGCTATTTTGGTAAAGTCGAGGTTTTGACGTCCCGGTGTCCCTTATTGACCGAGTGCCGTAAGTCGTTGGCGACGCCCACCTTATCGACATTTCTTTGGCTCTTTGTGTGGTGATTGTAGGTTTTCGGGTCTTAATTATCCCGATGTCCTGCAGACCGCTTTGAGGAATTTTTTTGTCTTTCCCGCTTTCTTTGCAAATCAGCTTATTTCAGCTTTTCAGTGGCTTGATTGTCCCGCGAGAGCTCGTGCTACCTTGGATGAAAACTTCCACTTTTTCACATTTCTTTGTCTCTTCGGCATTTTAGGTCCCGAAATTGGTTTGAAAACCCATGATACAATCCGGAATGGTTCCACCTACATCTGTAGACCTGATTTTCACTAAAACATGCCTTTGACTTTATTTTTTGCAATTTTTAGTTTTTTTGCAAACTACTTGGATTTATCTCGGGATAGTGGAGTTAGAGAAAAGTAAAGGGGTCACCAAAATTTGAATTTTGGCCTTTCTCCATTTCTTCTTGCTCTGACCTGCAAGTTATCAAAATTACCTTGGGGGGTGAATTTTTGATAATGATCATATTGGGAAAGCATTGATCCTTTTGATATGCCCATTTATTTGAACTTCGTCCCCATGAATGGGGGAGTCCTGCATTTTCCTCAAGTTGGTTGTTTGTAAGCTGATTGGAAATTAATTTTTCCTCTATAAACAGCTTGTCCAAGAGACTATACCTCCTTCATGATGACTTCATATTTTGCAATTATGTCATCATATTATTTTTCCTCCTTAACACTCAATATGGGATTTGCTAGATCAAACTCATCCATTTTTCCTTCATGAAGACTGATTTGTGCAAGTTCTTCTTGGATGTTCTCCTTCATGGAAGGTTCTTGAGATTTTTCTACAAAGAAGAGACTACTTGTAATGGAAGATAGATGGTGGAACTGCAAATGTAGTGATTTTAATGGGTTCATCCTCATGAATGCAATATTCCAATTCTGATAATAAAACAACTTGTTCATGATCAAACTCGTAGAACACAATGTCTATGTCTAATCCTCCTTGTTCCCCTCTTCATTTAGTACTTATCCTTCCTTGTCTTTCGCATTTACAAGCTGAAATGAATAAAAATCTCTAGGAATGGTGCCAACATGCACACTACATTTAGAAAAAGAGATTGTTAGTCATATTATTCTTTTACTTACTTTGTTGTAAAATGAACATCCATATTGTATTCTTGAGCTCCAATCTCTGTTGAAGGTTCAACCAAAGAGTGGCATCTCGATTAGACTCAAAATTTAAATCCTAGTCCTTCAATTTTTTAATGAGTTATTATCTATTAGGTTTTTCAACATACTGCCCTCCTTGACTGATTTTTTGGTTTGTGTCTTTGCAAAATATATTTGGTAATGTAAGGGGATGGGTGGGTTGGCCCTTAATTGATTGTTACAAAGTTTGAGGTGGAAGGGAAGGTGTAAAATCTTCCTATGAAGGAGATGAGGATTTGTGAGGGAAAAGAATTAAAAGTGGGATGAAAGAGAAGAAGAATTTTCCCAACCATGATGTGATCCTAAAATCTAAGGAAGATAAATATCATGCATATATAGGTATGTTTTTTCGTTAATGTAAATAGGGGACAAGACTAGGTAGTTTTTGGTCAAAGACAAAGGGGGAGATTGTTGGTCGTGTATGTCTAGGTGTTTGAATTGATGTAAAATCCCATTAATGACAAAGATGATGATGGACGTACGCTAAAAGGTTCTTAGTATGATTGTGACATGGAAATTTAGGTTGTTTCATAATTTCATAAGTGGGTTCAGTGAGATTGGCTTGGCCTAGATAGCCTAATCATGTGACCTAGCTAGCTTAGGTTATGGAGGTTGGTGAATAGAGTTGCATAATGACTTAATGAGCATTATATATGCATAGAGAGAATGTAAGGAGTGTGTTAAGACACTTAAATAATATTCAAAATGTAGCTACAGGTGGAAGGACTAGTTCTAGGTGCACATGTAGACCTAGTGTATGTGTCTAGAGGACAAATAAAGCATGATGATTAGTGTGAGAGCTATGTGAGATCATGGAGGTATGTAGATGTTTGAAATATTTTTTCTCAATTTTTTTAGGTCCTTTTGGAGAGCTTGGAAGTAGATTCATATGGTTTTTCTGCTTGGTCATGGTTCAAAGTAGGCCTAATCCTAGTGTTTAGAGGCCTAATTAGGCATGGTAGTCAATTATAGGTATGTTTGATCTATTGATATCACTCATGGAGGTATGTTATGTTTTCTTCATCATGTAGAGGCATTTTGTAGTCATTTCGTAATTTTTTTATAGTTTTGGATCAACTCGTTATGTCCTAAAACATGTTAAACCCCAAGGCCTAGTCATCCAAATGGGATAGGATATGAATTTGATGAGATACTTATGGCTTTTTGAGAATTAAATATTTTATTAGGGTGTGATTTTATGTTGTGGGAAAATTTTATGGTTTCCATGAAGAATATTTTGCAAGTTATAGTGTTTTAGGAAACTTAGGGTGCTTGAGAATGCATTTTCTAGCTCGAATAACAAATTCATATGGTCATTGTGATTTGTGTGCTTTAGATGGGACCAAGATGTTTTTTCACTTAGTTAATAGAATTTCCTAAATATAGTGGAGTAATTTCATTATCTAGTTTTTATGAATGAATGTTAATAATTTGAACTACTTGTTATGGCTTTGAAACCCTATTTCAAAAGTGATGGAGAAGATATTTATGGTAGGTTCCTAGAATTGATTGGTTTTTAAAGTAGGATTATTTGATGTTGCATAGGACTCCTCCCACTTTTCAAAAAGGTATGATAGAGATTGTGACAAAATGTGGCCCCAACTAAAAACAAAATTATGCAAATTTTTTGTTTCGAGCAACCCTCCATTGAACGTATTGTATAAAATGACATTGATTTGAGCTTGGGATTTTTAATACTTTTCTATGATGGTTTTAGGTCAGATTTGAATTTGAAGAGGGAAAAGTGTTCCTTGTTTATCTAGACTAGTCTTTGGGCCTAAAAGGGCAGTTTTAAGAAGTTTCAGATATTGAATTGGTTAAAGGCCTTTCACTTGGAGTTTGAAGTAAATGTAAGGTGTTATGAAAATTATCTTCAGAGAGAATTTTATTGGTATATAGTTGTATCTTGATGAGGTGTTTTGATAGGTGATCTGGATCATTTGTTTAAAAATGTGTTTCAACACAAGTGTTTCAATCGGATTCTAGACCGTTTCTAAGAATGTTGACGAAACAAATAAGGGTAATGGGCTAGGAGGAATTCTGTTAAGATGCTTTGGTTGTAGGTTTTTGTGAGAGTATGACTTCTAAATCCACAACTGATCATGAGAGCTTCATTTTTGCTTGGAGGAACTACTTGAAATGGAACACAAGACCACCAAATAAAATTTAAACAATATATGTAGTGGACTACCTAGCGTATGCTAGATCTAAGAAGTGTGATACTTCCTAGATGGTTGTCAATCCACTGTTTAAAACAACTTAATGCTGGTAATAAAGTAAATCCTATTGTAGTTAAAATGATTTAGGTATCTCATTCATCTACAATAAGCAAATTCGTTCACAACAAGCTAGGCTATGATTGAATCTGAAGGTCAAGGTCACCGCAGGGGATACCGGTATTGGTCACGGTTAGGTTCTCGGCTAGGCTAGGGTGTTTGGTGGACATTTTAGACCCTTTTCTTGGTTTCGGTAAAAGACACGAGATTGATGTTAGGTCAATTGATGACGGTTTAGGCTAACCAAAGTGACAGCTTGTGGGTAGCCGGCATCGGTATGGTCGAGGTACAAAAACTCAATAAAACTTAGTTGGGTAATAGATATGAGATTAGATGCAGATGGAAGGGTAATGGAAAGCTTCGTGTGGGTCTCGGTATGCATAGGAATGATGAAAGTTTGGATATGGGAAGCTTAATGGTGTGTGTAAAGATATGGTCAATTTTGCATGGAAATAAAATGGTGGGGGAATAGAAATTAAAGCTAAAACTAGTAACAAATGTAAAAGGATCTACCGAATGACAAATGAATAAGTGCTGATTAACAAAACTTACCGTCTGTATGAGCTTGATGCCTAGTTGGTAATGATGGGTGATCAAATGGAATGATATTGGTGTAGTGTTAGTGCTTCCCCGGATGCTTCCATGAAGGAAAATGGCTTCATGGTTGCTTCAAGTGTTGGCTATGGGTGTTCTGATGCTTATAAAAATGCTTCTTCTACTTGCATGCAGCTTTGGTTTTGTCACTTGTTCTCAGAAGATGAATCACTCTCTAAAAAATGTGCCAACTTCGAAATAAGGTTATTTTGGAAGTTAAATGGTAACTGATGGTGGTTCTGACTTAACCGGTGATGGTTAAAGGTGACCGGTGTCGGTTAGGGTGGGATTTCCTAGGTTTACTAAACTAGGTAGATCCCCTTGATTTTTTGGGATCTCATTCATTTTGCTCCGCGAAATAGAATGGAAGCTTCCTTCTAATGGACAAGAATGTGGTTAGAGGGAATATAGGCTTTGATTTTTAGGGTTTGGGTAAGTCTTTGTTAGTTATGGCAACATACTAAGAATAGGTCTTAGGGTGAGGTGGCTAAGTGAGGTGGATATGTAAGGTGGATGTGTGGGTATTATCCAATTAGGATATTTAAATAATAAATATTGTGAGGATAATGAATTAATTTAATTAAATTAATATTAGAGTGGGGTGAAGGGGGCCATGGCTAGGTGGATGTGTTCAAGGTATTTATTCATCAAGGGACCAAGGGAGTGTGACCCAATTTTGTGTCTACGCTTTCCCCTTTTTGTTGTGTAGCTTGTATTGGTAAGCGGCGACAAAATAAGATGTTGTTGCCCCATGTGAGGGTGATGGTGATCCCCTCAAACTAGGAACCGACGAGGCAAAAGGAAGAAGCGGTGAGTGGTTTGATAAAAGGTGAATGTGATGAAATGGAAGGTGTGTAACAGGGAAAAGGAAAAAGGTATACTCGGTAATCTAGGTAATGGGTCAGCGTCAAAGGTAGTAATAGTCAAACGCATGCACATGTATAAACCGTAACACGGTACCAGTTGAAGAGTAGGAAAATCTACATTGTCTAAGGTTGATAGGCCTATTCAAACAAGTTTGAAAGGATTATGGTATCCAAGTTATAGGATATGGTCAAGAAAAATGACACAAAGTTAGGTGTAGGAACGTTTAGGTATGTTCCGGTACACCGAGGGTTGGGTCATGATAAATGGTCATGGCAAGAGACAAGGTAAGGTCATCAGGTCAATCAACACAGGTAACAGTGCCACAAGGTATAGCGAACACATGAGGTCAAAGGTCACTAGTGATGTTCCAAGTCCAAGAATCTAGGTCACGGCATGGGTAGGGCCGAGGTATGGGTAAAATAATGAGTTCCCAAATGAGGATGAGGTTAGGTAGTAAACGATGAGGTTAGGAGGGTGAGGTGAATTCTCAAGGTAAATGTTGGGTGAGGGAAAAATGAATGACCGGCAAGGTAATAGGGAAAAATTGGGGGCAATGTGGAAGAGAGGGTGACCAATGCTTGGTGAAGGTAAAACCAGATCGCTTAGGTTGGGGATGTTATAGAAATGAAAAATACATGTTATTTGCAAATCATTTGTCTTCTTACGAATTATGGAAATGGCACAAGAGAGAGAGAAAGGTGGAAAGTTTCTGGATGGAATCAAGAGCTGAGTTGGTAAGCCAAAGGGTGGGTGATTGGTAGTTGAGAGGCGAGTCCATGGGATTAGATTGAGTGATTTGATTAGTTGGAGGCACGGTTAGTGATTAGTGATGGTAGAGGTCGAGAGGGATCAGGCGGGCCACCGGTGGAGAAGCTAGACATGCCACAAAGGAGATGGCGGGATGATGAGGTAAGGATCAAACCCATGTTGTGTTTTGTGAGGTAGATTAGTTGAGAGGTTGGGTGGGGGAAAAATTCATTTTTAGGGGTAGAAAAAGGAAATTTGAAATGTGGGAGGGTAAATTGGGTAGAATAGGAGTGGGGAAAGAGGTAAGTGGGAGAATAGGGGGTGGGATGTGGTTAAGGGGAAGTGTAGGTGAGAATGGGTGGGTAGAAGGGTCAGGAGAGGTAGTTTTGTTGAGAGGGGAGGGTTTGGGGTCGCAGTTTTTCCATGATAGTGACTCGACGTTGGTGGGGTTTAGCCGGCGTCGGTAGAGGGTTAAACCAAAGTGTCAATCACGAAACAGTGACCAATGCCAATTTAGGGGTGATTGGGTTAGTTAGAGATAACCCATACTTGGTCATGTTTTGGCAAACAAGGGGTCGAAAGGGGCCCTAGGTGGAGTGGGTGAGATCGGGAACGGTAGAATAGGGTGTGTTGGTGAAAAACCTAGTGTAGGCGGGGGAAATGGGTATGGGGAAATGATAGTGTGTGAGTAATGATATGATGAAGGTGGATTATTTTTTTGTTTGTATTGGATGCAGGGAGAGATCAATTGTGGATGAGATACGGGGTGCCACCCTTGGTCTTGAGAGTTCGAGGCGTGACGACGCTAAGGAATGACAACACGTGGAGGAAGTGGGCCTAAGTGGGGTCTACCACTATCAACATATAGTTTGATAGCCAAGTATGATGGTCACTCTCATCGATAGATAGGATTCAAAGCAACCAACACGTTCCACCTACGAGATGGGTGAGATGACAGTCACCTTGAAGGACATGTTTAGGATCCTGCGCTACCACGATACTAGGGATGCAAGTGTACTTGATCTCTTCGAGGCCTCGAGGAGTTGATATGATAGTGTTTGGAGATGGAGTGGTATACATAACAATCCATAGTCCCAATCTGAGTTACAGAGGGATGTACGTAGCCCATCCAGAGGAGACGAGCCTAGTTGTTTTATTGATGGAGGCAAGGTGCTATTTCACACTTCAATGCGAGAGGAGGAAGATTTCCCCACTCATTGATGGGGGTACTACATGACATGGTGATGGATTGGACCCAATTTTCCTAGGTGCTAGCATTCCTGGTGTAGTTATATAGAGAGCTATGGGCATAGGGGCATCTGTGCAAGTTCATTTTGTGTTACATATTTTTACTAGATTGTTGGGCTTATGAGCACAGAGTTTGTGTGTGGCCAATAGGCATGCCCCGAGAAGATGTATTTCCACCGAGATTGGTGTGGGTGGGGTACAAGTGATGGGTACCCATGATTTGAGAGAGGCAATCAAACAGGGCTACACATGATGTAGCTGATTACATGCATTTATTGGAGGGGTTGTCTTGAGTGGGCATCATATGGAGACTGTATGTGGGTTATCCCTCATACCAATAGATGCATGATGAGTTAGATGGTATTCAGCTATTGAGATGGATAGAGGGGCACCGTGCTAGGAGAACAAGATGATCCCAGTGGATAGGGTTAGATGGTAGTTTGGACTGATACAAGACATACCTCCACCCTTCCCGCAGTATAGGAGAGATGACGTGGAGAGGAAATTACTTCTACCACAATGACAATGCCCACAGGGTAGGAGGAGCAGTGGTATACGGGTAGATTGATGATGCTGGGGTTAAAGAGATACGAGACAATGGTGGGTAGTTCATTTACGAGCAAGTACCACCCCGGTCGTGGAAGCTGGATTTAGCCACCATCACAATGCAGAGGGACGCCCTACGGGGGCAACTAGCGACTCTAATTACGTAGTTGGGTATTTTGCATGGACAACTAGCCTTCTCAAAGGTAGAGGTGGCTAAGTTACATTTACAGTGGCTGATCTTTAGGCCTAGATGGCCTAGGGTTGGAATGGAGATGGAGATGGGGATGATGGTCAGGTGGCTGCCCTACAAGCACAAGTGATAGGGTTACAAGGCTATTTGGCCATAACATAGGCATAGATTGGGGCTTTACGGTCCATATACGTGCATAGGGGTAAGGGCGTGATGACACACCATAGCACTAGGACAGGGTCCCAGTTCACAGTAGGGGTGGGACAGGGTCCCACAAGACAAGTATAGGATCAGAGGCTGATGGGGCCACTATAGATAGTGCCCGTATCTAGGTTATGAGAGGTGAGAGAGGAGGCCAGGTACTATCAGGACCAGCTGATGGTGGTAGGGATAGATTGTTTATCATATGCTGAGTATAGGGCATAGTAGGCCTCTAGCGAGAGGACCAGATCACACACCCATAGCGTGGAGAGCACAGGGGGCCATTGAGCCCCAAGACATGGTTAGGCGAGGCCTCTAGTTCCCCGAGGCCGCTCTAGTTGATGCGCCGTCGGACCCAGCCACCACCTATGATGGGTGGGGAGATGTTAGCAGGTCACTGAGCAGGGCCGAGGAGGTAGAGGGGATAGGTGATATAGATATGGAGGATGTCCGCCAAGAGGATTCCTGATATATGGCTCCCGATTTTGACATAGTTTTGATTTTCGATAAATACCACTGCGTGTCGATGATTTTACGATATGTACATGATTAGATATCCTTGTATATTGTATAGAGACACACATATTTGTTTATATGATGAGATGGATGAGATTCAGATGATTTTTTGGTGTTTTATGAGAATTTAAATTTTTGTCATGATATGGATGGAAACTAGGTGAGTGAGGCATGATGGAGTTAGGTTGGTTTAGGCATGGATTGAGTCAGGTCATAGGCATGGATCGAGTCAAGTCTTAGGCATGGATTGAGTTAGGTCTTAGGAATGGATTAAGTCAGGTAATAGACATGATTGAGTTAGGTTTGTGGTCTAGGAATGGTTGAGTTAGGTCATAGGTAGGGTTGAATTTAAATTAGTTGAAGTTGTGATTCATTAATTTGTGTAATGAATGATGATATGGGTCATGTTTAAGATGCTTTATAATACATGCATGATGATGGTAGAAAAATGGTAGTCATAATAAATGTATGTTGTGATGATGATAAAAATGTTAAGCAACTTGTTTGTTTGGTTTAATTTCCAATTTTTGATATAAAAAGGAAACTAAGTGGGGTAGAATGTAATTTAGGAAGATGAAAGATGAATTAGTTAGGGTAGAGAGTGGTTGAGCTAACCTCCAAGGGCCCCATGCCCTCGGAGTGCTGCCTACATAGTCCTGGAAAAAAGGGACCTCAGGCTGATGTAGTTCTCCCATAAGCTAGGGAAGAATATAAGGAGGTATGAAAATGAGTTTGTAGGTTTTAGGCATGATTTGTGTTTAGGTATGTTAGGTGTGGGTGATTTGTGGGCAACTTGGTATAGGTGATTTTTATTGTGATGGAAGAAGAAGATTACCCAAAAGGTAAGCGTCGAGGAACAAGTCTTTTATAAGGTAATCAATATGTAATAAAGAAGGTTAAAAGATAAGAGGAGGCAAGAAAGCCACCTGATTGGTTAGGGTCATACCGAGTAGGTCATACCTTGGAGGAGGTGATGAACATAAGACCCTACAGACATTGCATGATTTATTTTTCTAAAGATGAATAATAGTCACATGATCACCAAATGTAACAGTTCCAAGATGTCCCTTGAGGCGATTTGCAAAATGGGAGTACAAATGGTGAGACGGGTGAAAGGTGGTTAATTTTAATATGGCACAAGGTAGCATGCTCTTTGAGGAAGATATTTAAGTTTACAATGGGCAAGTCCATGACAAAAAGTCTTTCTATTTTGACTAATATTTGAGATAGACTAATGGATGCAGGAAGTCTATATGGGATGACAAAATTAACTCCTTGAGGTCTTCGTGAAGCTGATCGATGCGGAAGCTTCAAATTATCTTGATTTTCTTTTCTTTTCTTTTCTTTTCTATTTTTATTTTTATTTTTTTGAAAGAGCTCTACATAGCTATCCTTCGAGGGAGTAGTCTATTTATAGTAGTGATTGTCGAGAGGAAGATTTCCTTTTGAGGGAGTCATCATTTTATTAGAAGTTTGACTCAAGGAGTTGGATCCCATGTGAGGGCTTTGAAGTCATGGACAAGACCAAGGTGAAGAATAGGATTCTTGTTTAGAAAGTAGGGTGAAACGACCATGGGATCTCATCTAAAGGTAGACAAAAAGTATCCATGAGAATCATGCTATGTGCAACACCATGGTACACATATTCAAGAGAAGATAACAAGTGATGGGTATGCACATGATTATTGTTTAATCATTGGTGAGGTGTAAGAAGTGGATAGTGCTCAAGGGATGAGCATGGAAAGAGGTAAAAAGTGATGTAGGACTAAAATTCAACAATAGAATGGTTGAAGATGCAAGGCATTAAGGGGCTCAGGTTTGGGTTTACCATTGAGTGAAGATAAACGATAAGCACCTGATCCATAAGTATGGGTCACGATGTATGGTCTAAGCCAATTAGGAGCAAATTTTCCCTATTTACTTTTTTATAATTTTGTTACATGTTGATTTTCTTTCAGGACAAGGTCACCGACTTGGAAGGTTTGTTCATGGACACGTTTTCATAGGCACATTTGATACATTTTTGGTAAACTTGAAGGTGGTCAAGAGCATTAAGATGACATTCATCTAATAACTCAAGTTGTGTTAAACGGTCTTGACAAAAGTCATCATCATTGAGCATGTCATGGAGAGAAATGCGGAGTGAGGGAATATAGACTTTGAGAGGTAGAACAACCTTTATACCGTAGACCAGAGAAAATGGTGTGGCAACAGTGGAAGTATGGATACTAGTGTGGTATGCCCACAGGGCAAAAGGAATGTGCATATGCCAGTCCTTCCTAGTATCATTAACCACTTTCATGAGAATTTTTTTTAAGGTTTTGTTAGTGGATTCAACTTGGTCATTGGTCTGTGGGTAATAAGGTGACGAGAAACTTAGCTGAATGCTGAAGGCATCACAAAGTTTTTGCAATGTTTTATTTTTGAATTATTTTCCATTATCAGTGATGAGGCGATGAGGAACACCAAAGTGGCAAATGATGTGATGATTGATGAACTCACATATTTTCTCAGCTTTCGTGGAAATGAGCGGTATGGCTTCAACCCATATTTTGTAGTATTTGGTAACGATGTTGATCCATTGATGTCGTTGGGAAGAATGTGGGTTGATCTCTTTGAAAAGATCCAAACCCCATTGAGAGAAGGTCCAAAGGTCACGGGTGACCTGTAAGGCTTGATTGGGTGCATGATGAAGGTTGGCGTGTTGCTGGAATTTTACACAACATTTGACATCGCAACAATCATGGTTAAGGGTCAGCTAGTAATAGCCTAGGCAAAGAATATGTTTAGCAACATCAAGGCCACTGAAGTCACCTCCACATATGCCATCATGAACTTCCTTATTTGTATATGGAATTTCGAACTCGTGAGGCATCGTAATAGAATAACATTAAATCCACACTTATAGAGGAGGCCCCCCATGATGAAGTAACGAGATACCTTTTTAAGAAAGGTGAGTTGTCCATTACAGGTGAGATCAGGAGGTAAGATGGAGAGAGAAAGGTAGTCAGAGTATTGTTTATACCAAAGGTCACTCGGTCCGGGGTGATGGTTATGATGGATTAAACATCGCGAGGTAAATAAGAAGGTGATTGGAGTTGTTGTATGGTAAAAATATTTTAGAATTGGTAGGCGAAGTGGGTATTTGAGAAGCCAAGAAGGCCATGGTATCGACAAATTTATTGGTTGAACGAGGGACGGTTTGAAGGGCGTAATGGTCAAAGGTGGTCAAAAGTATGTCTACATGATGTTTATACTTTTGAAATGTCTCATTTTGACATTGGTATATACCATTGACTTGGTTTATGACCAATTGAGAATCACCAAAGATGTTGATTGATTTGACATCTAGGGCATAGGTAGCTTAGAGACCTAATACGAGCGCTTCGTATTCGGCAATATTGTTTGTATAATCAAAAACACGTTTGAAAGACAAAGGCATGGGTTCACCATTAAGCAGAATGAGGATAATGCCACCCCCACCCCCATGCCGACACTTTGAACCATAGAAGAAGAGTGTCATTGGGTAAGTGGGTTCGCTAAGGAAAGGGTAGCAATTGACTCATTTGGAAAGTCAAAATTAGAGGGTTGATCCCTGAAAATAGGTGCGTCAACCAATTAGTTGGTGATAGCTTGCCCCTTGATGGAATTTTGATGAATGAATTCGAGGTCAAGGTCAGCTAAAAGCATAAGCCAACATGTGGCATGCTAATTTTGATAAGGTTTGGCATACATGAAGTGTAAGGGGTCGGTGTTGGTTACAACATAGGTTTTGTGGTTGAGTAGATAATGGCGGAGTTTTGTGGAAACGAAAACTAAGGCTAAGAAAAGTTTTTTGGGATGTGTGTATTGGGTTTTATAGTCCAAAAGAGTATGACTTATGTAATAAACCACCTACTCCTATGTTATTCATCACAATGAAAGAGCATGGCCCCCAAAGAGTGATCGGTAGCTGAGATGTATAGGTAGAAGGGTTGATTGTCTTTAGGTGGATCTAGTACAAGTGGTTGAAGAAGGTATCGTTTTAAGGCCTCAAAAGCTTTGTGGTAGTTATCATCCCATTTAAAGGAGACATCCTTCTTGAGAAGGTGATGGAATGGTTGACATCGATCGAAAATTGTGAAATGAAACAATGAATAGAATGCAACTTACCTTGCAGGCTATGGAGTTGCCTAAGGTTAGTGGGTGAAGGAATTTCCAAAATGGTATTGAATTTAGTAGGGTAAACTTCTATACCACTTAAGGAAATGATAAATCCAAAGAGTTTTCCTGAGAGCATTGTAAAGACACACTTCTTAGGCTAAAGGCAAATGTAATATTTAATGAGGTGGTCAAAGATGGTTTTGAGGATGGAGAGATGCTCAGAGAAGCATTTATATTTATCCAGGAGATCATCCACGTAATCTTCCAATATACGATGCATGATGTCATGGAAGATATAAGTCATAGCCCGCCGATATGTGGCACCGTGTTTATAAGGCCAAAAGGCATGACTTGATAGCGAGATGGTCCCCCAAGGGGTGATGAATGCGGTTCTTTTATCCTTTAGGAAAAAAAGATTTGGTTATAACACAAGAAACCATCCACGAGTGATAGCATCTCATGACGAATGGTAAGGTTGACCAATTAGTCAATACCGTAGAGGGAATTCATATTTTAGGCAAGATAAATTAAGGTCATAAAAATCTATGCAAATGCAAAGTCCCTTGTTGCCTTAAGAACAGAGGACAATGTTAGAAATCCAACGAGGATAATAAATGGGTAATATGAAGGAAACGAAAAGAAGGTGTTGAAGTTCTTCCTTGATGAGAAGGGTAATGCGAGGGTGAATTTTACTCGGTTTTTTGACGGGTTTGGCATCGGGAATGGTTACAATATCATGGACCACTATGGTGGGGTCAATACCAGCCATGTCATGTAAGACAAAGAAAACACATGGTTATGGATTTTGACAAAAGTAGTGATGGCTTCTTGCTCAGTAGAATATAAAGATTGACCAATCTTTAGGATGTGTGGGTCATCCTGAGTATGAATGTTGATCTCGATAGTCAATTCATTCAACATGGTTTGCATCTCAGAGGGTAACAACCGATGAATATACGAGTCTTCTACACCAAGGTAGGTGAGTATAGATTCATCATCTTGACATTGAACGACGTTAATTGAAGGTGTATCGTCATCGATCATTTTAGGTTACAGGAAGGGAAGAGAGGAAGGAGCCTTACCCTCACGTTGATAAGTCAGAGGCCCCAAAAAAATGGTGTTTATGAAAAAAAGTTAGGAGGGATAGATTCTGGATCCATTGACTATGTCGGCAAAGGCAAGTGATGAATGTGGAGCGGATGAAGAGAGTGGAGAAGAGATGATGTCCTCACCGAGTTTAATGCGGGCCTGTTTGTGTTGGTGGTTCAACAAAGCCGATACCACTATGGTCGTTATGTTTGTACGTAGTACATGGAATAACACTATGGCGGCCTTGCTCATAAAATCCAAAACAAAAACCCTTCCATGCACATCGGTGCAGGAAGGTGTAGGTGAAACAATGATTAGTGAGTGACTGGAAGTAAGTGGAAAATGGGTGGGTTTATGAAGGTGGTTCGGGTGTGTATGTGGTAGTATCAATTCCCCCATATGTGAGACTGGTACAAAGGTGAGGAGGACCATAAAGGAGGAATTATCCTATGCGGTGATCATAACGAGGATGTTTGGTGAACATTTCCATACTCTTGTGGAGTAAGGAATGTGTTGACACTATATAAGTGATATCCCCCAAAGTGAGGCATTGAAAAATGCCTTCTAAGGGATCGGTGGTTGGTATTTGGGTAGCTAGAATAAATGACATGTCGAGGTTGATCCGAGGTGGAGCTAACAGATTGGGAGGCTGATGGGTCAGCCATGAGGTTATGGTGGTGGTAGGAATGGAGGAGGCATGTGTAGTTGAGGTAGCAGCTATACTTTGGTAAGTGAAGGTGTAGGTGAAGCGGTAGTGGTCATGGAGTTAGATGCCTTAATGGGTATAAGCACGTCATTGGGTCGGTAAAGCATGTTGCATGTTTTAAAAGGTGATGGATCAGCTAGGATAGTGTAGGTGTGTCCTTCATGCTCAAACTTTACACAACGATGCAAAGTGGAAGGAACAGAACCCATGACACAAATCCGAGTGGTCTCAAGCAACAGTTATATTGAAATTCCCCTCCAAAATGTAAAATAACTTTATAACGCAGTGTAGGGGGCCCACGTGAATGTGGAGGATGACGGTGCCTAATGTAGAGGTGATAGCGTCATTAAATGAATGTAACATGAGAGGATATTTATGCATGTAATTGTCGGTATGCATATTTGAGCGAATGCATGGATGAAATGATATTAATGTTAGCATCCCCATTGATCATTACATGTCATACACATATATCATCGATGTGGAAAGAGATGAAGAGTGTTGGGTCTAGGTCATCTGTTTGGTGTGGTGCGATATCTTCCTCTGAGAAGCTAAGGGAGGATACTTGGTGAGTAGGGTAAGGTGTGGATAAAGGTTGAAATTTGGTGAGAGAGGCTACATGATGAGGCATGATGATGGAGGCTACAGGTGTAGGGTCATTGGGTAAAACCTCAATAGATTATAGGACCTCCATGAGAGCTTGACGATGGGATTTCAAGGTTTGGATGAGGTCATATAAGGACATTTTGAGGGGGGATTGGTGTAGTTTTTTGAGCATCGTGTGGTGTGTGACCCCATTATAAATAGGATATGTGGGGCTGCAAATAGTGATTTTAGGTGTGGGTGTAGATGGTATGTTGGGTATAGGATTGGTTGGTGAGTCAGTTGCCTTTTCCTTTCCTTTATCCTTCTGAGCACGGGTAGTAATGTGGATCATGTTGATATGAGGGGATTTGGTAAATGGAGAAGGTGTAGGATGAGTGGTATAACGATATGACGGGTAAAAACCTACCGGGAGAAAAGCCTTGTGAAGTGAGCTGGGTGCAACGACATTTAGGTGATGGTGTGGTAATTTCTCTTATGCGAACAATGTTAATTTTGAATCTTATGGTGGCTCTAAGAGTTGAGGGGGTGGAGGTCATGGTTGTTGAGTAGGTAGTGAGGGAAGGACTATGGAAATGGGTGTTGGTGAAATGAGGTCCTCATCGAGAAGGTCGTCATCATCAAAGTTTGCTTTAGGAGGAGACAATTAGTTAAGAACATTTTTCAAAGCCTTATAGTTCTCCACATCGTGTCCTAACACACGATGGTAGGTGCAAATTTTAGTGTCATAAAACCCTTTTTGATTGGGTTTGAGAGGTTCATAAGGTCTGAGTGGTGGTAATGTGATGACAGAAGTATCAAGGAGGTTGGTTAAGATTTTGGCATAGGACCCTACTAGTGGGTCGCAATGGGAAGTGAAGGTGGGTCGAGTTATGGTTTTGGGTGCTGGCATGGTCTTGGGTGTTCGTTGTATTTTATTGGGTAGGGGGTATGGTAGATGAACTGACAAGATGGTGTATGGTTGTTTTGACTACCTTATTGGACGGTAGAAGATTTTTGTCTTTGGGTTGCACCTTCTTGGGTAAAGGTGATATGGGTCTTGTAGGGGTGTGAGGGACAAAGATTGAAGTGTAGTGGGTAGTGAAGAAGTTGTTGAAGGTATTGGAGGTATGGGTGGTGAAGATCTTTGCCGCAGTGTGGGGGTGTAAGTCATGTAGGGCTCTTAGGTATGTTAGAGGTTTGCGAGGAAGGAATAGGCTGTTGTGTTTTTAGTTTATTGATGGGTGGAGGTTTCTTGATTGTGTTAGGAGGTTGAGGTTCTAAGAAGAATGAAATAGGTGAAGGTGATGAAGGTATGATTAGCACAGTAGGGTGTGAGTTATATGGGTGTGGTTCTTTTGTTTAGGTGCCAAAGTAGGTTTGGTGTTGAATGTGGAGGATGTAGCTAAATCTTGTTTGATAGGTGGATGACTAAGGCTGGTGGTTGGGGTGACCCCTAAGGTAATAATAGGTTTAGTCGATGAAGATGATGGAGGTGTGGGTTTGGATTTAGATGTATGTTGGTTTATGGATAACGGTGTGTGTTGAACTATGATGGGTTTCGTGGAAGAAGTTGTGATAGAGGTGGTTGTGCTTAGTTCAATTGGCTAAAAGATCTTTGGGTAGATATTGGAAGTATTGGTAAGTGACATCTACATTTACGTTGAGACAGGAAGCAGAAGGCATCCCCATAGTAAGGCTCTGTCCACATAATCTAAGTGATCAGATAAACATGAGAACGACATGTCCGTAGGTGAGGTTGAGGAGTACTTAAAGGCAATTCCCGTAAAAATTTTCTTAGAGACGGGGAATTTGTGAGCTTCAGCTTCCATGGGTAAGAGAGCCAAAAGTAGGTCTGCAGGATCTTGGGTAGCTGATGGAGAATGGTCACCTAGAGGTAAAGGTATCTCTACTAGATCCTTGATAGGTGGAGGAGAAAATGGGTGCTCCTCTATGGGTGGAGGAGATGATGGGTGTTCCTCTATGGGTGGAGGAGATAAAAAAGTATCCTCCATGGACTGAAGAAGTATTGTGGGTGACGGTTCTCTAGGTGGAGAAGCCAAAGGTGAAATGGTCTCGATGTTAAGAGAAGGTTCCCTGTGGGTGATGAAGGAGGTGAAAGGTGTTCCTCCGGGGTGGAGGAATAAGTGAGGTGGGTTCTAATGCATAAGGAGGGCTTCAAGATAGAATTTTCTCGATGGAAGGAATGTGTGTAAGTGAGAAGCAATGGGTGCATCGCTGAAAATAGCGTGGACCTCGCGGGTATGGCTATCATGAGTTGAGGTCTCACCGGTTTGATTAGACGAAGGGGCATGATTAGGAAAGGGTTTCTTGAAGATGTGTAGGTTTTGATTGGCAAGTGCGTTAGGATTATCCACAGTTAACTCACCTTTCTCAAGCATTTCTTGGACAATATTTTTGAAAGTGATGCAATTTCTGTCACTATGACCCTTTACTCGATGATAGTTATAAAATTCATGTTCTTTATACCATGCGGGTGTGGGGTGAGCAGGGTCAAAACTAGTGTGTGGTTTTATAGGAGGAAGGGTGATGGCCCCAGATTTGATGAGCTTTTCTAAGACAGAAGAATAAGGCTCCCTAATTGGGGTGTATTTCCGTTGTTCTCGTCTAAATTGAAAAGTATGAATGGTTGAGAGATTAGATGAGGGGTTAGCCTGATTTGATGGATGAGTCAATGGCTTTAAGTACCACCGTGTTTAGCGCTTCCTTTGCCTTTGAATAATTAGTCTATGGTTTTGAAGAATAAAAGGTATCATTTGACTTGAATTACGATTTATTATTGCGTAATTGAATTTTCTTCTCTTCAATGGCCCGAATCTCTAGCTTTCGTGCCATGGTGAATGCTTCATCGAAAGTTTGGAAGGTTTGGACCTACGAGGTCGATGAGATATGCCTAGCACAAGCCGGTGAAGCGTTTGATGATTTCGGTTTGTGGTAGTTAAAATGTGAGTTGATTGATCATGCTATGCCGGTGAGCAACAAAATCATGATAGACTCGTCGTCAAACCGATGCACGGAGTATAGGTTAGTCATGGTAACATTCTTAAAAATACTAATGGAGAAGTGATCCAAGAAGGCTTAGGCTACCTGGTTAAATGAAAATATAGAGTGTCTAGGTAACCCACTATACTAATCTAATGCAGGTCCAGTCAGAGACATGGGAAAGGTCCTTAGGAGAAAAGCATCATCATGGGCGATCAGATAACACCCATGTTTAAAAGACCACAAATGCTATTGTGGGTCTTCTTTACTATTGAAATGGTTAAATTTATGCATTTCCCAATGCATGGGATATGGGTGGATAGGAATGGATGGGTGGATAGGCTCATTACAAATATCATCATAGGTGAGAGTGTTGTGTGTGCTAGAAACCAATGCTTCTAGTGTCTACATCTTGTCCATCATTAACTTGATTAGGTCATTGGTAGGTTGTGATGGATGGGTGTCTCCTGTAGTGTAAGATGGTTGGTGTTGGGTGTGTAACAAGGGGGCATTCTAGTATATGGTGTTTCCATATAGGTAGATTGAGAAGAAGGTAATGAAGTAAGGGCACGTACCCAAAGTGAATAATAGATGAAACTAGAGGCTATTGATAGTACGTATATGGAGGAGAAAGGTTGTGGTGACCCTAGTGGCAATGGGGGCTAAAGATTGTGGAATAGAAAGGACAACATTCTAATAAGGGGTAGGGGTCACGACACCGGAGGTGGTAGTGTAGCTACGGGTATATGTGAGATAATAGGGGCGAATGAGGTTTTGTTCTAGGTGGTTGACAAAGGTATAGTGGATGTGGGAAGTGAAATGGATGTAGCAGATGCGATAGTCATAACGAGTATAGGGCCTAGTTGTGAAACAATTGGGGGTAAGGTAGATGTGGGCAATGCGGAACCGGATGGGGCTAACAAATGAGTGGGAACGAGAGTTGGGGGTAGATGTGGGTATGTCATATATAAACCGACCCGAGGCATCTCAAGTGGATGAGTGGGAAAGGTAAAACTACAAGGCAACAAGATTTTGGTCAAGGAGTTGTGTGAACTCCTCGTCTCCTGTGGCGATAGTGATGATTTGGGTAGGATCCATGGGTGATAAAACAAGGTGGTGAAAGACTAGGGGGAGTGGTTGATGATTAACATGGAATATGAGGGTGTTTTCTTGGCTTTGGGTCAGCACCATGTGAACAGGTACTGATCAGGTTGGACTATTTTCTATAAATGACATAAATACAACAAAAATAGGAGAAACAGGCGGTAGTAGGTGGATTGGGGTAAAAATGTTAGCTGAAAAATTACATAGGCTAACCAATGCTTGTTAGGGTAAACCGACGCCAATTCATGATATACCCGAGGTCAGTCACTATGGAAAGTGGACAATTGCTCAAAACAAGGTATAAGGCCAAATTTTCTAGGTATGCCAAATACTGATGAGATTTACTAGGTCAATGGATATGATAAGAGTGATAGAGACTCTAAGCAGCTAAAGAAGTGGAATATGTGTCCTTTTGGGAAAGTTAACCACAAGAATAGTGAACTAATGCCGGTTGGGTATAACTGATGAGAGTCGGGGGTAATCGACGGTGGTTTCGGATCGACACCAGTTACTATGAAATTGAAACAATGATGAAGAAAATGTTGTTTTGAGTTAAAATCTGATGTTAAATCAAACCTAGAATTCTCGGGAATGATGAGAATATGGTTCGCACACTCGATGAAGCTAGAATACACCATTGTAATGAGGAGTGTGTAAGGAGAAATAAGAAAAAATGAAGAGTGAAATCCTCTCACCTCAAAATGCAAGCCAAGAAGAAACACTAAGAAAAATATGATCCTAAGAGTGCTTTTTCTATTATGTTTGTTTAGCTTATGCTATTTAAGGACTAACTCATGAATTGTAAAATAGAGTTTTTGGTGAGAACGGCTTCCTACGAAGAAGGAGATCTACAAGGAGATGTTTGGGTATGATATGGTGGGGTGGGATTTGTTCTGAAGTATGACTTGATAGAGAAGCGAGCTGGGTGTCCACCGTATCATGATCATGTGATCACCTACAACTTCTTCCATGAAAAATGTTGTTTAAGAATGTGTGTATTTTAAATTTGTGATGTTTGGATAAGACTCAGAGAGAGAAAAAGAGAGAGGAACTACTTTTCTACAATTCATTTTTCAATCATCAGCTGCGCATGACTTTTAGCATATAGGTTTCCCTCAATTAATGTGAGCTAAAGCAGAAAAATAGAATGAAATGTAATGATTCTTATACCCAAATCGAACTTTAGAATTTGATGCCACAAATAGATGTATAGGAGAAGGGATGATCTTTCACTAATGTGATACTAATGAAAGGGAAGAAATGTTCGTTTTAAAGCACCAAAATACGATTACTTTTAGACAATAGAAGAGAAGAAGTTTCCAAGGGAGAAATTTTAATGTAAGGACTTTTTAGAAAAGAAACAAACATACAAATTTTTCATCTAGGAATGAAAAAATGCAAAGGAACCCCGAATGGGTCCCACCGGGCATGCCAAAAATGTTTCACCGGATTCTGGAGCGTTTCTAGGAATGTTGAGGAAACAAATAAGGGTAATGGGCTAGGAGAAATACCTATTAAGATGCTGGTTATAGGTTGTTTATGCACATATGACTTTTGAATCCACATCTGATCGTGAGAGCTTCCTTTTTTCTTGGAGGAACTACCTGAAATGGAACACAAGACCACCAAATAAAAGTTAAACAATATATGTAGTGGACCCCTAGCTTATGCTAGATCCAACAAGCGTGAAACTTCCGAGATGGCTGTCAATCCACTCTTTAAAACAACTTAATGATGGTAATAAAGTAAATCCTATTGTAGTTAAAATGATTTAGGTATCTCTTTCATCTATAATAAGGAAATTCATTCAAGACAGGCTAGGATATGATTGAATCTGTATTGGTCAAGGTCACCGTCGGGATACTTTGGTATTGGTCAAGGTTAGGTTCTAGGTAGGCTAGGGTTTTGGTGGAGGTTTTAGACTATGTTCTTGGTTTCTGGTAAAGACACGAGACCAACGTCGATTTAGGTTAATTGGCGATGATTTAGGCTAACCGACGCACGGTTTTGGGTAATCGGCGTTGGTATGGTTAGGGTACAAAAACTCAATAAAACTCGGTTGGGTGATAGATCTAAGATTAGATGTAGATGGAAGGGTAATGGCAAGGTTCGTGTGGGTATCGTGTATGCACAGGAATGATGAAAGTTTGGATATGGGCAGCTCAATGGTGTGGGTAAAGAGATGGTCAAGTTTGCATGGAGAGAAAATGGTGAAGGAATACAAATGAAAGCAGAAACTAATAACAAATGTAAAAGGATTTACAAAATGACAAATTAATAAGTGATTATTAGCAAAACATACCATTTGTATGAGCTTGATGCCCGTTGGTAATGGTCGGTGATCAAATGGAATGAGCTTGGTGTAGTGCTGGTGTAGTGATCAAATGGATGTTCCCATGAAGGCAAATGGCTTTGTGGTTTCTTCGGTGTTCGCTATGGGTGTTCTTATGCTTGTATAGATGTTGGTTATGCTTGCATGAAGCTCTGGTTTCGTCACTTGTTCTTAGAAGATGACTCCCTCTCTTAGAAATGTGCTAACCTTGAAATAAGGTTGTTTTAGGAGTTAAATGGTAACCGACGGTAGTTCCGCATTAACCAAAGGCGGTTAAGGGTGATTGATGTCGGTTAGGGTGGGATTTCCTAGGTTTACTAAACTAGGCAGATCCCCTTGATTTTCTAGGATCTCGCTCCTTTTGCTTCAGCGAATAGAATGGAAGCTTCCTTCTAACGGATGAGAATGTGGTTAGAGGGAATAGAGGCTTTGATTTTTAGGGTTTATATAGGTCTTAGTAAGTTATGGCAACATACTAAGAATAGGTCTTATGGTGAGGTGGATGTGTGGTTATTATCCCAATTAGGAAATTTAAATAATAAATATTTTGAGGATGATGAATTAATTTAATTAAACTAATATTAGAGTGGGGTGAAGGGGGCCATGGCTAGGTGGATGTGTTCAAGGTATTTATTTATCGAGGGACCAAGGGGAGTGTGACCCAATTTTGGTGTCTACACAAGAATTCCTTGGCTGAGAAAAGGGAATTAGAAGTCTCATGTTTTGGATTTTCTAATGATTTATATATATTATAACATGAAGAGTGATGAATTTTTATCCTAGTGAATGCATTCATAGGTCTTGAAACTGAGAGAAAAAGTTCAAACTAGTTGAGTTTCCAAAACAGGTTTCTAAGCAAGTGATATTGGTGAAGAGGAAATGGGGTGTGGTTTTCATTGATATATATCTCATGAGGTATAAAAATCATGGATTTTTCTACATGTCACTGGATTTTCAAAAATTCTTTACATGGAACATGGTTGAGGTTATTTGGTGTGATCTTGAGATTGTTTAGTGAAAACCGGTTCCTAGAAGCAATTGTTTTGTCAATGAAATGGTACTTTTCGATAGATTAATGAAGAAATTGATTGGTTAAATTTAATGTGTAGTATTGATGGTGTTTTCGTAATGAACCATTACACCAAAACCTTAAGGTATTAGTGAAATCCACACACCAAGATCATAACATCCCACCACGATTCCATAGAGTTTGACCTTAGGATGGGTTTACACTCGCACTCCCATATGTACGATCCCTTCTTCATCAACGTTTAGACTCCCCGAGACCATGGCTACACGACGTAACCAACTGAGTGGGATTCAAACATGGGTGGTTACTCTAATACCAAATGTAATGAACCGTTACACCAAAACCTCGAGGCGTTAGTGAAATCTACTCACCATGATCATAACAGCTTTCATTGTATATTTTTAATTTATGATAAATTTGGAATCTTGAATAATCGTGGTGATATGTTTGAAGGTATTTGAGGAGACATGTGATGGGGTTCTGAGTGTTTTTGTCTTATTCAGTTGTCTTGATTCTTGGGCAACCTACATGGGTCTATGATATGTGTTTATATGATTGTATTGTTATATTTGTGTGTTGGTATGACAGACCTCTTGGTGCATGACACACTTTTTTATGTTGTTGAGATGAAAGGCTTGTTTAATTACATGTTTAATTTAAATCTTAACTAGAAAAATAAGAGGTCAAAGTGTGAGATTATTTTGAGAGAGTTTGAGGTTCAAGGGCAAGAAATCGGAGATGAGAAATCAAATATTAAAGTTAGATATCTTGTGTGCAAGAATTTTAGATCAAATAATGCCATGAAAGTACTTGGTTGAGTGAGTTAGAAGAAAATGTGTTTGAAGAGGGTTTTAAGGAATTTGGACTGGATTTTATGATCACCATCGATGATTGTTGGTAGCACATCTTCATAATCTTATTATATAAAACTTGTGTGATGAGTGATATTCATGCAAGTATCTTGTTCTGAGTAATATCAACAAGGGTTTAGGGGTTGGTGTTCCTTGTGGTATAGAAATCTCTTGTGATGTGAAATATTCACTTGAGTACATTTTTCTAAGTACTATTAATATTTTTTAGTGTTTTTCTTGCCTTGAAGGTTTTCCCACTTTATCTTGTGTTCTTGTGTATTCCTTCATGTTTATGCTCTTGTGGATGGTCATTGCTTATTGTTAAGATCTCATTAATGCATGGTTGAATGTTAATGGTGTATGAAAGTTAATTTTAAATTTTTAAGGGTTTTTGAAGGATTGATTGATTCATTTTTCTTTCAAAATTTTTGTGTTTGGGTGGTGAAATTATAAGGATTACAAATATTACAAGTATCCCCCTCATAGTGGAATTCCCATATTAAGAGATCATAGATTCGCTTTTCTTTAAAGAAAATTATGGGATTGCTTTTCCTTAACAATATCCTTCTATTTTTTTGAATATATTTAATATCGTATTTTTAGCACAAAAATATCATTTTTGTGTGTTTTGATATTCATTACACTTTGTATATTGTTTAAATTACACATTCATTAGATGTGAAGATCAAGTATCAAGTGTTGTTAGAGAATCAATGTTGAAAGAAATTATGCTCAAACCCTCATTTTTATGATTCCTCAATATAAAAAAGATAAATATGATTTTTCGATATCTATTTTATAGGAGTTTCAAATATATTTTAGGAAGCAAAAGTCCAAATTCTCATTATTTTTGGGAGCCATTCTTAGGAATTTATTGTAATTTAATGATTCTGAAAAAAATTTCTCCACACAACACTTTTTAGGAATGTTTTCAAAGTTATTTACATTTTCTAAAATATTAAAATAAATTAATCCTTTTATCATCTTATCGAGTCCGACATTGAGCTAAATTGTTACATCAAATATTGGTCAAAGGAGTTTATTTTTGAAACCATAATTTTTGTTGAACCATGGCGTCAAAATATTTTGGTTCGAGAGGATCAAATGAACCTAGAGAGTGGTGGATCCAATATAAGGATAATTTTTTGACTTTAGCTTCATATTCCAACATAGAGTTGGATCTCTCACTTGGAAATGGAGAGGAATTTTTTTCTTTGATGAATGGAACATATTTCCTTAGCTAGATTGAACAACAAATAAGAATAAGAAGACAATGAAAATAATGATAATGTTATGGGTAAGGATGAAAAGTAGTAGCAGAAGAAGATGAGGAGGAGGTTATGGATGATGAAAAAGAAAGGAAGACATCAAGATGAAGAACAAATAAATGATAATAATTCAAATAGTGTAGCTCAAATGAACGAGGCTTATATGTTTTTATTTTATGGGTGGATTCAAAGGAAGAATATATGTTTCCCTTAATCCTAGGAGAAATAATATCCTTGTAAACATGTATGTAGCTCAACCTATTGTCGATGCACAAATCTATGTCCAACTTATTGACATTTTGTGTGACTATGTTTTGTTGTGCGGATTACAAGAAGGTTATGGTTGTGATTGTAAGAACCATAACAAATGTGGTCCTACATGGATTATTAGGTTAGTGTCGTAAGTGTTTACTTGTAACCTTTACAGGCATAAGTACTTGCCATCGTAATAGCTACAATTGTAACCTATTGACTAATTTATAAATAATAAACATGGGAAAATGAAAAAATACCATATATACATGGAATGCATACCTTCATAACTACTTATAGACATGTTTGAATATAATACTTATAGTCGTAATTATGTAATTGTAGTTATGTGGAACACCCATTATAACGTCCAAAATTTTACCCGCACGAAACCCAAGACAAACATAGGTCAAACTAGAAAAATTATGGAATAATTGTTTTTGAAAAACCTACGCGTAACACAAAGTTAAATTTTAACGTCACATTTTCGTTTTTAAATTACATTAAATTAATATTATTAATTTCTGAATGAGGGTCCACAATCCCCTTAGCTTCCTTTTTATAAAATAATAAAATCTCTCGAAACCATTAAGAAATAAATTATTCTAAAGCAATACTTAGGCTCCCCTACCATTTGTTTTAATACAATTTAATTCAACCTTAATTAAACTTGCTCAAATTAATTTCAAGGGTATTGTGGTCTAGTTATTTAAATAATAAAGTGTTATTCCACCAACAAATGGGTCAAGGATTGCATTAAATAAAAAGGTCTCTAATAAAACATTTGGGTTAGAAAAGTAATAACACCCCCTACACTTCTAGAGTGGCCCCAAAATAAAGTCTACCCATGCATTTTAAATTTGAAAATTATCTCACCCACTTCCCACCTATTTTTTTAGGGATGAATCTCATCCATTAAATGGATTCATTTGGGGCCCTTGGATTTGGGGATCCATCTAACCTTAAATATGCCTATGAAAATCTATTTATCCTTTCATTTGACTTATTGTTTCTTTTCTTATTTTGCAGGTTTGTGGAGAGGGATGTGGAAGCCATTAGTAACAAACTCAAGCTCATGGAGGAACAAAAATGTTCTTTACTTGAGGATTCGCTTTATACCCTTATCTAGGGTTTGTAATTATTTTTATTTTTTTTTTTAACTTATTCTTTTTGTATTTTCCTATTTTAGAGAAATAGGTGGAATGGTGTATGTATATACTTGGGAAAAAATACACACACACACATAGACATTTCTATACATACATACATACATACATACATATATAATTTACATGTCTTGTCAAGGAGGAACACACATGCCCCATTTTTTAAGCGAAGGGCCGACTGTGCACATACTACTATGATCGGGGTTTATTGTTTGGTAAGTAATGTTGTTTGGGTTGGGGGAGGGTCACCTACCCCACCCCCATCCCATTTATTAATAGATTCGGTGGAGTCGACGACCACCCCCCGACCATTACCCTTATAAAATTTATAGGCCACACCTATGTTGTTCGTTAATACCAATTTCTTTTTATTAACTTTTTTGGTCATTTAATACACATTATATATATATATATATATATATATATATATATATATATATATATTAATATCAATATTAATAGTATTTTAATATCAATACTATTATCAATAAGTAATAATATTTATATTATTAATAGTATTAACTAATCTTAGTCTTATACTTAAAATTTCTTTTATAATTTGATAGTAATATTACCAAGTGTTAATTTATAATTTTGCTTCATCCATCATTACCTTTTTTTTAATATTTGATTAAAAATAAAATTACTTTAACTTAACAACACATTTATATAATCAATTAGATCTATGGTCTACTTTGCAACTATGTAGTTCCCTTGCTCAACTAGATTTTAAGGGATCAATATATTATTTGACAAGGTGAATAAAAAACAAGGATTTAAGGGATTTTCCATCTACTTATATAAAGTTTAAACTTTCTTTCAACCAATACAAAGAGATGAAAAATATAGTTTATCTTGCTATTATATGCCTTTCAAGTAATGCAATAGGAATTAATATTTCTTTCTTTTACAACATACAAGTTTGAAACCATTCCCACAAGCAATTTATAACAAGATTTCCCCATAGTTTTAAAATAAGAACAACACACCTATTGAAGACAATAAATCAACTAAAATGAGAACAAGGTTGTTTCCTTTTCAATCACATTTCAATGAACTTGATTCAATTTAACAATCTTATAGTCCCTCATTCCAACAAGTAATGAAATGATTTTCAAACTTTTTCTTTCATTTACAATATCAACTAAGATTACATTTTGATAATAAAACAACTAAAAACTTCACTTTAAACAAATACAAGTTTACAAGCCCTCCATATACAATGGAGACAACATGATAAAATATAACAAGAGAGTTTTGATTCTTTCTCCAAATTCTACAAGAAACATGACTCCTCCTTTGAGCTCCACCTTCTTCCAAGATCAAACACACAACCAAAAATGGGGAGTAGGCAACACTCTCCACCCAACCATTACTCCAATGAGGAAGTGAATCCTACTTCCTCATTGGCCCCCGAGCCCCAACAATGAGACAATATGGAATATTTGACAACCATGGCAAAAAAAGACAAGGCTTCCACATTTACTTTCAAGAAACATTCACACAAGAAAATAACCAGAAAAGATTCATTTTCAAACACAAAAACTTTGAAAACTATGGCTCTAAAACAAGCCAAGTAGAGAATGGAATATGAGAATACTCTTGTTCTTCCCAAGGGTTTGGATAACCACCAAAAAAACATTCAAAACACAATAAAACAAAAATATCTTATCCCTCCCTATAAGTAAAAATACCTCTTATGCCTCCCTCACTCTTATTCCTCCCTCTCTCTTATGTCTCCCATAATGAACAAAATAACAAGATGAGAACAAGGTGGGGCACCCAACCCAATCCCTCCTAAATACACAAGAGAAAATATTATTCCTCCCAACAAATTTCATCCCCATTTCACTTTCTCATACACATCCGCAGGGAATTTCACTACCCAACACATCATACAATACAACATTCATTCAACACATAAACACATAAGAAAGAGAAGAAAACAAAAGGGTGAAGACCCTACCTTGACATTGGAAGAATCCACTCCAAAATAAAGTCCCAAAATCCTCCAATCTCAGCCAATTCCAAGAAATATTAAACTCCAACAAGCACACCAAAAATAAAGCATTCCAAAATGAGAGAGCCAAAACCAAACAAGTAACACCCTTAAATTCACAAAAATCCAATAAATAGAAAAGAGGGAAAGGAAAATGATGTGGCTCTTGTTGGTGTGTGTGACATGCCTAGTCATCATCCACATCACTTGGTGAGTCATCTCACCTTACGAGAGTCATAGGTCTTAGGAAGTCAAATGACAAGTGTCATATTATGTCATAGAATCTGTCATTGTCATTTGCGTCAGTGCGTCATAGGAGTTACATTCCTTATTTGGAATTGTAACTCCTCCTTTAGTGGCATCATATGCATCAGTCACGTCATATGCGTCAGTGGCGTCATTGATATTATTTCCTTGTTTAGGCATGGGGGTTACACAACACCCCTATTTGTACTTCCTTTTTCGATCTATGAGGATGAGAAGACCTGTTTTCTTATTTGCATATTATTTCCATTGTTCGAATCTTACTTATTGCGTTGGATCTTGATGTTACCATCAGTGCAACTTTGTTGTGGTGTATTGTTTTCAACATCATTTCACGTGAATCCCTCTTTCATGGTATCAGAGCTGGTTTCGTAAAACATGCACTCTTCGTTTATCAAGTTGTTTATTACTTCTGGTTTCTTCTTATTTCCTCATGCAAGTTTTTTCGATTATTATTTTGGAATTGTATTGCTCACCTCATATTGAGGTTTCAACAGTTGCAAGTTTGAGAGTATTTGGTTGGTTTTCTTTATCATGGTTGCTGAGTTTGTTCGGGATTGCTTCTATTCTTGTGAGCTCATTTTTACTCTAGCATGGACCTGTGGTTCATTATTTTCTCGAGGTCACCGTTGCATGGACTTTTTTTTCTGTTAACTTGTTTACATTGGTGAACCTGCTGCTCAGGCACATTTTTTGGATTTGGAGGCTCGTTTTTGGTTTTCTCATGCATTACTTTGTTGTGCATTGGGTATTGATACCTCTCGCCTCTAATCTCTGTGCTTATTTTTAGCACTATCGACACTAGTTTCACATGTCTGTGTGCTCAATCAAACGTGGTAGCATTAGATTTTGGGCTTTTACATCATGTTTTCACCCCAACTAAGGGCTCAATTTGTAGTAGGTTGAAGTCTACTCATGCCTTGTTCTCGCCCAACTTGTGTTTATAATCTCTTTGTGCTTGTATTAAACCTAGACCTACAGTGATTGACTTGAGATCTTCACATTTGAGATCAAATCGGCCTTTACTAACCTACACCGCTTCCTCCCACCTTACTCATCCAGCTTCTACCTTGTTATCTGCCTCGCCTTTGGCCACTCTTGCTTACTCGAACTCGGACTTGCACCGATAGAATTGGGATCCCATACAATCCAAATTTCATTATTTTTCTGAGTCATTCTTACGAACTTATTGTAATTTTATGATTATGATAAATTCACTCCACACGACACATTTTTGGATTGTTTTCCGAATTATTTATATTTTCTAAAATATTACAATAAATTAATCCTTTTACCATCTTATCGAGTCTGAAATTGAGCTAAATTGTTAGGTCAAATATTGGTCAAAGGTGTTTTTTCCTTGAAACCCTACTTTTTCTTAAACCATGGGGTCAAAATATTTTGGTTGAGAGGATGACACTAAATCTAAAGAATGGTGGATCCAATTTAAGGATTTTTTTACTTTAGATTTATAGTCCAACATAGAGTTGGATCTCTCACTTGAAAAGGGAGAGGAAATATTTTCTTATCTTTGAATGAAACATGTTTTCACACTAGATTGAACAACAAATAAGAAGAAGAAAACAATGAAAATAATGATAATGTTAAGGGTAAAGATGAAGAAGAAGAAGAATAAGAAAATGTTTTGGATGATGAAAAAGGAGAGGGAACAAATGAAGATGAATAAAAAATAAATGTTAATAATTCAAATAGTGTAGCTCAAATGAAAGAGGATTATAATTTTTATGGGTGGATTCAAAGGAAGAACATATGTCCCTTAACCCTAGTAGAAAGTATAACCTCATAAACATGTAGGTAGCTCAATATATAAGTGGGTGCACAAATATATATCCCACTTATTGAGATTTTGTTATGTTTTGATGTGTGGATTAAAACAAGGTTACATTTTTATTGTTAGAACCATAACAGATGTGGTCTTACATGGATTATTACGTGATTATCGTAAGTGTTTACTTGTAACTTTTACAAGTGTAAGTAGTTACTGTCGTAATAACTACGGTTGTAACCTATTAACTAATTTATATATAATAATAAAGGGAAAATTAAAAAAAAACATATATACATGGAATACAGACCTTTCGTAACTATTTATATTCATGTATGAATATAATAATTATAGCCGTCATTATATAATGGTAGTTATGTGGCACACCCATGATAGTAAAAATCGGCTTCAATTTCTATAGGGAAATTTAGTTCATGTTGGTTCTCATCCCTTCGAAAAATGTGTTTTTTTGGCACTTTACAGAACAAATAAAATGTGATTTTAGTATCCATCATTTAACTTTACTTCACCGTATTGTTTGATAAAACATTTACATTGATTATCTATATTTTTTTAATTTTCAATAAAAATTATGTTGTTTATATATTTTTACTCATTTTGTAGAGACACAATTAAAAACACTATTAAATTTCATAAAATATCCCATATTATAACATGATAATATATTATTATATAACTAGACACTACTTTCAATTTTGCTATATTGATTGTGCAAAAAAAAAAAAAAAAAAAATGATAATTATTTTAATAAAAAATTAAAAAATATTATTTTTCATTAAAAATTCAAATTACAATGTCTTCAAATAAACATATTTCTAATAGTTATTTTTAATTAGCATAAATGAGTGTGTGGAGATTTCACTAAATGTTATAAATTTTGTATAAATAAAATAGTGTTATGATAAAAAACTACACACGCACGCACGCACGCACACACACACACACACACACACACACACACACACACACACACACATTAGTATTCTACACTTAAAATGTTTCATTGTATATATTTACACTATTGTAAAATTTTAATCCAATGTATGAGTTATCATCATTCAAATGCACCTAAACTTCCATTTTTAAGATTATGCATTTAATTCTATATATAAAAATGTGCCGATATTATTTCACTTACCCATCTATGTTTTAGGAATGATATTAATGTAATAATTAAATGTAATTATATTGTATATTGAGAAATATTTTATTATTATATTATAATATGTTGAGAAACAATTCATAATTATAAATAAACTAAATATGGTATTTATATATGGTATATATTTTATAATTTTACATATTATTTGTAAATATTCTAAATAATAGAAGGAGACTCCTAGATACTATGGAGTCTTTTCATTGTAATTATACAAATGAATTTATTGTGCAAATCTTAAAAAAATAGATTTAGTATTAGAACAATTTTTGTATGGAGTGTTAGAAGCTACTTTCAATTTTGAGATATAATGACAACATGTGCACCCCTATGATTGAAAAATTGTTGTGTTTGACATTACTCTAAGTTTTCCATTCACAATTCATACAACATTTGGGTAGATATTTATGTTCATGCATTTTACCCACATTTGTATGTATTATCTATATTCTTATTACCTATCAAATATTGATCTTTTTGTTTATAGTTTTCCTTTTCATACCATTAATTAAGTCACCGTTGTGCCAACATTTAAATATGCTAAATGTACTAGTGTATTTTCCCTCAATATGAAGATGAATCAAGGGAGGGAGAAGATATTGCCACGATGTTAGTTTGGATGTTGATGGTGCTTTTTTACGAAGACAGAACATGGCATAATTGTTATCACAAAAAAGTAACACCCTATGATTTTTGGTTATAGATCCTTACTTTTTGCTAACATGGGATTATCTTTCAAGCTATGGGACTTGTGAAATTGAGAGAATCCTCTTGAAAAGGCTAGTTCCTCTCCCTAATCCAATCTTCCACAACTACTCCTAATGCAAGAAAATACCTATCCAAACCTATTCTAATATTGCAAGGAGATAGGCGAGAGATTCATGAAATAAAACCTACACTATAAGTTGTAATACACCAAGAAAAGAAGTTGTTAGACACTCTTCTCAGCTGTAAAACAGAGAAATGATGAAATTGGAGAGGGTGGACAAGAAACACGAGACCAAATCACATGCATTTCACTATCCCAAGTAAACCAAAAACAACTAAATCCTACAATGACAAAATAATATGTTAGGGATTAGTGGATCTTATGCACATATTTATCTATAGAAATAGAGAAGAATAAACATAAATCATGCAATATCATTATATCTCACAATTTATTACATATATGTTGGAATGTTATCATTATAAACGAGGCTCCACAAAGTACTCAAAATTCCAATTCATGAGGATTTTTATAATAATTACGTAAATAATGTGAGCACTATATATTTCATAAAATTTTCCCCCTTAGTGCAAACACCGAGAGAAAAACAATCGCACTTCCTTCATAGCTTGTCACCTATGCATGCTCATAATATTAGCTCACCGATGGTTTTGAAAAGGTTTACAAGAACCTCATTATGAGCCCTGCTCATCCGGTATGAACCCATGTTCATCAAATACAAACCCATATTAACAAAAAAAAAAGTAAACCTTATTCAAGGTATGAACCCCTGTTCATCCTCTATAAGAATCACGAGGCTACATTTTCTTCTATTCTTTAATCTTTCCATGATATATTCACATTAGGGAATTAACATAGGATTTTTCTCACTTTATTAAAACAAGAACATACTTTGTATATTGAATAATAATAGGTACACTACAACTGAAAAACACGTTGAAATAAAATGCCACAACCTTATTTTGTGGCCTCGTTACTTGTGGTGGCGAGAGGACGTTGTTTTTCCTACTTCCTCCATTGCCTCGACCCTCTCTTTGTCATGCTACCGGCTTAGCTAGATTTGATCATAGAGCTCATTTTACAATTTATCTTCACCAAATGGATGTCACATACAAGTTTTTTTATTTTGAGGACAAGAGATGACTATTCTTGGACAACATGACAAGAGATTACAACTCTATCAAAGATTTTGAAATTTGACATGACAATGACAATATGATAACTTTTACAAAATACTACTTAAAATACTTTAACAACTTTTGACTCTTTTGACTTAAAACATTTATGACTTGACAATAATAATTGAATCTAGTTTTATAATGATATGACTAAAAAAACTATAATAAACTATGACTTAACTTTTAAACAAACCACATCCTAAATAAGCACTAAAAAAAAAATACTATGCACAAATAACCAAACAATACTAACGATGGGCTTTTGGTGAATGGATGCGGGAGAGAATAACGTATATACAAAAGTGAGAGATAAACATACACAACGATGAAAGGCATGCACTGAGTCAACTGGAGGCTTCTTCCCTAAGATCCATATCACCATATTTGTAGAGTCATAATTTTATACTTCAATGATCAAGAAATTGAGAAATTTTTTAATTATTAACGTATTTTAGGAAAAAAACTGAATCTTTCGTTCACAACTATGAAGATCATGGATGTGTCAACAAACACAAGCTTCTAATATTGAATCCACGTGTTGGATGGGCACTCCACTTCTACTGAACTAAATGATTTTGATATACAATGAATGGAATAATACATGGAAAACCTAATGGATTTCCGCTTCCATAAATAATAGTAACCAAACTGACCTTGTAACCCATCCAAATAATGGAGTATTTGAAATTAAATCCAAACCCTTACTATAAAAATGAAAATCAGTTAGGTAGAATAATCATGGGTAGATATTGTGACAATGACTGTGTGAAGAAGAAGGATAACAATGAGAGGTGTGATCGGTATGTGTGTAAGCCATCCCAATGTCATTCATAGTGGCGCTAAAAACAACATTGAAAATCATGCAAAACAACAATCGATGTCTTCCAAAATATTTTCTTGTTTCTCGGGGATGAGGTTCTGTTGAATCATTTTCAATGGCGATAAATGAATGTGTTTCATACCATGAGGACATAAAAACACCTTTTAAACATTCAATGGTGACAATCTGCTTTGATAGATATTCCAATTATGTTGTTGAGCAATGAAGAATCAACCAGAATATATTCATGCTCTAGAAGAGGAAATATGAACATTCCTTCGATTGAGGAGGTGATTAGATACCTAGGTCTATGTTTATAAAATATTGACTATAATGATCTATGCCTTAAACATTGGAGAAGATATTGAAAATTCAATGATTGAGTTATAGACATGAAACCGAACATATTTAAAGCGCCGATGGATGGTCTTCGAATAGATTTTAAACATGGGAGAGATTAGTCACCAATATATAACATAGGAGAAAAAAACATCTCTTCCATAGTCTCCGAAACAAATAATTTTCAAAAACTCTATTGTTTTCACCTAAATATTTCTAGTCCATCTGGATCTACCATAGACTACAATATCCTTTATAAAGATTAAAGGCAACAATAACTAACTACAATTAAATATAAAACATAATAAATCAAGCTCAAAAAGATTATGCCATCACTGGTGCAAAAATCCATATGCCAACCCAAACACATTCAATACATCATCATAAAATCACAATTGATATGTGCCTAGAAAGCATCAAAACTCTATACTCTCAAAACCTTATCCCGCTCTAATACCATTGATAGTGATTAGTGGATCTTATGCATAGATTTATCTACCACAATGGAGAAGAATAAAAATTAAATCACACGATATCATTATATCTCACAATTGATTACATATATTATGTTTCCTATAAACGAGACTCCACAAATCACTCAACAATTCCAATTTACGAGAATTGTTATAACCTCACTAAATTTGTACATACCCATTTAAGACCAGGTGTTATAACTATATAACAAGTCATTTGAAATATAGTAATTATCTAATTAATGTGAGCGCTATATATTTCCTAACGAAATATACATAGATAATGCAAGCATGATGAGAGGCAAGTGAAAGTAACACAAATGATGCAAAGGATAGACAAATGTATCACAAAACACCATTTCCATTACTCCATAAGTATGCACAGTACACCATTGTAGCAAGAGGAGGAAAGAAATGCCATTTACAAAGCTTCAAAAGGAAGGCTTGAAGCCCCAAATTTACAAAAACCCAATTTGTGGAGAAGAGGGGAGCATGGGGATAAATAATGCCAACATACTTATAATGATGCACCCTTTACAATTTGTAGAATTTGGAGAGAAGAGAGAGAAACTTGAAAGACCTGAATGCATGCCTTCTTTAACACTCAAAACTAATTACCGATCTGAAAGGCAGCATGGGGCACCTATAAAGGTCATGTATCATGTACTCTACTTGTAGAAAGAGGATGTTTTCCCGAAACAGAGCCGTAAGATGAAAGTTATGGCGTTTTGAAGTTTGCAATTCACCTGGGAAAACCAAGGGTTATAACTACTCCTTCTTACCTACGATAATCGACCCCATTTTACTTCCCTTTTAAATTACGCTTCTCCAACAACTTTAGTTCACTTATTTTGTGAAGTAAAGAAAACTTAATTCACCGCTTTGCTTTACTCACTCATTTCCTCTCTTTTGCGGCATTTAAAACGTGCATTACTTGCTTTTGGTGGCAAGCCATATCACCACCCACTCACTTGGTGGATTAGCTAGAGACTCATTGGATAACTCGCCATCTCGCCATTTGCATTGAATCGACTCACTGGTTAGCGAGATCAATATTTAAGTTATATCCCCTAAGAATACCGGTTTACATTGTTTGGTCAACCTCCTCTTTATGTGGTGTTTTTTTATTACTTTTACTCTTTTTGTGGGCGAGCTAAGTAATCGATTCATCAATCACCATGTAACTCATTAGATTGTTCAACTTGGGCCTTGACCCACCTCTTCAACGTCCTTTCAATGTGGCGATTTAACTTAATCTTGATTACATTGGGCTCATTACTCGCGAGACTTCTCTTCCCTTTTCGCCGATCCACACAACTGACTCGCCTTAACGCATCATCCTTTTCCACTTGATTTTCTTCATGTTTCATTGCGAAGAAAAAGACGTTAAATCCACTATTCAACTCACATTGAACCCAAGTGCCTTCACATTGAACCCAAGTGGTTTCATTACTCGCGAGACTTCTCTTCCCATACACTATGGCCTTTTGCATTACTTAACTCACATTGAACCCAAGTGCCTTTACTTGCATTATCTCCCCTTCTACGCAAGTATTTCCCCTCTGATACGCTGAATGACTTGTTTAATGGCTCATCCACCTTAGTTCTAAAGTGTTCCCATTTACTTCTTCTTATATTGAGGGGTCCTACTTATGAGAGACTTCGGCCCCACGAAGACTGCTCAACCCACGACTGAGTCACCCCTTATTGATCTGAGCTCGACCTTGTTTCAACTTCTACAGCCTGCGCTTGTCCTTCCACCCATTGTCCATTGGACCTAGCTCGAACTGGTCTCATTTGCTGATCGGTGTTCCATCTGCCGCAACCTCCATCCTCTCTTCCTTAGTTTATTGCAGAAATATTTCATCGCTTTACTTGCTTCGACGTTTAATACAAAGTCTTTCACATTCACTACTCAAAAATTAAGAAAACTTGGTCAAGCCCTCCCTTTCTGCGGTGAATTCAAATCAGTTTTCTTGGCTCGAACCCCCATTTTGACTCGAATTCATCGGATTTCATTTCTCCGTAGTGTATTAGCTCACCTCTCCATTGCGTCAATCTCCCTCTCTTCTTCTTGGTTTGTGGTCTTTATGGGGGTGGATTACTTGAAGTAATCCACCTCGAGATCACTGCTTAGACTTGCGCCAAGCCTGAACCTGATATGGCTCACCCAACGACTTCCTCTCTTTACCGCGAACTAGCACTCAAACTGAAATCCTCACTAACTCTTGTGTGTTGGCTCGCCTAGTCGAGTTCCATTCCCTCATGCACCGTCTTACTTCAACATCAAGCTCGGTGTTAACTCTTCTTCTTTTCTCTATTTCGACTCCCCCAACTCGCATATCTTTAACTACCACAATCACTCAGAGGGCTCGTCCCTAGCTCGTCCTAGTTTCAACTTATATGTGCTTGACTCGTTTGATCCATCTATCTCCGTTATGGTGATCTCATTTCTCGTACGTGCTAAACCCATTCCTATGGGATGCTCGTCTCCACATCTTTGGCACCCCTGTAAACATTTCCCTAATGTCGAGACCTCTATTCTTTCTTGTTGCTCTCTTGGTGAGCATAACTCTGTGACCTTAGCTATCGGCTCATCGAGCCCTTTGCAATGGTCGACCACTTCACCTACTTATCTAGCTTTTTCAATTCACTACCGCGGGTCATTTTCTCTTACAGGCCTCGCTTGACCTGCATTGCCGACTCTCTTACTTCCCCATTTGAACCTGTTGCTTCCTCGCAATGGCCTAAGCCATTTCTTTTTCTTCCGGGGATGGCTTGCCGCCTGACATCCTATCCTTGACTTTCACCGAGTTGGACGACTCAGCCCTGATCTCTTGCGGTTCCAACATAATAGCTCGCCAAGTAGCTAACGGAGCTCTTCGACAAGCTCACTTTCAATCCACTACCTATTTATCTCAACTGAACTACCTTAAACTCGCCCACCAGCTCGGCCGAGATGGTTTGTCCTCCAGCCATACATTGACCCCTGTCACCAAACTGTCCCCTATTTGTTTTGCATTTTGGGAACTTTTAGACATAGACGTTCATGAAGAAGGCCATGGCTTCCAAGGGACCATTTTTCCCTAGCCATCTTCCTATTAGATAGAATAGACCATCTTCCTTGAGGCATTCATTGGGCATATAGTCCTCTGAAGAAACTCGAAACTTATCTAAAACTAAAAACTTGTACCGCAAAGTCTTTTGAACACTACCAAAGATAGCCACCTATTGTTTTATTTTCCCAAAGTGTTTGTAAGAAAATATTAAAATTTGTTTTGTGAGAGTGGAAAACTGCTTTAAATTTTAATTCTTTACGCTTTCCCTCTGGAATTCTGAACTGTGGGATGTATGATGAATATCTAAAGCTACCCAAATGTCTAATTCTTACCAACATGAAGTACAAACAACTACTTGTTAGGAAATAGGGGATAAAATATGCGAAAAAAGTTGTCACAAAATCACAACAAGAGAAACTAATAGGCGAAAATATTATAGATCTCAAATAAAAGCACATAATAAAAATAACAAAACACAAAGAGACAATATTTAACGTGGTTCACCTAATTTTTGTTAGGTCCACCAAGAATCATTTGCTCAAATTTTATTACAAGCCATCTCTCTCTCAATACAATACCTAGATATATTTGGATCTATGTTCAACAAAATCTATAGAATTCACACCTAAATTCATACACATCTACAAAGTTACATTAACCCTACCATATGCACAAAACCACATAATTAGACAACTTCTTAAGCATTTTACAAAACTATGGGTATCAAAAACATGGGCCAAAATCATCCCATAAACCTATGGGTCAAAAATCCCACACATATGAGAAAAGCGCATTTCCTGGTATATCAGGCACATTTTAAGGTTGGTGAGACAACTGTGCAAAGAGTACAATACTCTTAGAGTACGCCTTGAACACTTTCTCACATGAAAATAGGCTCCAAAACCTAACACTACTTTTCCTAACAAATGAAGCATGGAATAACTTTCGAGGCACAAGTTGATTTTTAGACATCATGGAACTCTATTAATGTTTGATTTTCTTTCTTCTTCTTCTAAATATTCCATCTCGACATGCTACTTGGAACTCTATTTAAGGCCAAATATTGAAATAATTCGATAAGGCTGCTCTCTAGGACTGATATTTTGATTTTGTTGAGGCATTAAAAGCTTAGCATGAACCGTTCTTGAAGGAACAAGTGGATAAAACTATTAAAATCCATACCTTAACTAATTATTTTTCTTTGCATTTGATTTTTCTTGGGGATTGTAACTACTTCATGCAACTATGATATTCCTACTATAACAACTTACAAAGAACATGATGTCTTGCACTTCTTGGAGCAATAATGAACAAAGGTTTATACAAAAGAGAAAGATCATACATTCCTCAAATACGTCATGCGAGTGTGCACAAGAACTTCTTCTACTGAAAACAAACCTACTCCTACCCTACAATAACTAGAGGAAAGGAAAACCTCAAACAAAACCTGTAACTGGTGATGAGAAGTAGCTTCCCTTTCTCACAATAGGTAGCCATGTGGATGATTTTACATTAGACACATATGTTATGGGGGTGAGTGAAAATTGAATGCAAGATATTTTCCACTCCATACATCATGGTATCATCTGAAAAAAGAAATGCCTCCTCTAATTGTTCTTTGTTTAGATTTTGGAGGCATTATAATTGGTCCTTAACACTATGAGACTCATCCTCATGCTTATAAGAAAGCATGAATGGTTGTGGCTCATCCTTTAACTCCAGTGAGGAAAATTATTTGATGGGGTAGGGTCTGATCCACTTGACTCTCTCACTACTCTAAATTCCAACTTCTATAAGGAATTCTTCTTGCAAGCCTTCCTTGAAAAGGTGACCATCTTCGAGATAATCCTCTTATTGTTTCTCATCTACATAAAACTAATCTTCTACCTTGATGATTATTATGAAATTATTTTCATCCTTGCCTTTATCATCCTCTTCATTTGGTATGAACCATGAAAGAATCAATTCCACCAATCTTGGTTTGAGAGGATCTTTATCAAGTGCATGTTATTCTTGAATGCTCTCTTCTATGGCAGAAAAATCTTATTTTTGAAGTATGAATGATGGAGAATCAAATCATGTGATTTCCTTAAGATCCTCTCCATCAAAACACTCCTCCAAGTAAGAAAAGAAATCAAGCTCCTCGTCATCCCGTTATGCCAAGGATTCTCCCTCTTGCATGATTCCCTTCAAATTTGTAGCTTTTCCATCATGAGTAACTTCATCATAAAACATGAATCTTGTGAGCTCAAACCCATTCAAAATATTATATTTTGGAGAGATAAAGAGGAGTGAAATCTGAAACATCTCACGCAACCTTCTCATTACTTGAGACCTCTAAATCCATTTTTTATCCTTTAATTTCTCATCTTTGTCTGATATTTGAGATAAATAGTTTTCCTCCGCCTTGAATTATTCAATAGCAACTAGATTATAAACATCCTCTATAAAGATGATGCCATCACACAGACCGAACTCGAGAAAATTGATTATTGATCATAATTTTCTTCTCCTTGCTTCGTTGCTGCTAAAAACTCAGCCTTAGTACTAATGGTTCTTCAACCTTGACCTCCTTTGAAGGATTGAACCTCAAGGGAATTCTATCAATACCAAATCTTAAGGCTCTATTCCTCCTCAAGTTATTCATCGTATCTTCTCTATTGGGCTCTCTTTCTTGTTATTCCTCTTTCTTGGATTTCTGAGTTTCTTCCCGACATGGATTTAGGAATGCAAGAGGAGGGGTGGGTTGGGTCACAACTTTTTTTTGCATTTCTTATGATGGAAGGGAAGTTTTTTTATTTTTCTCTTGTAGAGGGGAATTGGGTTTGGAAGGGAAAATGGAAAAAAATGAGATGAGATGGAAGACTAGAAGATGACGAAGTAGATTCCATAATGGGGACGAGTAGGTGAGAAGCTTGGAAATTGAAGCTCAAGATGAGATGGTGTTTCTTGGGGAATGGGGAGATGGTTGTGGCATGGTAATGCATGTGTCTCCCATTAACATGATGGAAAAACATTGGATCGATAAACCTCTATCTGTGAGAACCATCTTTAAAGTTTGAGCAATATCTCGACTATGAAACCAAGCTTCTAGTGTGGGCTATAGTGCATTGGCATGGGACCAACCCATGGACAAGGTGTCATGAAGCCAATCCTGAATTCTTTGAGTTGGGTTATGGCCCTTGTTTTCACCATACTTTCCTCCATATTTTGATCCTCCAATTGTAAATTAGCATCACCAGTGTGAGATAGCCTCCGAAATATGCATACCCCTACTTTTCAATAGATCCATAGTTTAGTGGGTGACCAAACTAGTCTACATATTTCCCATATGGGTATTTATACTTTGTTGTTCTTCACCGTAGTATGGATCTGGTGGTGTTTGATAGTAACATGAGGATGAATCTTGTAAACTTCAATGTGGATTGAACTGATATGGTTGCTGCTATAAGTGTGAATTCCATGCAGGGAATGAAGTCATAATTTCACAACTTCATGGAATGAAAGAAGAATGAAATATATGGAAATAAAATGGATAAAACAGATGGAACATGGATGGAAAGAAGGTCTGCAACTCAAAGATTGGGTTGTTTAGATCAATGGAGTCGGTAGATGTGTTTTGTTTTGGATCATTGATTGCTTAAGTATTTCAATTGTTGCATAATTGAAGTAACAAACCGGATTGAAGTAAGCATCTTGCTTAAAGTAACACAACTTCTACTTCTACTTGTTCTTATCGGTGATTTTGATGTACATTAATTTCCGCTTACTTCGCTTATTAGTGTTTTGGAATGTCTATACTTCCTCCTTTTTATGTTGTTTAGAAACTGTATTACTTCCCTCTCGTTAACTAGTAGTTTTAACCTTCTTTACTTCCTTTAGTTCATTGGTCCATTTGAGAGAACTTACTTATCCCTCTTATTGGTGTTTTGAAATTTATTTACATAAGTCTTTTGACTTGGAGTAATAGCATTACTTGAAGTAACAACACTTTGGAATGACACAACTTAGATTACTTGCACAACTTGAAGAAGTGGAATTTGGAAATGCAACAACTTAAAGTAGTGCAACTTACAATAATTGAAAAACCTAATTCCTCTTCTTCTTACTAGCGATTTGAGGTGCAATTACTTACTCCTCCTTTCTACACTAATTTGGTTGCTGATTACTTAGGAGTTAAGCAATCTGAAATCGTGGATTACTTCTTCTCTGTGGTGATCTAGGATCTCATTAATTTAATTATTCTATACAAGTAAGGCTTTTAAAACTGGAATTTTTTGTCCAAGAACACATCTACTCAAAAATGGAAATTTTGCAACTGCACTCAAGCTAAAAATTTTAAATTTTGAATGTTGTCCCACCGAGTGTACCAGAAATTTTATCATTAAAAAGTAACACCACAGGGATTTTTGGTTATCGATCCCTACTTTTTCTAATATGGGATTACCTCTCAAGTTATAGGACTTCAAAATTGAGATAATCCTCCGAGAGAAGGTTGGTTCCTCTTCCTAATCGTACTTACTTCAAATACTCCTAATGTAAGAAAATACCTATCTAAACCTATTATAACATTTTAAGGAGCCAGCAGAGAGATGCATGAAATAAAATCCATACTAGAAGTAGTGGTACACCAAGAAAAGGATTTGTTAGACACTCTTCCCAGGACGTAAAATGAAGAAAGGATGAACTTGGAGAGGATGGACAAGCACCACACAACCAAAGAACATGTACTTCACCATCCCAAGTAAGAACAAAACAACTAACTCTTGTAATGACACAAGAATATACACAGATCCTGCGCAAGCATGATGAGAGGAAACACAAAGCAACATAGATGATGCAAAGGATATAAAAATGTATCACAAAACACAATTTCCATTACTCTAGAAGTATGTGTTGATGAAAAATCACAACACCCCCTGAATGGCCTCATATTTGAGTGGGGAATCCGGTGTGACTGCATAACATGGGACAATCTCTCAAGTTGTGCGACTTGCTGACTTGAAATGGCCCTCTTGAGAAATCTGGCTTCTTCTTCCTAATCCTAATGCTAAACTAATCCTAATGTAGAAATGACATCTAACTACACCATCCTAACAATTCCAAGGAGGCGGGAGAGAGAAAGTTCACAAAGAGGGAAATCCTACACTAATAAGGTGATAGCACCAAGAAAAGGGGAGTTGTTGGTCACAATCTCAGCTGCTTGAAGTGGAGAGAGGTGAGAAACAAAGAGGATGGAGAGATGCATCACAAAGGAAATATAGATTTCACATAGAACACCACTTCAAACCACAACTCCCGGAACATGTAATAGACATCTAAGATATGCACAATATAACCTGCAATGATGAGAGGCAATAAGAGACAATAAAATAAGGAAGAATGGACAAAATGCATCACAAAACATATTTTATTGCTCCATGAGTTCACATAGTACATCATCAGTGGGAAAGAGGCAAGAAAATGCCATTACAAAGCCATGAGAGGAGGCTTAAGCTCCACATTCGACCCTAGGGAAAAAAAAATAGGGGGGCAGAAGAGAAATAATGACCAAACTTTTGAAATATGCCCCTCCTTTACAATATATAGAAGAATAAAAGAAGGAGAGAGGGAGAATGTAAATCCTACTTTAACCACCCTGAAAGCATTGAAAACTACCTATAACAATGATGGGCTTCACTACAAGACCCATGCCTCCATGTGTTGTTCCTTGCTGGGCAAGAAAGGAGTCCATTCTTCATCATGGCGATAGGTGAGAGACTTGATAGCCTCGAAAATGGCAGACCATATCATTAATGGTGGTAAGTGAGTAGCAAGCACCAAGAGCTTTCCAAAATGTCCCCTCCCACTCAAATCCGAGCTCCCAGTCGAAAGTTATGGCCTCCTAAAGGTGCTTTGGGTTTGGGGTCTATTTGCGCAAGGTCCATGTGGCAGCCCCATGTGTTTTAAGATTTCACCCCCTCCTTTCACTCTTGTAGTTGTGCCAAACTGACACATGGTGTCTTTCGTGGGCCTGCTTGTTTCCTTCATGTTCTTTGCCTAAGCCCCCTATTGGTGGAGAAACTATGCTCGACTTGAGACATGTGGAGAGCTGGCACACATTTGGGTTCTACATTTTGAGTCACACCCTTGAAGTTGCACAGTTGGGACAAGTGGGGTATTTCGCTTGTCCTGATCTGTTTCTTTGTGTTTTGGCTAAGTCCCCCCTATTTGGTGGGGCCATATGTCCGACCACTGGACATGTGGAGGATCAGCGCACATTTAGGGCATACCTTCGGATTTTCCTTTGAAGTTGCACCGAGATGACACGTGAAGGATTCCAAAGTGGCTTGTTCCGAGATTGGACTTTTCAACAATCGGTGTCCCCTTTTAGAACCTTAGACATGTGGAGGGATGGATCTAGTTCAAGGTATTTCTTTGGGCCGCACCTTTGAAGATGTGTTGATGAGACATGTGGCACCATCCATTGGCTTGAGACTTTTCAACTTGCCACTCTATTTCCTTCGACCCTTGAAGGTGCGCTGATGATACACATGGATACTTCCACCAGTTCTTTTATTATGAACAAATTCGGTCATGTTTCCCATTTGACTTCTGTTGGACCCTAGATACGTGGAGAGTCCACACACATTTGGAGACCCTATTTGGACCTAACTTCTAGAGGTGTTCCATTGAGACACATGGAGGATTCAGTTGGCCCTGTTGTACTTAGACTCTTACACGGCCGGTGCAGCCTTTTAGACTCTAAACACGTGCGGGGATGACACTCATTTGAGTCTCCGATTTGGGTTACACCTTTAAAGTTATGCCAAGATGACACGTGGTTATTTCCGTTGCCTTAGACGTTTAAATGGCCAATTCATATTTTTTAGGCTTTGACCACATGGAGTGCTACTGCGCATTTGGGAACTACCTTTTTGATGTGCCTTTTGGAATTACACCGAGCTGACACATGGTGCCTTCTGCGAGTCTCGTTGTTCTGCACCGAGTTGACTCGTATGTGGCGAAGTATGAAAAATTCAATCCCTCTCTCTAGTTTTCCCCTGTCGAGCTCTGAACCCTTTTGATGTTGTTTGATCCTCCATTATTGAGCCCACCTACCCCTCTGGTTTGGGATCGATTGTGAGCTTGCAAGACTAAACTTACCCTTCTGATTTTCTTTTGTGCAGGGTCGTGTTTGATCAATTTTACCGGGGAAAAATTGGGATAATAGTTTCGATAATCACGGGGACATTTACCTACTAGATGAAGAGACAAGTAGCCTTGAAGTATTAATTGGGCATGGATTCATGAATAATATCCTGATACTGATCCTTTCCCTAAAACCTCGAGCCTGACTACTTGCACTTGGTGACCCTGAACTCCTCCCATTGTTCGTACTCTCAATTTTCATAAGAAAATCATGGAAATGAGGTTCTGATAGTATAAAATTGTCTTTTCCTTGGGCTTTACCTATTCCTTAGCCACCACTGCAACACTAACCTTGGAGGTGTTGTTGACACTAAAATTTTCCTCCGTAATTTCTATTTCATTAATGTATGTATTAGGAATAGGATGATGTTAAGTGTAATTAGTAGTAGCATGCGATAAAATATAATGATGCCGCGTACAATGCCGCCAATAATGTAAAGTATGGAAATAGTGAAAAGTACAATAGGAATGTTGTGGTAAAAATTAAATATTTTTCATAACTAGTCCGTAATGTTAAAATGTCAAAGTTGGGGTAAGTAGAGAAGCGGGGTCTACATGAATAGGAATTAGAAATATTATATTGGTAATAAGGACAAGGAGTGAGGTCATAAATATTTTGTGTCTTTTATTTGTAAAAAGTCTAAAAATGTGGAACCCATGTGAAATGATAAGGTTTATCTTATCTTAAAAGATAAGCTTACATGTACGTATAAGAGTTAAGGTATGGAATATGATTCGTTAGAATGGATTTCTTATCCTATCTTAGAGATAAGATGAATAAACCCGGAAGTTCTATAAATAAAGAGGCCACCCTTCTCATTTAGCATAGAAGGAAGTAGTGAGAAATATTGTATGAGTAAGTGTGTAAAGGAAGCTATCATTTTGAAGATTACGTCCACCAAAATAAAAGTTTTGTGCATTAGTAAATAATCATATAGCACGAGGAGTTCCGGGTGAAGAATTATCGTAGTGTCGATTGGTGATGACAAGGCATCGAATCGTATAATGATACAACCTTGGAGAAACAAAAAAAAACAATACCACTATGTACAAAACTTAAAATTATACACACCCCAAGTGGGATATGATGAGTGTGCAAAAGCACTTGTGTTCTTTGAAAGAAAACCTACTCCTCCTACACTAACCCTATCAAAGAAAATCTAAACAAATCCTGCCATAGGCAGGGAGAAATAACTTCCCTTTTTCAATAAATGTGGCCATGTATATGATTTGGTGATGAACATGGCTCTTATTATGAGTGAGAAATCGACAAGAGGATGATCTTCCACCTAAATCATCAAGGTATCAACATCAATAAAAAATACATCCTCAAGTTGATTGGTGTTGGACTCTAGAGGTGTTGATGGTGACCATTGGTGCTTTGAAACTCATCCTCATACCATGAAGTGGGAATGATTGGTTTTGGCTTCTCCCTTGGCTCCAATGAAGCCAAGTACCTGATTGGGCATGGTATGGTCCTTTGAATGTGCCCATAGTTATGAATTTTGAATCCAATGATGGAGTCTTCTTGCGGACCTTCTTGGGTGGATGATGTTGAAGAGATGAGATCCTCATGCCCTTTTCCTTCCTTCATTGTTTCTTGAAGACTGAGCTACCCTTGGATAGCTTCTTCCTCTAGTAATAAATTTGTCAAATTGAAATATTCGATCCACTACTCTACGAGATCTATTTGGGGCAGGAATTTCTTCTTGAAAGCTCTCCTTCATCATGCGTTCATCAATCAAATCAAGCCCTTCAAATGAAATAAATAAATATTCAATGATTTTTTCTTCATCAAGTGACCTAAACTCTGATTTGATATTTTCTAGTTGCTCCTCTTCAATGGGACTTGGAGTTGGTTGTTCTTCCTCCTTAACTGGTTTTGCAGCTTGGATTAGATCAACATTCCCTTCAGATAAAGTTCCATTATGGACACTACATTCAGAGCATACGGAATTGCTGATCTTCTTCCTCTTATTCTCATTCTTCTTCTACTACAAACTTAGCTTATACTACTTGTGGTCTAACCCTAGTCTCCTCTGAAGGTTTAACCATCAAGGGGATTTTTGTAACCCCAAACTTGAGAGCCAAGCTTACTAAGATTTTTATCATTTCCTCTCTATTTTTCTCTCCTTGATTGGTTTTGGAGTCTCTCCCTGACATGGACTTGGGAGAGTGGGAGGAATGATGGATGGATTATCCACTAGTTGTTTGTTTCTTTGTGGTGGAGGGGAAGGAATTTCTTTTGGCTCTTGTGGAGGGGAATTAGATGTGGAAGGGAAAAGGGAAGAGGAAATGAGATGAGATGGAAGACTAGGGGATGGAGAAGGGAATTCAGCACTAGGGGCAGTAGATGGGAAGCTAGATTCATGATGCTTTGCCGCAATGATACTGATTGAGGCAGAGGAAAATAAAATCTATAAGATGGTGGACTTACCCATTGACAAGGTTGTCTTTTGTCCAACTCATGAGCCTCAATCTCCTTGGTCCATTACACAAGTTGGGGCAGAATTTTTACCATGAAGTTAAGTTTCTCCTGTGTGCTATAGTTTCTTGGAAATGGGCCGACCCATGGACAAGGTTCCCTGCAACTAATCTTGAATGCTTTCATTTGTGCTGTAGCCTTGGAATGCACCATTCTAGCCTCCATTATTTAGATCCTCTTCAACAGATCAACATTCTCCACATAACTGTTACCATTATATACATCCCCTTTTTCTAATAAGCTCCATAGCCAAAGTGGTTTTGATGTTGCTCATGTGGGTAAGCATGATTGTTCAGATCTGATCATAATGCTAATTTGGAGGAGTTGGGAAATACATTGGAGGTAGACTGCACATGGTTTCTATAAGTGTGGATTCCAAGATGGGAGTGAATTCATGATGGAACAACTTCATGGGATGGAAAAAGATGTAAGATGTGGAAGGAATAGTGGGTTGAAATGAATGGGAAGAAGGAATGTAACCTCGAGAGGATGGGTTGTTGACTAGATGGAGTTGGCAGATATGCTTGAAATTTCCTCCAAAGACTAAAATATTTACCAAGAAAAATAAAACCTGATGAAGTAAAGTGGTAAGGTACTTCATACATGTCCCACCGGGCATGCGAAAATTGTTGATGTGGTCACACGGTGGCTTAAGATTTGTTGTTTGATAATGAGACACCTTGGAAAGATGAGAAAATATAACCTCAGTGTCCCACCGGGCGTGCCAAAAATGTTCATGTGAAACCACGTCACCCTTAAATGGCCTCGTATCGAGTGAGGAATCCAGTGTGATTTGCATACAATTCAACCATCTCTCATGTTTTGGGACTTGCGGGCTTGAGATGGACCTCTGGATAAAGATGAATTCTTCTTCCTAAACTACCTGCCACAAGCTACTCTAGTGCAAGTGAACTATCTAATCCTAGTCTAACCTTCCATGGAGATAGGGATAGATAAAAATACATAAAAACAGAGCCTACAAGTAAAGTGGTGAGAGACTAGCAAAGGAAGTTGATGGTCACAATCTCATCTACCCGAAGTGGAGAGAGGTGAGAAATGGAGAGGATGGAAAGATGCATCACAGGACTAAGGAAAAATTTCACACATGACACCACTTCAAACTCATTAAACACATCTCGTAGAACCTACAATAGACATCAAAGATATGCATAGTATACCTTGTAACGATGAGAGGCGAGAAGAGACAATGTAATAAGCAAGGATGGACAAAATGCATCATGAAACAAATTTTTATTGCTCCATGAGTTCAGAAAGTATATCATCATTGAGCAAGAGGCAATAAAATGCCATTATAGATCCAAGAGAGGAGGATTAGGCTCCACTTTCCACCTTAAGGAAGAAAGAGAGAGGGGGGCAAGAGAGAAAAGCTAACCAACCTTTTGAAATATTCCCTCCTTTACAATATATACAAGAATAAGAGAAGGAGAGAGGGAAAACTCAAATCCTACTTCAACCACCCCAATATTACATTGAATTCACCTACTCTAACCACCCTAGAAAGCATTGAAATCCACCTGTAACAATGATGGGCTTCACTGCAAGACCCATGCCTCCATGTGTTGTTCCTTACTAGGAAAGAAAGGAGACCATTATTCATCATGGAAATAGGTGGGAGACTTGACATCCTCAAAAATGAAGGACCGGATCATTAATGGTGGTAGGTGAGTAGCAGATATCAGGAGCTCTCTGAAAATTCCTTTCCCACTCAATTCTAAGCTCTGGTTGAAAGACATGGTCATCTCGAGGGTAATTTGGGTTTGGGGTCTATTTGTGCAAGGTTCATGTGGCAGCCCCGCACATCTTAAATATTCATCCCCTTCCTCTCGCTCTTGTAGTTACGCCGAACTAACACATGGTGGCTTCCGGGCCTCTCGGTTTCTTTGTGTTCTACCTAAGTCCCTCTTGTTGGCGAGACCCTATGCCTGACTTGAGACACATGGAGGCTCAGTGCACATTTGGCACCTACCTCTAGATTTTTCCTTTGAAGTTACATCATTGGGACACGTGGTGTCATCCATGGGCCTGCTTTGTTTCCTTTGTTCATTTCCTAATCCCCCTGTTTGTAGAGACATTGTGTCGACTGAGACACGTGGAGGGATGGCACACATTTGGGACCTACTTTTAGATTCGCCCACCGAAAGAGAGCTAAAGGCACATGTGGGGATTTCCATTGGTTCTCCTTTCCTTAGCTAATTCAATGGCCAGTTATGCCCCTTTTGAAATTTTCCCATGTGGCAAGCTTGTGCTTGTTTAGGTACCACCTTTGGATTTTAACCTTGAATATGGGTCCAAATGATGTGTGGAGGATTCCTTGGGCCTCTCTCGAGCTTGGAATTTTCAATGGATAGTGTCCCCTTTTCAGACCTGGGACACATGGAGGGTGGTGCTAGTTCAAGGTCTCACTTTGGGCTGCAAATTTGAAGTTGTGCCGATGAGGCACGCGGAAGATTCACACTCGTTTGGCATCTACCTCCGGATTTTAACTCTGAAGTTGCGCCGATGAGACATGTGGAGGATTCCACTCACTCCTTTATACTTAGCCAATTCAGCCGTGTTGCCCATTTAGGAACAACTCGTCGGACCTTAGATAGGTGGAAGCTCCACACACATTTGGAGACCCTATTTGGACATGACCTTTGGAGGTGCACCTATTGGACACGTGGAGAGTTAGCGCATGTTTGGGACCTGCCTCTAGATTTTTCCTTTGAAGATGCGCCGAGATGACACATAGAGGCTTCGTCGACCCTTCTTTACTTAGTCGATTCAATGGCCAGTTGCCCCCTTTTTGACTCGACCACATGGCGGGCCTACGCTTTTATGGAGACTGCCCCTTGGGTCCTGCCCCTAAAGTTGCGCACTTGAGGCATGTGGGTGCTTCCACTAGCTCTCTTATACTTAGCTGATTCAGGCCCTCGAATGAACACCACCTTTCTCCATTTTTCTCTAGTGCCCTCTAATCTCCTTTGACATCATTGGCCTCCTTCGCCGACCCTGCCCCTTCAATTTTGGATTTGGAATGTGGGCGCACATGACTAAACCAGCCCTTCTGATTTTCTTGTGTGTGGGGTCATGTTTGATCAATTTTTTTGGGGGAAATTGGGATAACAATATGAAAAATACACCATTGTAGCAAGAAGAGGAAGGAAATTCAATTACAAAGCTTCGAAAGAAGGATTGAAGCCCCAAATTTACAACTACTCACTTTAGAGAAGAGGGGAGTAGAGGTGAAAGAATTCCAACAACCTTACAATGGTGCACCCTTTACAACTTATAGAATTTGGAGAGAAGAGTGAGAAACTTAAAATACCTGTATGCATGCATTCTTTAATAGTTAAAACCAATTACTGATGTGAAGGTAGCATTGGGAACCTATAAAGGCCATGTCTCATGTACTGCACTGCATGCAAAAAGAGGAATTGGCCTTCATGTTGCATTAATGGGAGGTAGATATTACTTTGCAATGGAGTGTAAAATAATTAATGAATTTTTTTACCCCCTTTCCTTCCCCAAATCGAAAAGGTGAATATTATTACACTTAGAGGGATTCGAGACCTTTATCGAAAGTATAAGTTTTCATGAAACAACGTTTTGAGATGAAAGTTATGGCATTTGGAATTTTATAGTTATTTGGGAAAACCAAGGGCCATTATTGTTGCTCATTACCTACAAAGTGATCTAACCCCTTTTTATTTCCCTTTTCCATCGTAGTTCTCCTACAAATTTACTTCACTTATTTTTTTGAAGTAAAGCAAACTCAATTCACAAAGATTGTTTTACTCACCTCATTTTCTCTCTTTTATTTGATTTATAAGGTGCATTACTTGCTTTGAGTGGTAAGTCACTCACCACCCGACTTGCTACATGGTGCGGCTTGTGACTTATTGTATAGCTTGACCATATTTCCATTTTCATTGACTCAAATTTCTATTTAGTGAGCTCAATGCTTAAGTTATATCCCCTAAGAATACCATTTTGCATTGTTTAGTCAACCCCATCTTTACATGGTGTTTTTTTATTGATTTTACTTTGTTTGTGTGAGAGCCAATTAATTGACTCATTAATCACCACATAACTCGTTATCATTCTTGACTCTGGCATTGACCAACCTCTTCATACTCCTTTCAATGAGGTGATTTAACTTAGTATTTCTTGCATTGGGCTCGCAACTCACTAAACTTCTCTTCTCTTTTCACCAATCCACACATTCACTCACCTTAACTTATCCACATTTTCTACTTTCTTAGCTTCACGTTTCATTGTGTATTAAAATATTTTCAATTCACCACTCACCTCATGCATGGATGCCCATATATTATAGTATTTTTATATTACTTAACTCACATTGAACCCAGTGCCTTTTCTTTCCCTAGCTCGTCCTTCAATGCAAGTCATTCCCCTCGATTTGTTACATAACTCGTTTAATGGCTGGCCCACTTTAAGTATATGGTTTTCCCTTTTACTATTACTTGCGTTGAGGGGCCCTACTTTGCAGATACTTTGGTCGCCTAAAGACTACTCACCTATGACCTACTCGCCCCTTATTTCTTTGAGCTCGGCCTCATTTGAACTTCTCTACCTTGCGCTCATCCTTCCATTCTCCATGCATTGGACCTAGCTCAAACCGAGCTCATTTTCTCATCAATCTTTATTCATCGTGAGCTCCATACTCTCTTCCTTAGTTCATTGTTGCAATCCTACATCGCTTTACTATCTTTGGTGCTTAATGTAAAGGCTTTCAAATTCGCATGCTTAATACTTAAGAAAACTTGGTCAATCCCTCCCTTTCTATGGTGAATTTAAATTATTTTGCTTGCTCGGAATCCCTCATTTGGATTCAATTTGGATGAGTGAAAGGATTCAAAAATAGTCACTAATATGGCAGGTCTCATTTCAAATGTTGAATGTGATTTTTTTACATTTGGTGTGACCTATAAAATGTCGGAGTGGAGGCGCGGGGAGATGCTTCAAAGACTAGAAGCGTGACGTAGGTTGAATACTAGAAGTTAACCTTGGGAATATTCTTGATGTAGTCACTAGAATCTGAGTATGATGGGGAGGGATGAAATAAGGTCCTCCCTAAGAAATACAAATTGGTTCGATCTGTAAACTCTTCAACTTTGGAATTATCCACGAATAAAAAATTAACGTTGTTGTTCTATTTTTGATTAGAAAATGACTGAGATAACAAGTGAATGAATTTTTACTATGCTTATAATCAACAATTGCAGGAAAGAAAAGAATATAAAATGTAGTGCCCACTTCCCTTCGACACTTTTTGTTATTGATTATGATATTTTTGACTATACTTATGGATGTTATTGTAGCTTTTGATATGGCATGATGTTAGATGTTAGAGATCATGGACTATTGTTGATTTCGATTCATATATGATGCATGTGGATTATTGGAGACATTTTATATTGATGTTGATATGCTGATTGACATGGTTATATGTGTGTGTGTGTTTGAGACATGTGATACTTTGTCATTTTGAGTAGACCTAGAAAATTGAACTAATATTATGATCATATTGTTATTGATGAAATTGTAAATGATAGTACTATTTTCCTAGATGATGTTTTGATTCATATATAGATTATTTTGGAATCATATTATATATTCATTTTTATGGTTTTATGTGGCCACAAGGCCAAAGGAGGTATTTGTGTTTTGTAGGTAAACATATCACAACAAATATAGGGGGATTGGAGACCAACCACATTGGAATCCTAGATGAATTCAACAAGGGTCACCATAACAACGTGTGTTTGTTATGTTTGTGTCTGTGTTTGTGTGTGTGTGTGAATTGTTGTTAGGGGTTACCATGGCGGGGATCACCTTCAAATGTGACCAAGGGGTTATGTGTATTCTTTTATTTAGTTTCTTTTGTTTAATTTTAGTATGTGATTTTTAGTGATGTATTTTCCCCTTTATTATTTAATTTATTTGTGTCTAGATTAGTGAGTAATCATGTTGTTAAATAAATTAAAATGGGTCAAAAGAATGTATTTATTAGATTTGATGGCTCTTGGATTATGTGTTGTAAGTAATGTGTAAGTAACTTTGAGTGTGAAACACTCCACCTTCCTTTTAAAATTCGGATCTGTCCTTAGGGACTGATTTTGGAGGCTTGTGGGACAAGTTAAACTTGTCCCACACCTCTTAAATTGTTACACCAACCCTACCTATGGGTTGGGAAGTCAAAATTAGTCCTTATTATGCATTTTGAGAAGACAAGTTGTAAGTTCTTATTGCACCTTCTTACATGAAATTAATTTTAGTCCTTAAGGGGTGTGGGCTTGGATTGTGTGTGTAAGTAAAATGTCATTTATTCACCCACTTATTAATTGTGCTTTGGAGTTTGAATTTGACTTTTGAGGTGGAGTTGAGGATGAGTGATGTGGCATCCTACATTGAGCCACATCATCCTCCTCTCTCCCTTTTCTATTTATTCAAATTCTTTTGTTGTTTTAGGGGTTACTTCAGGGGTTACTTCATGTTGGTTTGGTGCTCTTGCAATTAGAGAGAGTTAGAGGATTTTGGATGCTTGTGGATTTTTTGGTGCTTTGGGACTGTTTGGATTTGAAGAAGCTTATTTTTGAACTTTTGGATCAAGCTCTATCATGGAGAGGTAGGAGCTTGACTCTTTTAAAATGTGTTCTTTTTATTTTATGCATATGTGAATGTTGTTGAGTGTTTGGTATGTTTTTGGTTGGTTGGGTAGCTTGCCTAGGTGTGGTGTAGGAGAAGACTATGGGGATATTTTGTGGGGAGGCATAAGAGTTATTAATGGAGGGAGTTTGGGTTGGGTGTTCCACCTTGGACAAGAAATAGCTTGCATTTCTTACTTTTGGGGGAGGCATAAGAGGTACTTAGGGGAGGCCTAAGAGTATGTAGGGGTTTGAGATGAATATTTTCGTGGGTTTTAAGGTGGTTTTAAGTTGTAAGTTCTTATTGGAATTTCTTACATGAAATTAATTTTAGTCCTTAAGGGGTATGGGCTTGGATTGTGTGTGTAAGTAAAATGTTATTTATTTACCCAATTATTAATTGTGATTTGGAGTTTGAAGTTAACTTGTGAGGTGGATTTGAGGATGAGTGATGTGGAATCCTACATGGAGCCACCTCATCCTCCTCTCTCCCTTTTATATTTATTCAAATTATTTTGTTGTTTTGGGGTTACTTCATGTTGGTTTGGTGCTCTTGCAATTAGAGAGAATTAGAGGATTTTGGATGCTTGTGGATTTGTTGGTGCTTTGGAACTATTTGAATTTGAAGAAGCTTATTTTTGGAATTTTGGATCAATCTCTATCATGGAGAGGTAGGAGCTTGACTCTTTTAAAATGTGTTCTTTTTATTTTTATGCATATGTGAATGTTGTTGAGTGTTTGGTATGTTTTTGGTTTGTTGGGTAGCTTGCCTAGGTGTGGTGTAGGAGAAGACTATGGGGATATTTTTTGGGGAGGCATAAGAGTTGTGGGGAGGCATAAGAGTTATTTGTGGAGGGATTTTTGGTTGGGTGTTCCACCTTGGACAAGAAATAGCTTGCATTTCTTACTTTTGGGGGAGGCATAAGAGAATGGGGAGGCATAAGAGTGTGTAGAGGTTTGAGATGAATATTTTGGCTGGTTTTAAGGCCATCACCAATTCCCCATTAGGAGTTATAAGCATATTCCCCATAGATATTGCTATTTTTTCCTTTGCGTGATGAAGCCTTGTATATTTTATTCTTGCCATTCTTATTCTTGTAATTACTTTTTATTTTGGACTGTGATATGATTATAAAATTTATTGTGTTGTGGAAGCTTATCTTGTTGCCATGATTTGAATACATTTCCTATTGTAATGTGGTTGGGGCTCGGGGGAGGAGGATGACTTCTCCTCTTCATTGGAATTCTTGGTTGGGTGGAGAGCATTGCCTCTCCCCTTTTTTTTGTGACCAAATGAAATTTGGCGGATATCTCTTGTTGTTGTTTCTTAGAGTTGTGTATGAAGACAAATCTTGCAATTCTCCTTGGGGTACCTGATTGTGAAATATTCTACTTTAAGTGGATGGCATTGTAATATTAATTGTGGTGAAAATTTTCTTTGTTTTGGATATGAAGTTACATTCGAATGAGAAAGATTTATTTTGTAAGTTGTCTTTTGGTGAACAAAAAGAAGTTGTAAAGGAAATTATTTTAGTTTAATAGAAGTTGATTTAATTTTAATAGAAGTCAGTTTACTTTATATAAAAATGGATTTTCCCCTCCTTGGAAATCTATTGATTGAAATAATTTTGCAAACTCTCTATTTGAAGGCTGGAAAAGTCTGTGTTAGGAAATATTACCTTCCTCTATATTACTTGAAAGGCACATTTTGAAAATAGAATTACAATATTTATTTTCACATATTGATTGAAGGAAAGTTGAACATTGTAAATTTAGAATGGAATGAACCTAAATGTTTAAAGTATGGCAAATGAAATAGATAAATTTCTAGTTTGAAATACGTAGATCTTTGTTAGATTGTTTCAAACCTGCAATAAATATCAGAAAAATATACAGAGTACCCTGCAACTATGAAAGACAAAATGAAAACTTTTATTGCTTTGAAGAAATTTACTTAGAACTTTATTAATCGAGCTAGAGGTAGAAAAACACCTTTACAGAGAAAAGAGAAAGGAAATAAATCCATTTTGAAATCCCAACCATAATCAATTAATCCTTGCAAATCCATCCAATTTCTATCAAGTGTGATTCTCCATGTTGGTTTGGCATGTTGGAGAAGGAAGAATAGCAGATCGGATTAAATCTAGTAGTTGAAAAGTTCAGTTCACATTTTTATGGCAGGAAAGACATTTTCTTAAATTTCACCCATCTAAGTTTGTTAAAAATAATATTTTGTGCTTCCTATACAAATAGGAGTTTGATCCCTTTCCAAAAGTCCTTATTTTCTCAAATCTGAGCTTCCAGTTGAAAGTTATGGCCTTTTGAATTTTTACTTCGGTTGGTTTCAAAAAAACTAACCGTCCAAAAAGGAAATTTTTATAAATCAGATCCATGGGCCCAAAATTACTTAGGGAACTTTTTGCAAAAATGAAAAAAGTCACAAGTTTCTCCACGGCTCCTTAGCCTCACATCCTTCACTTTTGGAAAATATATATATATATATATACTTCCGCGGGTTCGCAGGCACGCACCTTCAAACTTTACCTTTTGAAAAGAAAGATGGTGAAAATTTCAAAGTTTCTCCAATGGCCCACCATGCCATAGCCAATGAGGGTATGCCACGTGCCTTATTTAGGCATTGGTGGAGGCATGGATGGTTTTAGACCTTTTCACTTTTGGAATTTTTTTGGCAAAACTTCCTAAGTTTCCCGCCACCCACCTTCCCACAGTCACTCTTAGACTAACACGTGGATTTTATAGGTGTCGGAGGAGGCAAGGGTTATTTTTAAACTTTGCACTTTTTAACAAAAAAAGCCAACATTTCTAAGTTTTCCCGATAATCTGCTTTCCCCGCTTGAAATTTTGGGCATGACACGTGGCATCCTTGGGTGTCGATGGAGGCGCGGCTCATTTTAAAAAAATTTCCCTTTCAACAAAAAAGCTAAAAATCCTAAGTTCCTCTCGGTGACCCACCTTCCCGTGTTGGCTTAAAAACATGCCACGTGTCCCTTGCGGCTTGGGGCAAATTTTCTTCTTTTGGCACAAAGCCCCATAACAAACTTGTGGGCATGTAGGTGTAACTTATGCTTTTTGCCAATAGTGCAAAGTGTCAAATTACCTCCCCTGCTCCACCATCCTGAAACCTTCCCCAGAGAAAATTATCCCCAAGGCCCGCAAGCTTGCCTTTTGGAAAAAATTATTCCCAAGCCCGCAGCCCGCATTTGAGAAAAATTTCTTCCCAAGCCCACAAGCCCGCCTTTGGGGAAACATTTCATCCCTAGGCCTGCTAGCCTCAGAACTTAAGAAATATGAGGAGTTAAGAGGACTTCTCTATATCATTGGAAATTGGAAAAAAATTACTATCTAATGGAAATGTTTTTAGGAAACATTATGTGTGTTAAATATGTGAAAAATTAGGTTGAAGTGTAACGATGAGTCTGAGAGTGGGTAAGTGGAAATTACCCCTTTTTAAGTTAAATGTTTAACTATAAAGCATGGGTTGACCCTTTTAAGGGGTCACATTATGGGATAAGAGAATTCTTTTCTAACTCATGTAAATAAGAACCTTGGTTATTGTTTAGACCTAGTGAAATTAAAAACCTTGGGCATTTAATTGCTTTGGCCCCTTTGACCCTCTAAAATTAATTAAGGAATATTTAACTATATTTGGATTAATTATACTCATTAATTTTGTAATGTGGATCTAATGTTTGTTACAATAGGAAAATTTCATTTATTAAACTATAATCGACTTTGAATCTTTGTTGTGGCAACTCAAGTTTCTTGAAGCCTCAGGAAGTGGTCACAGTTTTAAAAGGAAAAAAAATTATTCCATAATTATTTTTATCTAAACCTAGGTTGTTCTTGGGTCTCGAGTGATCATTTTAGATAGCAGTACATAACCTCACAAACACCAACAAGTTTTATCCTAGAAACCTCCAGAGGAAGGAAAAACCACTCGGGAAGGGCAATTGCTATTTCTTCCCGCTTTTATTGGCCAATTCAAAAATAAGTATGAAAGAGAAGTAGATAATATCTCACACTTCCTCCCAATTACTTGTTTACTCTATCTTAACACTTGTTTCTTCTACAAAACACAATTCCAAAGCACTAAGAACTTCTTGCTCACTTGCTTTATATCTTTATTTGGATGAACAAAATCATGCGTTATTTGTAGATTATAGGTCTATTTTTAAGATGTTATGTTTATATTTGTGTATAGTTATTTTTAGGAGAATCTCATTTATTGATTGTAAAGCAATCATAATTACAACATACACAGAGATTTTATTGAGATGAATCTCTTATAGGGAAGAAGATATATATGGGTAGAAGTGTATATTTGAATTTGAAATAATTTATTCATTTACAATATTCTTTATTTTATTGAATTTATTCGTTGTTTTATTTTCCTAGTTTATATAAATTGGTAGTAGAGCTAGATTTTTCATCACGTTTCTAATTGACAACAACCTATAACTTCTCCATCCATCCTAGAGACACCGTAATTTATAGGAACAATTTATGATTATTTTTCATTAACCTTGAACATGTTATTCGATCCCAAGATGTGTGGGAAATTGTAAAGAATGGGTACACAAAGCCCAAATATGTAACAACATATAATGGACTCTCATAGAAAAGGGAACTATATTTTTAAATAATTAAGAAAGAAATATGTAAAATATATAATCTATATTCGTTTATCTATGCACAAAATAATATAACCTAGAGTGAAAACAAAGAGTAAAGCACAAATAACATGTGACACTCTCCAAGTTGGATATCAAGGAAAGGAGAAAGTAAAAACCTTGAAACTATAATTACATCAAAGGGATTTTGAAAATATGTCAATCAAATATTTAGATTATGTAGAATAATTCTTTACTTTTGTAGTTTTTTTAGTGAATCAAATTAAATCCCAAGGTGAAACTATTGAATACGTAATGATTTTTGAAAAATTTGATCCTTTGGTAGTTGTTATTTAAGAAACTAAGGATCTAAGTCAGTTTTCAATTGATGACTTTTATTCATCACTTATAAATCATGAACAAAGGTTTAATAGATCACATGTAGTTATAGATCAAGATTTTTCATCGATGTATTAGGAATTAATGGAAGAGGAAGATTTACCCATAGATGCGGAGGAAGAAGTTCAACTAGAGGATGTAACAAAGTGGTCCATCAAACTAAAGTGGAAGATGACATATAGTTATAAGCACAATTATAATACATTTTCTGGTCGAGAGACATGCTAAGTCCCATGTGTCATGTTGTTATAGAAAAATACATGGACATAATGCTTATGATTACAGGAAAGACTATTATGATCGAATAGGAAGAATAAAAATCAGGTTGACATCTCTAGTCAAAGCTCCATGTTAATGGCATACACAAATATTGATGATGAAACACCTTCTTTATCGTGTATTGAATGTAACCTATCACAAGAGACTACTGGTGATGTATGGTATTTGAACTATGGTTGTGGTAATAACATGTCGATAGCTTATATTTTTTAGAATTTAGAGGAGTTAATAAAGACATGTGTTACCCTTGGGAATGATAATACAATTTTTGTAAAAGGAAAAAGAATCATCAACATTATACCTAAAAAGGGTGAGAAAAATATTATGAATGGTGTTTATTATGTTGAAAGTTTAAAGAACAATCTTATGAATATTGGTCAATTGGTAAAAATGATACAAATGAAACATTGAAGAAAATTAATGTGTGATCATGGATAAAGATCCAAGTACTTGAGCTGATTTATAAATTGATGATGAAAATCAATAGAATGTTTCCTTTGAAGATTAGACTAGACAAGTTCAGAGCTCGGTCCTAAATCTAGAGCTCATATTATATATCATCCGAGGTAAATAAATTGAATCATCTTTTCAGTTAATTATGAAAGATGAATTGTAGCTATGGCATCTTAAGTTTGATCACTTAAGTTTTGGTGGTTTGAATTTATTACATAGGAAAATATGGTAAAAATTATGTATTTTATTCATAAACAAGATTTTTTGAAGGTTATATTTTGGGGAAGGAACACAAAGAGTCCTTCTAAGTTGGTAGAATAGAAAGAACATGCACACCACTTGAGATTGTTCACTTAGACTTATGTGGACCTATTCAAACAACTTCTATTTTAGGTTACTCATATTTTATGAAATTCATTGATGACTATATAAGGAATACATGGGTGTACATTTTGGGATAGAAATCATAATCTTTTGATAAATTTAAATAGTTCAAATCCTTAGCGGAAAAAAAAGTTAGGACTACGTTAATGTTCCTAGGACAGATAAAGGAGGTGAGTATGTTTCCAACAATTTTCTAAATTTCTTCAAAAAGCTTGGTATACATAAGAAGTTTACTACGCTTATACACCATAGAATAATGGTGTGATAGAGGGGAAGAATAGAACCATCGTGGAGATGGAAAGAAGTAGGATAAAGGGAAAGAGTCTTTCAAATGAGTATTAGGCAGAAGTAGTAGAAACGTTGTTTACATTTTAAACAAGTGTCTAATAAAAATTGTTGAAAACATGGTTCCATAATGAGCCTGGAATAAAAAGAGCCATAATTTTTCTCATTTTAAAATCTTTAATTATGTCCAGATAAGGAATAAGTTATCCAACAAAGGAGCAAAGTGCATATTTGTTAGATATTCAAATAATACAAAAAAATACAATCTATTTAATCCAATCAAAAGAAAAGTCTTAATCAACAAATATTTACGCTTTTTTAAAATTATGGATGGAATAGAAGTAATGAGACAACAATTATTGTAGCAACATCTATTCCTCATGATGATATGGCAGATGACACAATAGAACAATAAGGTACTATATCTTCTTCGAATCTTAGACATGCACCACAAGTTGTAGCACAAGATACACCTCCATCTACATCCGGGAGGTCTCCAAGACTTTATTCATCTTAAACTATGCAAGATACACAATAAAGAACCCAAGTAGTAACTCCTTTAGTATAGAACAATCCATCATCATATAGCCGTTTGCAACCGAAAACAAGGATTCTTAGTGAGATTTATGATCTTGATAAAACTAATTCTTTTCCAGCTTTTACTTTATTGTATCAAGTTCCAAATATAGTATACTTTGAAGAGGCTATATAAACAATTAAGTTTGGGCTCAAGCAATGGATGATGAGATATATACCATAGAGTAAAATAAGACATTGAAATTGGTAAATCTTCTAGAAGGAAAGGACGTGATAGGAGTTAAGTGGGTCTACAACCAACTATAATTATTATGGCAAATTACAAAAACATAAAACAAGGATTTTTGAAAGAGTTTTTTCACAAACATATGGATTTTATTACAATGAAGGGTTTTCATCAAGTAGCATGTTTGGACAAGGTAAGAATGGTTTTAGAAATTTCATCTCATAAAAATGTCCTATTTATCATGTGGATGTAAAATTAACATTATTCAATGGTTTTATTGACAAGGAATTTTATGTGAATCAGCCGTAAGGTTATTAGATTGAATGTCATGAAGGAAAGGTATACATGTTGAGAATATATTTCTATGGTATCACATAATTGATTCTTTTTTAATTCAAAATGGTTTCAATAGAGTAGGAGTGATCCTAAATTATACATCAAGATAAATAAAAAAGGTAAGATTATGATTGTTTGTTTTATATGTTGATGATTATTATCGATCCAAAGTGCTTCCCATTCTGGATGGCAATATGATCTCTGACTTATACTAGAAAAATTGGATTCCTCCGAGTTCGGGTGTCTCGAATGAGGGAAACCTTCGAACGTTGGCTCCTCTCGATGAATCATTGAAAATCTATATACTTACTCATTAAAGCTTATATGAAAGTAAAAATTAAAATAATAAAGGTGATACACCAAAACAATTGTGGGGCTGGGCCTGCATAAACACACTTATCAACTAGATTTAGATCTGATTTCTTCACTTCATTAGATTTTAAACAGGATCTACATTCACAAAGGCATTTAAAAACACACTTGTGTGATTGAAAAGTAGTTAAATTCACTTGATGGAGGTGTTGTTAGGATATTTGACATGCAAAGGAATAAAACATTCACTTAAACACACTAAAAACCTGCTTAGACACACTACAATAAAGCTTCAAAATGGAGGAAAAATTAGGGTCTATTGCTCAAAAGGTTAAAAGTATAGATTTTTGCAGCATAATAGTGTATAAAATAGCCCCACCATGCTTGTGCAAGCCACAAAAATATAAAGAAAATCACTCTCACTTGTCCTCAAAAATAGCCTAAGCTACTCATGATTAGGTTCTTGTACATGCATAGTTTTAGCCTTCCCCAAAAAACACAATTGCTTGATAATAAAAGGTTAAAAATGGATTTCAAGTGCACTCTCAATTTCAAGTCAAATTTTTGTTGACTTTTTTTTCCTTCTTCTCATGTAAAAATAGATAGTGTACGGGTTTCATTGCATATACTACTAAGGTATTTGTTATTTTTAAGGTAATGTTTTACCTTGTCTTTTTTGGAGAAGATAAATTTGGACTTAGATACATAGTTATCTCCTTTTCATGCAAAAGTTTCATTTATTTACTATCTCCCACTACCATGTGTGCTTGGAAAAGGTATTTTCTTTACTCTTCCTTTGGAATATCATGTATAAATCTGCCATGATTAAAATAATCAAAAGGACCATGCATAATACAATGTTTTAATTATTACAATAATTGTCCACTCCTAGATCGTTAATTGTATTTAGATTTTTCTAAGGCCTAAGACCTTAATAATTTGTCATACTAAGGTAAAAATACCTTATGATGATGTTTGCTAAGATTCCATTTAACCCTTGGTTAACTAGGGTTTTTGTCTTGAGCTAGCTCATGTTTACCTTAACCTTGGGGTTGAGTTACCTTTGGAAAAATCGAACAAACCCCAATCATTTCAGCATTTTCATTTTGAGCTCTCTCGAGCTCTGGAAGCTTTGGAAAAATTTCATCTAGTTGCCATGAACAATCATTATGATTTTTTGAGATCCATTTTTCTCGGGTTTTTGCATCCATAGCTCATGGTTAGTACTCAAACACCATATTCATGCATTGGACCTATTTTTATAGGAATGGATCTATTGGTTAGAGATTTAGTTGCATTCCTTCACTGCTATTGTCATAGAAGAAAGACAATTTCTTATTATCTTACTCCAATGTCAAGGAGCTTTGTCGGAAGAGTATAGATGGTGAGTTGAAACCCCATTTGAGGGGTCATAATTTCATATTGATGAATCTCTAGGATTTGTATTCCTTCTTTTTTCTTAACTTTCGTATTTGATAAAATGTAAAAACTCCTTCGATGAAGGTAGAGTATGAGATTTTATTTTATTTTATTCTTAATACAAATGGGTATTTCATTTTGATTGAATCTTGGCTTGAGGTACTCTATTTTCTTATGGGGTTCGAATTATCTTGTTGCAAGGCTTATCATATTTTCTCGCTTGGTTATGATGCATTCAGCTGAGAGGTTTAATGGCTCGGCCTTGTGTTTTTTCCATTTCTAAAACTGATTTATTCATTGGTACTGGACTATTAGCTCTACGATTCTCTATTTCCTTTCAAACTTATGATTTTATACCTTTTGTTTTTTTGCATGGATCTAATTTATATTGTTGATCATCACCTTAAAGAGATCCGGTCACGTTTTTCCCGGAGATTTACGAGCATGTGTTTCCTAAAGGTTAATGAAGCTATGTCACACCATTTTATGGAGTTTTTGTTGAATTTGAGATATTATACTCAGTCCACATTATGTAACCGACTCTTTTCCTTATTGTTGGTGCATTCATTTTCTCATGTATTGGTTTATGAGTTGTTTCTTTTTCAACCCTTGTGATCTAGCAATGATTTGATTATTTAATCTCCTATTGGAATTTATTTGGTAATTGTAAACCTAGAATATACTTAGAGGATAAAATATGAATGACAACAAATTCACTTAATAGTTGTAGCCTAACATGTGTGATGTTTGAGAAATTTGAACTAATAGAGATTATTTTATGTTCCTTCCGAGACCATTTTCCTCTTGCATTAATAAATGAACTCCATTTTTAAATTTGTACCATCTTTGATCATATGGCATTATGGAACTCATTTATTGGATATTTATTTTACAAACTGGGAAGAATTTATAATCTTCTCTTCTCCATTTGTGATGCACTTTGTTGGAACTCGAACCATATCATTTTATTTTTCTAGCATTTGCATCTCTCAAAATCTGCTACCATTCAATGGCTACAAGTTGATAATATGTGGAGGAAAACATCTTCCTATCCATATCCATTCCTTGTAAACTCTGTTTATTTGGATGTTTTTCTTGTTGCTTCATGATTATTTCCTAGAATATGCAAGGTGTATATTCTCTTCTCTAGCTAATATCCGATCATCTTTTAACCTCAGTAGCTATTTGGAAGATCTTCAACATGGCTATATCCCCGTTTATGATATTTTTTCTAGTTAAATCTTGTTCTTGTATAAGCATGATGTCATTTAGTCTTTCTTATAACCTAGAAATATGAAGAGCTCTACACTTGACTGTTTGATGATAAAATCTATAATGAGGTTCATTTGTTATGAAATCTCTTGATGAAGTTGATAACCTCAAAGCTAAGGATTGATTACTCGGTTGTGTGCAAGATACATTGCATTCATTAAATCCATGTTCTATATTCCACAACCTTTTCTTTCCACTTCTTGATATTCAATATAGATATGTGGTTCTTAACTAAGTAATAGAAAAAATGAATCATAAGAAAAGTCCTTATGGAACTTTGACATGTTCATAATCTGAGATGTATCCCTTTGAATCAACTCCGTACAATATTTCCTTAAGGATTTCTTATTCAATTTGAGACTATATTTCAATTACCTTAATAATGAAGAGAAACCTATATTGTTGTGTTTTCTATCTTCCGAAAGTGTATGATTCTCTTGAATTGTATTCCCCTTTCTCTATTTTGAGGCATGAACTATTTCAACACAAGTAATAATCACATATTAGTTTTGAAAACTCAGAATTATGCATTTGATTATTTTCCACGCAATAGAGAATATCAATATCTGTATCGCAGGTGGATACATTATGTAAATGAAGTCTTTGAGGAATTTTGTCATTTATAATTTTTCCTTCTTGAATAATCACGACTATACCTTCTCTGGAATTGTTTACTTTTGATATAATAGTGTAAAATTTGAAGGGAGAACTTGAGCTCAAATGTTTATGCATTTTAATCTTTTCATTTTTGATTTACCATCCTTTGGATGCCTAGTTGGCACTTGAATTTTGTTTTATGGGTGTTACAAATTGGTAGTTGTTTTCCATTTTCATAATAGTCATTTCTCAAGCTCTATTTTGATATTATTAATAACTATAGCTTGATGAATTTTATCTCCATATGGATGTAATATTTGTGTTTTTCTCAAACTTGTAAACATGCATCTGCAATCCTTTGAATTCTTATACCTTTCTTCCAAAGTTCTCTAAATATTCCTTTTTTATATCAGCACCTTTCTGAAACTCTATAAAAATAGAACTATGTATATTCAAAAATAGCATTGTATAACTTTGTATCTTGGTTACATCCATGGATGTGATGGATTTTAAATATTATTTAAAGTGGTATTTCATTTCTTGTACCCGAATACATCAAAAATAGTTAGAAAATGTGATAGAGGGTTGAACCCTCTCTTTTCTCTTCATATTTCAATGATTTATTTTCCTCGTTATATGCTTATGGAAATGGAAGTTATATTATCATGATTGATAATGACATGTACCCTTTGATTCTATTTTTAGTTCCTCTTCATGTACACTTATCTAATTGTTAATGCATATACATATGAAATTGGTAGCATGAGATATCAATGACCCTGAGATCTAACCCTTCTATTTTTCTCTTTTAGGTACTTGAAGCTAAAACTTGGGAAATATGGAAAACTTGGAGCAACTTTCACACTCAAGAAATGAAGGGTTAATCATCCTCCACACTATCAAATTTGTATTTATCTCGCATTTTATTTTCTCATAAAAGTCATATTCCACAACTTATGTGGGATAATTGTACTATTTCTTTATGAATATATGAAATTACCTTCTGTTATGTATAATTTCCTTTTACATTTATTTTTGTAATCGTGATGTGGAATGAACTTAAGAAACTCAAAACATAATGCAATTTCACCTAAGCATAAGGAAATAACCTGAATTAATTATACTTGTCCTTCAAATCTGCCACTTGATTGTAGTTCCAGAATGTGATCCTGATACATGCTGCCCTTTCTACCTTCCTCTGAGATTTACTATTGTCTTCCATGGCTATTGCATAGCTTTGAAGAAGATGAAAGCTTTGAATGACAACATCTATGAGATATGGCCTTCTGTAACAACACTTGAGTTACAAATTTGATGCTATGTTGTCCCCAAAACCATCTAAATGAGAAACCATGGGAAAAATTTTCTATACCCCTACCCAATGATTAACCAAAATAGTCAACTTCTTGCGAATTTTCTGATTGGGTGGTCCGCTAACCTATAAGAACCTCTTAAAAATGGCTATTTTAGCCATTTATGCCAACTAAAAACCTGTACCAAACCTAAACATGCATGCCAAAGGCTGCATATTGCTGATAAAACTGATAATTCCTCTTGTTAATAGATAAAATATTAACGGAAACGTGTGCAAAAATGCACAAGGGGGAAACAAAACCTCTATGAGGCATGCCATTGAAGATGGAAACCATTATTGAAAGCAGGAAAATGATGAAAGGATGTGTTTAGAAAACACTTAGAGGAAAGCATGTAAACTATAATATAGTGTCAACTTATCTCATTCAGAAACAATGCTTCAAATGGATCCCATTGACTAGGATCGAAGCTCTTCTCCATTTGTCCATGCAAGTTGAAATGCATTGTGTAACTTGCATTCAGTGATAATATATGGTCCACTCCACAATGAATCAAACTTGGTGTGGGCACCTGGATTTTCTCGGTCCTCATCCCATTTCAAAACTAAGTCACCTTCATTAAAGACTCTTGCTTTAGATTTCTTATCAAATGTCTTTTTGATTTGATCCTAATTCTTCTCCATGGACAACATAGCTTCATTTCTGATTTCTTCAAGTTTCATAAGCTATGCATATCTTACTTCCATGGGTTCATTCTCTAATAACTCCATCTGATGCATAAGCTCTAAAGATGGAAGTTCAAGAGAAATGGGTAACTTTGCTTCTAAACCATAAACCAGCTTGAAAGGTGAGTTTGAAATTAACCTTTTATGACTAATTCTATTAGTACACAAGGCTTCCTTCAACTTATCATGCCAAGTATGCTGATTTTCATCAATGGTTCTTCGATTATTCTGAGTAAATTCCTGTTTGTACTTTTAGCTAATCCATTACCTTGCAAGTAATAATTGGATGAAGTACTCAAATAAATTCCATTTTGAATAGTCGATGCAGCAATTTTTACAACTACGAAATAATGGTGAAAGGAAAACCAAACCTTGTAACTATGCCTTCATAAAAATCCAAGATGTTCGTCTAATTGCCTTCTTTCAAAGCAACAACCTCAGTCCACTACATGAGGTAATAGGTTGAAAAGATTATCCATCTATGGCCTGAGCTTGAAGGTGGGTTTATGAGACCAATAAAATCTAAACCCCACTAAGAAAAGGGTTTATCAACTGAAATTGGTTGCAATGGTAAGGAAACAAGTCTTTCTTTTCCCATAAAGAAAGAACATTTATGACATTTTCTTACCCATGCATGGTTGTCCTTGAAAATTGTAGGCCAATAATAGCCTCCTTCATGATCTTAAGGGTTGTGGTTTTAGTTGAATAGTGCCCTCCTCCTTGGCTATCATGAAACTGCTCAAGCAACCTTTCAACTTGGTTTGGATCAACACATCTTAACAAGACACCATTGATATCTTTCTTGAATAACACATCATTAACCAACAAATAAGGGATGGAATTAAGTTTGAAATTCCTTATTTTTAAGTCAGCTGTCCAAACTTTTTGGGTATATACCATGCTGAAGATACCTTGACATGTTAAAAATCCACTCGTATGCTACTAAATTCTTACATTTTCAAATTGATTCTACAACAAATAAGTAGCTTCCTTTCTCATATGTAAGTCCCGAGTCAAGTGTTTGCAAAATCATTTTCCTCTTATTAGTTTCATCACTTTAATGAAGATGTTATATTCCATAACTCGAGTGATCCAACCTAATCTCTTTTCTGATATATCTTTGTTCAATAGAAATTCCTTAATGCTTGGATGTGCAACCATCAGATTAATTTTGTTGTTAGAGAGAAAATGCCTAAAATTCTTAAGAGATCTAACGATTGAAATTACATGCTTCTAAATGTATGAGTATCTGGTTTCTTAGTTCATTAGAATTTGACTAAAAAAATTAATTGGCTACTCCAATTATTCATGATTCTGTTGTGTTAAAATTGGTGTAATAGTATCCATGTTAGCATACGCATAGATCATGAAATTTTTTAAAAATTCAGGATTCATAAGAATTTGGGGCAGCAGATATGGCTTTCTTGATGGCATCAAAACTGCTCACTCCTTCTTTTGACCAAGTGAAATTTTTATCTTTCTTAAGCATGTTGGTCAAAGGATTTGCAAGTGAAACAAAATCAGCAATATATCTTCTTATAAAATTGATTTTTCCAAGGAAACTTTGAAGTGATTTTTTATGTTTTGGTAAGCCTAAAGCAAGAATAACACTTACTCTTTCAAGATCAATCATCATACCATGTTTGGAAATAATGTGACCAAGAAGCTTACCCTCATGGACTGAAAACACACATTTTTTAGGATTAAGTGACACACCAAACTCTCTGCACCTTTCAAAGACTACTTTGAGTTGCGGTAGATGATCACTTGCAAGCTTTGAAAACACTGTGATATCATCCAAATAAACTAAGACAAACTTATTGATAATACCTTGAAAATCCATGTCCATAGCATGCTGAAAAGTTACACCAGCATTTGACAAACCGAATGACATATTTTTGTAAGCATAAGTGCCCCACTTTGTAGTAAATGTTGTTTTGTACTAATCTTCCTCCTTGACAAGTATCTGATTGTATCCACTATATTTGTCAAACAAGGAATATCTCTCTAAACCAACAACTAACTGCAAAATCTGCTCCATGGAAGGAAAAGGATAATGATCCTTAAGAGAAGCCTTATTCGATCATAGAAATCAACACATAACCTAATTTCACCATTTTTCTTTCTCACCGGTACAAGATTAGCCACCCAAGTGGAGTGCTTAATGGGGAAGATAATGGAAGACTCTAAGTTTTTCAATATTTATCTACATCAAGGGTTCCAACTTGGGATTAATTGGTCTTTTATTTTATCTAATCGATTTCAAACCACCTCTAACTCAATTGTATGATGAGATAAATAGAGATCAAAACCTCTTAAATCATTGTATTTCCAAGTAAAAACATCTGCATACTCTCTACAAAGCTAAATAAAAGAGTATTTTTTAGATTGTGAACAAAATTTACCAAGATTAAGACTCTTACCTTCAAAAATGGTAACTTTTTCATGTTGATTTGTACCTGCAACTAGTATAGCCCTTTCATACTTCATTTCATCATTTTCACTAAAAATGGATTCTGAAGTTACATGGCCTATCAGAATCTTGTTTTTTTTCAGTGTATCATCTCGATCTTCATAGCAATTTTGTAGTTTTCCTTTATTTTTAGTAGAAAACTATGCCTCTTCTTGTAGAAATCTGATTATTCATACGTCATTATCGAAAATGTGTCAATACATATCATTATCTGGGGACTAATTGTCTCACTAAAACTTTGATATGTGGTTATAATTTGTCACTTCCAATGTCAGCAGGTATGTCAAATTGTGAACCAATCACAACAAGTCTATCAACATGTTTGTTTTTATCTCTAGGGATAGCTTGAACATCACTAATATTTTGATATGTGGTTATAATTTGTAACTTCCAATGTCAAAGAGATATGTCAAATTGTGAACCAATCACAACAAGTCTATCAACATGTTTTTATCTCTAGGGATAGCTTGAACATTAATAGAAAGGAAATCATCAAGTAAATCCCATACTCTATGTCTATAAGTTCTCATTAATGGGTTCTTGCAAGTATTAGAACCTCTAACCTAGTGAATAACAAGCTCACTTGTCCCCAAAAATCTGTAAATATGTGATTTTCTTCTTTCTTGCCCACTCCAAACCATGAACAAGGGCTTCATACTCAAAGAACATTGTTAGAATAACAAAAGTGGAGCTTTTTGGGAATACTATATTATTGTTTTGAAGGTGAAATAAACATTAAACCAGCCCCTAAACCATGCTGGTTTTTGGAGCCATCAAAATAAAGTTTCCACAAACCATTATCTTGTTGATTTTCTCTCTCCAAAGAAGGAATTATAGTGTTGTCCTCATAAATAGAATACACTCCAAGGCCTTTTTCTTCAATAATATTATCCTTAATGATTTTATATGGGTCTAGACATGATGTTCATCGCTTATTTGATATTTGAACAGATCGGGGACACCCTCTAAGGCATAACCGCTTTCGGTCTCTCGAATCATGTCTAGTTGTTCTTCACTTACAACATAATTTACATTAACAACACTAGGTGTAAAAGGATCAATATGAAAATTTGACAAGGGCTGTGAATTTACAGCTACCTTAGCTCCATACCAAGTCCTAAAAACTAAATAAGTTGAATTCACTAAAAGGTAACCTCCAATCTTGGATGTGAAGTCTCTAGATAAACACATGGCTAAATAAGGTGGTAGATCCACCACAATCACATCGTGTAAGATTGTAACACTTAGAGATGCATGAAAAGTTAGCTTGAAATCCTTAATAATTTCAATAGTCTTAGTAGATGAACCATCAAGTTGCAAAACTCCTTTGGTACTTGGTTCATACTTAAGACCCAACTTTTTAGCCACTAACTTCGGCATAACAAGTGTTGCTAGATCCACTATCAACCATACAATTATGAACCAAATAATTTTCAATAATTAGAGAAAGGTAGAGAGGAGGTAGCTTAACCACTTTAAATTTTGTTTTTACCTCTTTTGTTGTTGGCTTTGGTTGAAACATTTGATGTTTTAACCCTTTAGTTTGTTGGTTTGTAATTACCATCACCATGTCAGCTATGTTTTCTACATGGTCAGCCTGTTTCTATTGTAATTTCACACCTGCAAGCTCTTGCAAAAGAAATTCTTTTTGTCCAGAATATAAATTTTATCCCACATACTCATAGTGATGTTATACTTCTTCATATGATCAATGATATTGAATGGAACAACACCTATTTTAAACTGATTTTTGCAACAACAACCTATTCTTGAACATTATAAGGTACAAAATACTTACCAGTAGTATTAATTTGATTTTAACGAGTTGGTTCAGTAGTTTGATCACTTAAATTATCTTTGATGGATCTTTTCTTTGATTTGGTAACTGCTGCAACAAAATCAGCCCTATCTTGTGCTCTAATTTCATGATTTACAACCACATGATCAACTATTTCAAAATTTACTAAAGTGGCATCTAGCTTCCCCTATTGTTCTTGTGCCAAAATATGATCCGCATGTGCTGCAAGAAACATACTCTCTTGAAAATGATTAAATGCTTCTTCCTGAGTCATTTTTGGCACAGAAAACCATTGCATGTACCATTTTTCTAGATGTGTTTGAACCACAAGGTTGCATATAAGCATCTTGGACCATGTTTGTTTGCACAAGAAACAAAGGTCTTGAATTTTTAGGGGCATTTGGATCAAATGTGTAACTAGAGGCCTAGCTTCGTAATGGTTGGTTGTGCTTGATATGGTCTATAACCTTGAGTAGGAGGTCTGTAATTACTGAAATTTTGGAAAGGTGGCTGATATGGCCTACTTGCTTGGGCTTTATTCCTTTCTAACTACACAATTTTGTTTCCCATAGTTTTAACAACCCCTTTCAAGTCATCTATTTCACTAGGTTGAATTGTAGGAACTATAGATGCTTTCTCAGCTAATGGAATAGGAGCTAACTTAGTATAGATGGGCATCCCAAGTCAGGAAGCCAATTTTATAGCTTCTAGAAGGTTTTTTTCAGATCTTATTGTAATGTAAAAGGTTGTAGGAAGAGTGGTTCCACCCATAGACTAGATCATGACAACAATGTCACTATTCAATGCACGCAAATACTACAAAAAAGCATGTTCTGCTGAAGGCTTGACTACAATTGGAATTATTTCCCAAGTCCTAGTAAATCTTAAGTTAAAATTGGCCATGAATGCTTGGGGTGTGTGCTTAATAGTGGACACCGGTCAATAATTGATAGATGGTCTGCTTATCTTCAAATTACCTTAACATAGTGGTACCTAACACATCCCAAGTTCCAATTGCTGCTATTTCTAAGTTTCCATACCATTAAAGGGATTGACCTTTGAAAGAGGCTATTAACATCCTTAGAGCAACATCCTCATGTGTGATATTATGTACTAAACAAAGGGTTGCTACATCTCTAATATGTTCAACTAGGGTAACTTTATTTTCACCAATAAAAGATGGAAGAATTTTTAGGGTAGCAACTGGTATATCATGATAAACAAGAATTACAAGAGGGATGCCATTAGTAAAAGTAATAAAGGTTCTAGGTTGCTGGGAAACCATTGGAAATATTGGGATCTGAATGAAAAAATTTAGATTTGGGGAAGGAGGATTGGAAAAATGGGGCATGTTATAGGGCACAGTATTTCCAACCCTTCTTCTTCTAATTGAATTTAGAGTTAATTGAAAAAAATCAGGGGAATACCTCTTATTGATGCTCTAGTTCTGATTACAGGAATAGATCATTGAAGAAGAACAATTTAGACCCTCTTGAATGTGATTATTCTTTGTTGTAAACATAGATATGTGTCTTGGTATTCATCTAAAATTGTTATGGAAACAAGCTACGATAGTGATTTAATGGCTCTCAAAAGACTAAAGCACTTAAATATTCAATTAGATCGTGTTGTGTGCTTATAAGTTCTAAAATAGGTTTCTTATATTGATAAATTAAATCTTTAAGAATAAGCACATGAGAACCTCATCATTAACCACATCCTACAAATAACTCAAAAATTGGTTCTTTTTCCCATGGGGAAAGCCAAAACACCATTATCGGTCCAAGGTGTTCCTCATTCTTGATGGAAATCTGACCTCTAACTTGACCAAAACAATTGGACGCCCTTTGAGTTGTGGGTGTCTTGAATGAGGGAAACCTCCAGAAGGGTTGGCTCCCTTTGATGAATCACTGAAAATCTGTATTTTTACTGAGTTGAAGGTTAGATGAAAGTAAAACTAAAAATAATAAAGGTGATACACCAAACATTCTAGGGGTTGGACTGCGAAACATACTTATTACCTAGATTTAGATATGATTGATTCACTTCATTCAATTTTAAATAGGCTCTACATTCACTAAGGCATTAAAAAACACACTTGTATGATTACAACTCAATTAAATTCACTTTCTGGAGGTGATGTTAGGCTATTTTGCAAGTAAAGGAATAAAACATTCACTTAAAAACACTAACAAACTACTTAGACAAAACTGAATAAAGATTAAAAAAATGGAGGAAAATTTAATCTTTATTTATCAAAAGGTGAAAATTATATATTTTTGTAGAATAGCAATGTAGAAAATAGCCCCCCCATGCTTGTGCAAGCCATGTATAATATAAATAAAAGCACTCGCACTTGTCCTCCAAAAATGCACCTAAGCTGAACTCATGATTAGGTTCGCGTACATGCATAGTTTTATCCTTCCCCAAAAATACAATTACTTAATAATAAAAGTTTAAAACTAGATTTCAAGTGCACTCTCAATCTTGAGTCAAAGTCTTGTTGACTGGATTTTCATCTTCTCATGCAAAAATAGATGGTGTACGGGTTTTATTACATACATTAAGGTATTTGTTATTTTTAAGGTAAAGCTTTACCTTGTACTTTCTGAGAAGCTAAATTTGGACTTATCTACAGAGTTATCTCTTTTCATGTAAAAGTTTCTTTTGTTTCTATCTCCCACTACTAGGTGTGCTTGGAAAATTTATTTGTTTTACTCTTCCTTTGGACTATCATGCATAAGTTTGCCATGATTAAAATAATCATTATTAGAAGGACCATGCATAATACAATGATTTATTTTTACAATAATTGGCCACTCGTAAATAAGTACATGTCTTTGGATTTTTCTAAGGCCTAAGAACTTAATAATTTGTCATACTATGGTCAAAAGACCTTATGATGATGTACAGTGATATTCCTTTTAACCCTTTGTTAACTAGGGTTTCGAGTTGTTGACACATGTTTAACTTAACACTTGGGTTGAGTTACTTTTGGAAAAGTGAACAAACCATAATCATTTCACCATTTATAGTTTTATCTCTCTCAAGGTATGGAAGCTCTGAAAAAATTAATATAGCTTCCATGACTAATCATTATGACTTTCTGAGCCTTGGTTTTCTTGTGATTTTTCATCCATAGCTCATGGTTGGTACTCTAAAACACCATATTCATGCGTTGGACCTAATTTTAGAGGAATTGCTCTGTTGGGTTAGATATTTAGGCATGTTCCTTCATTTATTTTGTCATAGAAGCAAGCAAAGTTCTTATTAGCTTTCTCCCATGCTAGGAAGCTTTGTCTCGATGATTATAGTTGGTGAGTTGAAACCCCATTTGATGGGTCGTTATTTCATCTTAATGAATCTCTATGATTTTTCTTCCTTCCTTGTTTCTAACCTTTTGGGTATTTGATAAAATGTAAAAATTCCTTCGATGAAGCTCTAATATGATCTTTTCTTGTTTTTTTATTCGAATACAAATGGGTATTTCATTTTGATTGAATGGGTTGAGCTACTATGTTTTCTCATGGGATCAACTTATCTTGTTGTCTTCACATATTTGTCCAAATTGGTGTGATGGGTTTTTCTTGAGAGGTTTAATGGCTCGGCCTTGCATTTTTTTTCATTTTTGAAACTGAATTATTTGTTTATGTTGGAATATTAGTTCCAAGATGCTCTGTTTCTTTTCCAAATGCTGATTTTATACCTTTTTCTATTCTTGTATAGATCTTCGTTATCTTGTTGGCCGTGGCCTTAAAGAGATATGGGTTATGTTTAGTCTCGAGCCCTTACGAGCTTGGGTTTCTGAAGGTGAATGAAGCTTTGTCACACCATTTTATGGGGTTTTTATTGAATTTGGATCCATGTTGCTCAACCTATATTATGTAAGACACCCTTTTCCTTATTGGTTGGTGAGGTCATTTCCTCGTGTATTGGTTTGTGAGTTGTTTGTTGTTCAAACCTTGTGATATAATAATGATGTGACTATTTATTCTCTTGTTGGCATTGATTTGGTAATTGTAAACCTATAATATACTTAAAGGATTTCATATGAATGACAACAAATTCAATTAACATTTGTAGCCATGTGTCCGATGTTTGTGCAATTTAAACTAATACGATTCCTTGATGTTCCTTATGAAACCGTGGTCCTGATACATTAACAAATGAATTCTATTTTTATATTTGTACCTTCTTTGATAATATGTAATTATGTAGCTCATATATTAGATATCTATTTTGCAAACCGGGAAAAATTTATACTATTTGCTTCTCTAGTTGTGATGCATTTGTTAGCACTTGGTCGATATCATTTTCTATTTCTCGCATTTGGATCTATGAAACTCATTTGCAATTTAATGGCTACAAATTGATAATATGTGGAGGAAAAAAGTTCCTATCTATATGCATTCCTTGTAAAATTTGTTTCTTTGGATGTTTCCTTATTGCTTCATGAGTATTTCTTAGAATATGCAAGGTGTAGCATCTCCTCTCTACCCGATAGCTGATATTATTTTCACCTTGTAGCTCATTTGAAGATCTTCAACATGAATGTAACCATGTTTATGAGTATTTATTTGGTTTCATCTAGTTCTTTTATAAGCATGATGCCATTTAGCCATTCTTCTAACCTAGAAATATGAAAATCTATACTAAAGGTCATTTTGTTTGAAAGATCATTTATTGTGAAATCTTGATGAAGTTTCTAACCTTAGCTAAGGATTGATTACTCAGTTGTGTGTAAGATGCAAAGTGCATTCATTAAATCCTTGTTTGATATTCCACAACCTTTTGTTTCCACTTCTTGATGTTCACTATAGATATTTAGTTATTAATGGAAAGCAATAGAAAAATTAAATCATAATGGAAGACCTTATGGAACTTTGACATGTTCACAACCGAGATGTATCCCTTTTAATCAACTTTGTATAGTATTTCCTTAAGGATCGCTTATTCAATTTGAGACTATATCTCTGGATTTCCTTAATAATGAAGAGCAACCTGTATTGTTATATTTTTGTCTTATGCAAATGTATGATTCTCTTGCATTGTATTCCCTTTCTCTATTTTCAAGCCCGAACTCTTTCATCATAGCTTAATAATAACATATTACTTTTAAAAATTGTAATCTTGTGCATTTGAATATTTTCCATGCAATAGATACATTATAGATATGTACTAGAGATGGATGCATTTTTAAATGAATTATTTGAGGAATTATGTCATTTATAATCTACCCTTCTTGCATAATCACGACTGTACCTTCTCTAGCATTGTTTACTTTTGATAGAATAGTGTAAAATATGAAGGGAGAACTTGAGCTAGGATGTTTATACATTTGAATATTTTCATTTTTTGATTTACCATCCTTTGGATGCCTGGTTTCCACTAGATTTGGTTTGATGGATGTTGTAAAATGGTATTTGTTTTCCATTTGCATAATATTCATTTATGAAGCTCTATTTTGAGATTGCTAGTAGAGCTATAGCTTGATGAATTTTATTTCCATATGGCTATAATCTTTTGATTTTTATCAAACATGCATATGTTATCCTTTGAAGATCTGTACCTTACTTCCAAAGTGCTCTGAATATTCTTTTTTATATTATTAACTTGCCTGAAACTTTAAAAAACAATAACTATTTATATCTAAAAACAAAATTGTAAAACTTTGTATCTTGGTTACATGTATGGTTGTGATGAATTTTCCAATATCATTTAAAGTGTGATTTTATTTCTTCTACTTGTATACATCAAAAATAGTTATAAAATGTTATATAGGGATGAATCCCCTCTTTCTCTTCATATTTCATTGATTTATTTTCCTCTTTTGTATGCTTCTCGAAATGGCGGTTAGATGCTCATGAGTGATAAAGACATGTACTCTTTGATTATGTTTCTAGTTCCTTTTGATGTACACTTATATGATTATTAATGCATACACATATGAAATTGATAGCATGAGATATTAGTGACCATGAACTCTAACCCTTCTATTTTTCTCTTTCAGGTACTTGGAGCTACAACTTTGGAAATCTAGAAAACTTGGAACAAATTTCACATTCAAGAAATGATGGGTTACTCATCCCTTACACTTTCAACTTTATATTTATCTGCATTTTCTTTTCTGATCATAGTCATATCCCATGGCTTGTGTGGGATAACTATACTATTTCTTTATTAATATATGAAATTACCTTCGATTATGAGATGTATAATTTCATTTTACATTTATTTTTGTAATCATGACATGGAATGAACTTAAGGAACTCAAAAAATAATGTAATTTCACCTATGCATAAGGAAATAACCCAAATTAATTATACTTTTCCTTTAAATTTGTGACTTGATTGTAGTTCCAGAACATGATCCTAATACATGCTTCCTTTTTTTCCTTCCTCCAAGTTTTAAATTTGTCTTCCATGGCTATTGCCCAACTATTATGTACGTCAAAACTTGGAATGGAAACATCTATGAGGCATGGCCTTCTGTAACAACACTTAAGTTACATATTTGATGCTATGTTGTCCCCAAAACCATGTAAATGAGAAACCATGGGAAAATATTTCTATACCCCTACCCAATGATTGACCAAAATGGTCAACAATAATTTAATTATTACTATAAATCTGTTTACATGTTCATTAAAATCAGCTATGAATAAATAATTTGAGATGATAGATATAGTTCTTATGCTTTACTTTTGGGTGTTGAAGTTTAACAACAAGAAGCTAGAGTTTTTATTTTAAAAATAAAGTATGCTAATGATGTTTTGAAAACATTTAACATATTGAATTGTAATCCAATTTAACACCTATTATAGTAGGTTTGAAATCAAGAAAATACCATCACATCATTTGTGGATCCAACATTGTTTAAAAGGATGGTTGTAAGTATCATGTATTTGAAAACCACGAGTCCCGATATTATGTATGGTGTGAGCCTCATCTCAAGATTTTTTTGATCTCCAAAAGATTCACATTGGAAATATGGAAAAATGGTTTTGAGGTTTGTATGTAGAACTAAAAATCATGGAATATTATACAAAACACCAAATGAGTTCAATCTCGTAATTTATATAAATAGTGATAGTGTCGTAAGTATAGATGAGTGAAAAATAAAATTCGGATATGATTCTCACTTTGGAATAGGCGTGGTTTTGTGGGCATTAAACAAATATCCCATAATCACACTATCTTCAATAGAAGTAGAGTATGTAATAACAACAAGAGAAACATATCAAGCTATTTAGATGAGAAGATTGTTGAAATATTTGAGACAAAATCAAAATGATGCTACAAAATATTTGGTGACAACAAATCAACAATATTTGTGTCCAAAAATAATGTTTTTCATGAGAGGAGAAAGCATATAAACATGAGGTGTCATGTTATTAGGGATAACAAATAGGAATTTTTTCTTGAATTTTGCAGATTCAAAGATCAGTTTGATGATATATTTACAAAGGCTTTGAGAAATGCAGTTTTTGAATATGTGAGAAGTTGTTTGTGAGTTTGTGATCAAGGACATTTCAGATCCAAAAGTGCACACTTAGATCTAGAATAATAAATGTTTGAAATTAAAAATTATGGGGGAATGTTAGAAATAGATAATTTCTCCCCGCATGCTTTTGTTATCATTAACAAAAATAAAAAGAAAAATGTTTTTCAGTCATACTTTAGTTTTAAATAGATGTCCCTATTTTTTGAATAAAAGAAAATAAAGAAAAATATTTGTTCGCATGAACAAAAGAATGCACTATTTATAGATGGTAGTTCCAATCATAATTATAAAATACACAAAATTATATTGAGTTGAAAATATGATTAGGAAGAAGATATATATGTCTATTTATTTGATTTCAGAATACGTTTTTAATTTGCAATATTCTTTATTTTATTTGTGTTGTTGATTGTTTTATTTTCCTAATTTCTATACAAATCTAGTGAGAGAGGTGAAATCTAGGAATTTAAAAAATTAACAATCTTTGATATATGAATGGCTATCTAAATACATTATGGATGAACTCTAAGAGGTAAGTACTATTATTTTATGAATTCAATTTTAGTTTTTATGTATATTTGATATTCGTAAATTATAAATTAATTGTATTTGTGTTTACATCATTTTTATATGCCGAGTTATTTATCTAGTCTCTATTATCAAGTGGGTCTTTGTAATCAGCTCATGTTATTTCATAATATTATCTTGACAAATTATAATGTCATCTTAACTCTTTTTGGATTTTTTTGAGTCTTAATATTCAAAATTGTACTATTTTTATATATGGTCTCATATTTACAAAGTATGTTAATTTTAGAGTTTATGTCATGTCATTCCTTAAATACAAAATTCATTAAGAGTCATATATTCGTATGTAAAGGAGATGAATATTATTATGAGATATTCCATGTAGGATTTGAGTCTTCTAGTTGGAAGAAATATGTTGGATGTATCCCCCTCGAAGATGAAATCCCATATTGGGATATCATGGATTTATTCCTTCCCCTATGGAATATTGTGGTGTTGTGTTACTTTAAGGGTATTTGTCTATTATTTTGATCATAATGAATATATGGGCATCTTAACACACAAATATACCTTGTGGTTTGATGATCCTCTTTATACTCTTCTTAATATTTGAATTACTCATTTATTAAATTTAAATATCTTATTAGACATAATCAAATTATGATTGCAAAATTTAGGTGTTTACATTGAGTCCTATAATCCTAAGAAAGGAAATTCATGTAAAAATTAAGTATATGATTTTATGTCTAAGATGTTGAAATTTATGAATCTAGTACACAATATTATCTTTTAACATTGATTGAAAAGGATATATTTACTAATACCAATTATTCTAAGGTACGTATATTTAGAAGGAGAAGGAACAACTCAAATTAAAACATAAAAATGATGATGAAAACACATGAACAATAATAAATATTGAGAAATTATATGGACCAAGAACATATTTATAATGATTTTACTATTCTGCTCTTGTTGCAACACATATTTAGGTTTAACCATCCAAAGGAAAAGGTGAATAGGAAACATATATGTAACATGAGTATAAGGCTTTGATGAAAGTCGACACAAGGGAAATTTTCCTTTCCAATGAAAATAATTTGGTTTGTTGCAAATGGACGTAAAAGCAAACTTAATACTATATATAACCATGAAGAAGAACATCGAAAGTTTGGTAGCTAGAGTGGTATATTTTTTAATGTAAATTTTTTTTAGCAGTACTAAAATATCCTCTACAATTTCCAAAATGAATTCCATTCATATGAAATTTGTGTTAGCTTAATTTAATACATCCTACGCTGCATATGGTTACTGCTTAACCATCCTTGCCTTGTGTAACTGTTTTGTTGTTTTATATTCTTCTTGTCCGTTGTTTTGTATACACATTGAATAAACATTGAATAAATCTATTTTATCTCCTACTATCATTGGTATCAGATCCCGTAAAGGTCTTGTGCTGTGCGTGGAGGTTTGTGTGAGTTGTGTGGGCAGAAAGCTTGACATGGAGTGTTGGTGAGCCATGAGGAAGCGCTGCCAAGGAAGGAGCAGCCAACACCAGGCCTGCATGTAGTTTTGGGTTGGTAAGCCACCAATACCAAGCCTACACACTTGTTACACAAAGAGCTGCACAAGACCACATCCTACAAAACCAACATTGGTATCAAAACAAGAGGAGAAGTGTGGAAGCAATGAGGAGGCTAGAGACCGTGTGAGACTTGTAGCCATGCGTGGAGAAAAGAAAAACATGCCCAACCCAGTTTTGTCTTGTCTTCCTGAGCATGGAAGTGTCTGCCCAGTCTACCCAGCGTGAGGAGCCTGGCAGCATCCAAACCTGTCGCAAGAGCTTGGCGAGAGAGGCTAAATCGGCGTGTGGAGGCTAATCCAGATTACCTCACCATGTACATGTCACACATTTCTGATGCTGAGAGTGTTGCGAGCAACCCTTCCACTGAGTCACCTCTGAGAGCCCAAGAGGACACCACCGACATCTATTTTTCCTTGCTCAATGAATTGTTGAATACCGCAACTTATTATTTGACAAATTGGTGCATCAAGGATTGTTCAACTATTTCTGGTTTGACATGTGTTGTCAAGTGCACAAAATCCATGAAGAATTGGAGCGCGGCTATGATGTAGATGATGAACGTGAAGTAGAATGCCCACAGGAGTGTTAGCATCTCACTGCATGAGATTATAGAGCCCATCTTCGTGACAGGTTCCTTCAGTAAGCATTTGTAACCGTTTTTGAACAATCAATAAATAAAATACAATTTTTATTTTTGGAAATGTTTGCACCTCACATTTTGTTGTCGGATGCCCAGTTGCTAAAAGGGCCAAATTTCACTCGCATGGAAAACCAAGATGCGGATGATTCTTCAGTTTGAAGATCTTTGGGGGATCGTTTCTGACATGAACGCCCCTCCCACAGACACTGATTTGTTGGCTAAGTATGAAAAGGATGATGTAAAAGCATTAATGCTTATCACTCTGAGCCTTTCTCATGAGGTTCAACCTCACATTTGGGAAGAAACTACTTCCTCTATGGCATGGGCTGCATTGTGTACCATTTATGAAGTCAATAATATGATGACGATGCTACATCTTCAAACAAAGATTCACATGATGAGTATGTATGATGGTGAATCAGTCGAAGCACTCTTGCGGCGTGTGGCCGAGTTATGTGCAAAACTTTCTACTCTTGGTGAAACGGTGGATGACAAGTTGCTAGTCCCACTCACCTTGCAAGCTCTTCCTTCTTGGTTTCAGACACTGATCACCATGTTGACCATCACTCAACAGGAGGTGAGTTTTTTCAAACTGGTGAATTATCTCCAGCAGGAAGAATCCATTCAGAATGTTCAAGAAGCCTTCAAAGACAAGGCTCTCATCACGAGGCAAAAGCATAGCAATAAGCCTTGGAAAGGGCAGTCCACCCCAAGAATTAGAAGCAGCATCCACATCAGCAACCTTCTCAGTGGTCACCACAAAGTGGCCACCCTAGAAGCAGTAGAACAACAAGGTAGATCGATGGTGCCACATTTGCTCCATGAATACGCACACAACTGTGAACTATTATTACAACGGTTGCAAGCATGGAAACTCTGGCGAAGAGAGCACTTCTAGCTAAGGATATTCCAAGAAATCTCAATGGCATGCTCGTAATCAGAGGTAGAAGGGTCATATTACTACTCAGTAGGATGCCTCCTCCGATGAAGAGGTTCTAGACAAAACTCATCTAGACATTGTCCTAGTCTCACAGACTTCGCAGCCATCAAAAAGTGTCTCCCTTTGATTTATTCGGATGCCAAAGAAACACATGACTGGAAATAAGAAGTTGTTCCATACCTTGAGTGACCGCCCACTGGAGATCGGATCACCATCACAGATAATCAGGAGTATATTGTAGTGGGGATTGGTGATGTCATCATTCCTCTTGGGACACGAAGATGTACACTCACAAAGGTGTTATATGTTCCATGTTTGACCTCAAATCTCTTCTCTGTGAGTCAGCTTCTTAATCATCGAATGCGGGTCGAATTATTTGTTTAGAAAGGGGTCAAGTCTTGCATCATTTCCCAGGGAGACTTAGTTATTGCTCAAGCATTTATGAAGGGCCATCTATTTGCACTGGATGTGGTCACTTCATCTAACATTTCTCTCTCTGCTTCAATGACAGAGTCGATCGCCTTTGTGGCACTTTCTATATGGTCATCTTTCGGATGGGGTTCTGCATTAGCTCGGTCTTGAAGGAAATGGTAAGAGGGCTTCCTCCACTCTCCCATTCCTTACCTATTTTCTCAGTATATCTTGTGGGAAAACAACATAGAGGTCTATTCAAATAGAGCTATTATAATTCTACTGAGCATCTTCGGGTTGTACACACCGATCTCATGTGGACCACTACCACCTAGCTTCTAAGGTTTTCAATACTTCTAGCTTATCATTGATGATTACTCATGGAAAATGTGGGTATATTTCCTCTGGAAGAAGAAGAGGCATTTGACAATTTCCAAACCTTTAACCAGTAAGCCACCAGGTATTCTAGGAAGCCTCTCGTTCTCCTTCGCTCGGATCGAAGGGGGAATTTTTATCGAATAAGTTATTAGCATACTCGAAGCAACATGGAATTTAGTAACATCTAACTGCACCCTACATGCCCCAATAGAATGAGATTTCAGAGTGAAAAAATAGAATTTGTCATGGAGATGGCTTGTTGTATGCTCTCCACCACAAGTTACGAGGATCGAGTTTTGGGTAGAAGCATTCCAGGACATAATAGTGTATCTACTCATCCAGAACACATGGAGATCTTGTAGAATAGGACATTGGAAGAGGTATGGACTAGTCGTAAAACTTCTATCTATCATTTGAGATGTTTTGGTTGTCTTATATATGCATGTTCCGGATGAGAAAAGGAAGAAGATCGATCTAAAGACACTACCATGTCTTTTCTTGGGGAATGGTACTACCTCAAAGGCATATCATCTCATGGATCCCGAGATGAGGAAAATCTATGAGAGTCAATATGTGGTGTGTGATGAGTCATCCTTTGACTCCTACCACACAATGGAGATCCTGTGACTCGACCTCGTCACATAGATTGCTCACACATCCAAATGATGGGCAAGATGATTCTCTTCTCGAGAGAAGAAGAATTGAGTGTACACTTATTCGTTGATCTAGGCACACTTTGGAAAACACATCTTCACATCGATGTAGCAGAGCACTAACATCTGAAATGGGTCTAGAATACTATTGGGAATGCACACCTGAACTCACTTTTTAGCATTTCTATAGGATTCAGAACATGAATTCAAGCCGGACATGAGGTAAATTTTGTACTCATGAGTTAAATTGTTGATAGATCAACCCGACACTATTCGTGAGGCATTAGACCAACCACAAGGGAAACAGGCTATGAATTTTGAATATGATTCCTACTTGAGAATCAAATGTGGGAATTTGTCGATCGCTCCAAGTAATAATCCATTGGCTACAAATGGATTTTCAAAACAAATATAAAGCGAGATGATTTAATTGACAAACACAAAAATGACTTGTTGCAAAGGGTTAAGTTCAGCAAGAAGGAATTGACTATGACGAGACCTTTGCACCCATAACAAAGATCAAAACCATTAGAGTTGTCTATGCACTAGTAACAAAAAATGGATGGAAACTTCAGCTAGATGGATGTCAAGAGTGCTTTTTGAATGGTGATTTCAAAGAAGAAGTATACATGGCCCAACCTAAAGGTTTTGGAGATGAGAATCAACCACACAAGGTATATCGTCTGATAAAGTCACTTTATGGACTCAAACTAGCACCTAGGGCATGGTATATAAAAATTGATGATCACCTATTATAGCATGGATTCACTCGTAGCCCCTCGGATACAAATTTGTATATCGAGAAGGTAGGAATAGAGATTGTTATTCTGATTTGTACATAGATTATCTTGTGATCACAAGAAGTTTTGACAATGTTGTGGATGATGTAAAGAATGATCTAGAGAAATAATTTGACATGACTAATTTGGGGCTACTTCACTCTTGTCTTGGCTTAGAGATATGGCGAGAAGAAGAATCATATCTTTGTCTCCTCGATGAAATATGCCAAGACACTCCTGGAGAAGTATGGAATTTCAGATTGTAAACCAATGTCCACACCTATGGAAAAGGGTTTCCAATTATCTAGATTCCAGGATTCACCATAGGTAGATGACACTCACTACAAATAGCTTGTGGGGAGTCTCATTTACTTGACTTATACTAGGCTAGATCTTTGCTTTGTAGTGAGCTATCTTGTCGATTTATGCAAGAGCCAAAGAAATGTCATTGGATAGTAGCAAAGCATGTGTTGAGATACGTATGAGGTACCATTGACTTTCTTATGGAGTATCAGAAGAACACTCAGTTCTTCTTATAGGGATTTATAGACTCGAACTATGCAAGATCCGTTGATGATAAGAAATCCACTTCGTGGTATGTTTTACATCTTGAAACTAGACGTATCTCATGCATTAGAAAGAAGCAAACTGTTATGGCTCTCCAATCCACCGAGGTGAATACCGTGCCACATGAGGAGCTATGTGCGAAGTGATTTGGTTATGTCACATTCTTACAGATATAGGGATTCCTAAAGAGAAACCTCCCATCATTCACTGTGACAATCAAGGTGTGTTGAAGCTTGTGAAGAATCCTATTTTTCATGAATGAACAAAGCATATTGAGGTCAAATGTCACTACATTCGTGAACAGGTCTTGAACCACCAAATTTAGCTCTAGTACTGCCCTACTGATTTTCAAGTTGTAGATATTCTCACCAAGCCTCTCGGCAAGGTGAAGTTTGATTTTTAGGGGTACATATGTAGGAACAATGTATTAAGGGGGGGAATGTTAGCTTAATTTAATACATCCTATGCTGCATACGGTTACTCCTTAACCATCCATGCCTTGTGTAACCATTATGTTGTTTTATATTCTTCTTGTCCGCTATTTTTATTCACATTGAATAAATCTATTTTATCTCCTGCTATCAATTTAGCACTTAGCTACAAAACTCATATTCAATTTGTTTTTAACTCAACACCTCTAAGGGTGTTACAATTGAGCACATGATTATACAATTTAATTCCATCTCTACCTAAGTTCCGAAGGAAACTTATAGATTAAAAAATGCAAAGTAAGTGAAGAAACTAAACGAGTGATCACCTTCAACTAAGAAGCTATGACTAAGGAGTATGCACATTGTCAAAATCACACAAGGAACAATCATGGCCTCAATTGTTTGACTCTCCATGTTGGGTGTCTCCACACCTTATACTCAAAGAAACTTGATCCTGGTGGGCTCAATGATATCTAGCATCATCACAAATAGACCAAGGGACCTTCAAAATATTGAAAATTCCTCAAATAGATGTAAAATTTCATTCTTACATAATGATTTAAAATAAAAAATTTACAAGTTTTTATCCTCTAGTTTTTTTAAAATTGACAAGTAACATATAGTGTGTAGATTTAAATGTCCATTATACGATCTTACAAAATATTGTAGCGTATGGTACTTTGAAATAAATGAGTAATTAATAGAAGGACTATCCAAACATGTTAAAATAAAGTATTAAAGGTAAATGGTTTTTAACGAACTATTCCTTGAAGTACAACCAAAAAGTCTCAACAATGAAGATAAAAATGAGAGAAAAAGTGGTTTTTTGATATTTGGGGCCACACCCCAACCAAAATCCAAAAAGATAGATAAAACTATAAGAGTACTAAGGTAGGGGCCTACCGCCTATAATTAGCCTGACTACAGACTGAAAACAATGAAACAACAACTTGGAAACAACACAACAACAGCTACATAGAGAACACAGAGAAAAAAAGGCACTAATTCATAGATTTTCTATACACCTTAAGTGCTACCCTAAGTTCCTTATATAGACTTGTGGCTGCCCCAAATTAGGGTCTAGATTGGTCTCTTTGAAAAAATTCTTAGTGATCCTCTCATTCTTCCATGCTCATGTATAAATCCCACTAACATCAAAAATCTGGTTAATGTGAACCTAGAGGAGATCAAGAACTACTTTGTGAATGGCCAATTGATTGTTATATTTTTCCTCAAGTACTTTGACTTGACTAGAGAGTGAGTTTAATTCCTCTTGAAAGTTGTTGAAGGAGGTGGGGTATGTGGTCTTGCTACCCAAACATGTAAATTTTGATCCATATATTTATGTAAATATTATTCATGGTCGGTTTGTTATTGTTCTATTATATGCTTGCAATTAAATGACTGTATAAATGTAAATTTAGATCCATATATTTGTGTAAAACTTATTTATGTTCGGTTCACTATTTTTTTAATACATATTTAGAATTAAATGAGTATACAAATTCATATTTGTATAACATAGACATGATTAAAAATTTCAAAAATATTTTTGAGATAATTAAATTAGCATTTCTACTATATTTTTAAGTATACAAGTATGTAGAAGGTAGGATTTTACTTTCTCAATCTACATATTTTATTTTTCTATTGAGTAAATTTAGGATGCTTGAGCATAATCTAGCTAATAGACTATGTTAAGCTAGATTGTAGTCAATGCTAACTCTAGCCTAAACAAATTGGATGGAAAATTGTATTGTTAAAGTCTTGTTTGTAGTATATATCTTGTACCTCTCAATCACTAGACAATATATTGCATATGCAATCGACATTGTATCTAGCTGATACATGGAAAAAAATTTGTGAACCACTAGAAAGAAATAAAGTGAATACTAAAATAATGCACAATAGTTTTGGATTTAACAAAAATAAGGTGGTGTAACTCCTCTTGTAGGGTATACAAGTACAAACCATATGAGTGGTATTGATGATAGAAAATCAACTTCTAGATATGCCTTTCACCATCATGGAGAATTAAAACACATGTAACTAAGTAGATATTATTTACAAATATAAAGTATATTTGGTTCTTCAAAGGAATCTCAAGAAGAAATATGGATTTTAAAATATTTCTTAAATACATCCACCAAAGGATCATACAAGTACAATATTTTGTGAAAATTAAAGTACTATTAAGTTTTTTTAAAAATCATATCTTTCATACAACATTATGATCAAAGTATATTGACTTACATCATCAATTCATGATTTGAAAAAAATGTCGTGGAGCTGAATCCTTTTTGAACTAAAGGATATATTGCATATATTTGCATTAAATAATTATCAATAATTAAATTTATCATATTTTGATACATGTTAAATAGGTTCCTCTTAAAAGTGATATAATTACGCCAAAAGGCGTGTTCTAAGTTAGAAATCTCGGGGGCTCGATAAAGCATCCAATGGTGCACAAACTCTACATCGTCAACCATCTTTATGGTGGAGATTACCCACCCTAACGCGCTCTAACAATCCCCTTACTGAAATGCTCTTACAATGGACGAGAGAATCGGGGGTGATCTCTACCTTACACTTGGTAGGTGTTTTCCAAAAAGCCAAAACTAAAAACTTGCATTTCTTTCCTTTAATGGAATATATTTCTTTTTTTTTTAATTTTTGGCGAAAATTTTAGGAGAGAATTTTTTTTTCCACTTTTGGAAAGGGTCCGAGAAGATGTAGTAGCAAAAACTTGCATGTGCCATATCTTTCATTTTGTGGCTCCGTTTTAGGTGTTGTTTTCTCTAAAAGTGCATATTTTCTCGAGATCTACCCATTCATGGATTTTTTTTTAATTTTCATAAAATCCATTTTTGCACCTTTTTGGAATTGCCAATTGTTATTACGTTGAAAGATGTTAGTATTTATTATGCCGAGAAAATAAAATTTAGTATTCCTTTGCTGCATTCATGAAAATAAGCAACAAAATTTCAGAGTGACGTTATTACGCTTGAAAGCTGTTAACGCAAGGAGATGATCAAATTGTGCACCAGTGAGATGCTTTAATTGGTGGTGTACAGGGAAACAAGATTCTCACATATGGAATTAAAACAAAGGTGCGATAATGTGTATAAATATATGCAAAATACATATTTGTATAGTTTGTATGCGTATTTGTATTTTTAAATATACGTAAAATAAAATGTTAAAAAAAATTGTGTGAGAATTTGTATTTGTCAATACATTCATCAAATTATACAAATGCAATATAGAGATATAAAAAGAAGATTCAAAATGTCAATTTATATGGAGGTTTGTTTCTTTACAATAAGTGGTGGAATCACAAATTGTTATTATGTCGTAAAAATAACATTTTATATTCCTTTATCGAAACCAAGAAAATAATGTGTGGAATAAACATTTCTACTTTTTGTGATTGAGTTATTACCTCTTTTCGATGTCCCTCTAAAGAATCATGTTCATGTTTGCACGTGGACCTGAGAGTGTCCATTGGATGGAGATAATAATATCGTGTGAAAAATCTCTCCATACTTACATTGTTAGAGGCCAACACGTGTCACTTCGATTGTATATATTGGATTAGGGAATAACGTTTGGAAAATAACAAAGTTGTTGCAGTTTGGGAAAAGAAAATAGTGGTTTAGGTGATGTTATAGAAAATAAGGGCTGATTACTAGATGTGCAACGCAAAAACTTGATGACAATAACTTGGTTTGATCAGAATGATAAGACAAGGCATCCCGGATCGTGTGGTGACTTAACCATTCCCCTCAGTCACATTATCATCGGCTCCAAGTTCATGTGCTCGAGACAATGAGGAGCGAGATGAGGCATCTTGGATCATGCAGGGATTTAATCATTCCCCTCAGTCACATTTTTCATTGGCTCCAAGTTTGTGTGCTCAAGAGAATGCATGATAATGTGCATAACAAACATTCCTATTTTTTTGCGATTGAGTTATTACCTCGTTATCCAATGTCCCTCTAAAGACTCCTGTTCACGCTTGCGTGTGGACTTGAGAGCATCCATTGGACGGAAATAATACTATCATGTAAACAATCTCTCCATACTTACGTCGTTGGAGGCCAACACGTGTCGCTCCGGTTGTATATATTGGATTAGGGAATAACATTTGAAAAATAACAAAGTTGTTGCACTTCAGGAAAAGCAAACAATGGTTTAGGTGTTGTTATAGAAAATATGGGCCGATTCGTAGATGCGCAACACACACACTTGATGACAATAACTCGGTTTGATCTGAACGATCAGACGAGGCATCCCGGATCGTGCGGTGACTTAACCATTCCCCTCGGTCACATTGACGTCGGCTCCAAGTTTGCATGCTCAAGAGAATGAGGAGCGAGACGAGGCAGTCATTGGAGACAACTTGTCACATGTCGGATGACCAAAACTGTTGTGAGGCCTTCAACATTCTGTTCTTCTAACACCGAATTTGTACCTTTAAAATTGAATACATCAACTAATGGATAAGAAAAACAGCTGTGAAGAAGCTCTGGATCATCATATAATAGACAATTGTCCATCTGTGCCAAGATCGATGTCGGAATATTCATCGGGAACCTTCCTCCTGCTCTAGATTCCTTGTGTTGAGATCCCGCACGTGAAAAATTGATTCCATCTTTGATGTACAAGAAAGGTTTTCACCATCTTCTATGTCACAGTTTTGAATCTCGTCATCGTGCGGGGACTTAACCATTCCCCTCAATGACATTTTTGTCAGCTGTAAGTTCATGTGCTCAAGAGAATGGGGAGCAAGAAACAAAGAAAATTACCTAAGCACTATCTCATCGAAGTCTTGTTTAATGGCGGGCTCTAGCCATTCTCTTTGTGAATATCCTACAACCACCTTAAACCAGAGTATGCACATATTATGCAAAGAGAAAAAATGAAGATGTTCGAGTTGGAGCAGCGAGGCCTATAGCGTAGGAAACCGTTACGGTGGTGGTGTCGTTAAATTAAAAACCCAACCCTTTAAGCGAGTTTTTTCATTTGATCAAGTTAGGATGATCGCACTCTGAGAATGAACTCAAGAGCTTGTGCATTAAGCAAGATGAACATTGAATTCTTTTCAAGAGAAATCGACCATGTTGACTCTCGATATGCTACTTACAGATGAATTACAACATTGCACTTTTTCTCGGTGTCAACCACAAAGTCATGCTTCCTCGTCGTTAACTTTGATCCAAAAAGATGTTTTTTTCTTCATTTCAATTTCCTTTTCCACTCACCAATATTTTCTGTTTCAGCGTTAACATCACTATTTAAAATTAAAGTTTTTATTTTTCAAAATTATCATTTGCAAGCGAAAAATCATTTATTCAGGATTGATGTGAAATGACATATAAATTTGAGAAAAAATTGGAAACAATAAATATAGAATAAATTCATAATTGCCTTTTAATACAAGTTTGAAATAATTATATCTGCCTCTTGTTTTTATATATGCTAGCAATTGCATTTGAGTTGCAAATTACGGCAGAGACGATAACAACGTTAAGTTTGTTGGAGTTGTAATTCTTTAGTGGGGTCACCATATGTGCTACTTTGAACTACCTACGAATGATGGAATATCGCCAAACCCCCAAGACCTCTACACATGCTAGCATTCCATCAAATATATTCCCTAACTTGTCTAAAGAGAACTTTAAATGCATGCATGGACAAATATTTCTGTAAAGCAATGTTATGCGGGGACGTGTACCCCCTAAAAACCAGAGGTCTTGGGGACGACAGATGAGAGGAAAATGTTCCCCCCCACATTTAACAATAACTCGATTATATTGTATTATAAAGACAATAAGAATCAAGAGTGGTATATGAATATAGAAAATTTTGAGCACAAGTGCACATGGTATTCAATATATACATAATAAATTATATTTGTATATATTTATATAATAACATAAATAATGTTTTGTATATTGTATTTTGAATATTTTTGTTGATGATATGTTTTTCATTTTTTTAGTCAGCTCGAGTTATTATCCTGAAAGGCATTTCCACAAGCAAAGCCTCTTCCCCCTCTGAAAAATGAAAGAGACATGAATGATTACAATTTATTTGGTTACCAAAGCACTGACATTTATCAGTCATACACGTGGCCCGCAATGCTTGGAGACATTGTGTCACATGTCAGATGACCAAAACTATTGTGAGGCCTTCAACATTATTCTCTTCCAATGCCGACTTTGTATCTTTAAAATTGAACACATCAACTAATGGACGAGAATGGTTGTGGGGCAGCTCCGGATCATCATATAACAGTCAATTGTCCATCTGTGCCATCTCCGAAGTAGAAGAAAGGCTTTCGCCATCTTCTATGTCACGCTTTGAATCTCGTCGTCATACGGTTTGTCATGGATAGATCGATAGATTCCGAGATGTTAACCGAGAAGGACACACAAGAATCGATCCATGATTCTTCGTCCATGGTGAGGAAAGTGTGTTGGATGAAACTTGCACCTTGGTCATCTAAGGCCATAAGAGCTGCCAAATCCTTCTCCGTGTACTGGACAAGGCTCGATTCCCAGTCTTGTTGGACCAACAAAATGGATGCAAAGCCATGGTAATTACTACTTATGGAATAAGATGAATTGATATTATAATTTGTGTTAGCTAAGAAATAATGATTGTTCTAAAACATTTTAGGAATTTTTACATTTTTTTGGGAACTCATATTATCATCGTTCATTATGAAATTGACATATACTTTAGCTTGAGTTACCTTTAACTTGGCTTGATTGTTTTCAATCCAAATAACTCAAGGCTTTACTTTGAAGAGAACCACTATTGAAATTGGGGGCATGGAAACACAATGACTTTCCTTCACAACTATATCGATTGTTCCCACCTTGTCTGCCTATCGGATCTCGCCCCTTTTTCCACTCACTTGCTATAACAAATCTTCTCAGCAACAATTTTGCAATCACGCTTATAAGAGGAATCTCGTCTTCGTTCCCTTTCCTTAACAATCCCCTCTTATTCAACAGTGGACCTTCCCTTTCAAGCTACTCCACTTCTTCTGCACTCTGAATCTTTTCTACTTCTCCACTTTTCACTACTTCATTTTGTTTTTCATTTACTAACTACAAATATCATATTGCTTTGTTGTGTTTTTCAATTACTTTTCCCTTAAGAATATTTCGATTTTGGCGTTAACATCGCACACCTCACGTGCGATTGCACGGTATGTTAATAAATGGGTATCTAATAAAGCCAAGTTTGGGACTTTATTACAACCTTGTATCTTGTTATAAGATATCGTACTAATATAAACATTACTATGGGATCGGCAGCGGGGCGGGGGTGGACATGTGGAAATGATGTTAGTAGCATAACCCCCTCTAGATCTTTCTTTTGGATTATTCGTCTCTAGAGCCTTCTTGGCAAATGTTCCAATACTTTTAGAGATCTAATCTCTTTATAAATAAGAAAACTATCATCAAATATCAAGCTGCATCGTGCACTAAGCATCATTTAAGAGTAGATCATTTCTCATCAGAATAATAATTAAGTGTAAACATATTTGTGCATTTGAATCTGTCTTTCCTTCGTGCTCATTTCCTTCGAGGAAATGGTCATTTTCCACAAATGTCTATATTTCACAGTTTTAAAAATTATGAATCCTTCAAAATTTTCTCAAACAAGTACGTTACAAAAATTAATTTAAACATGTGAAGAAAGTTGAAACATCATCAAATTTTGTGAAACCGACTATCATGTTAAAAGAAATACATCAAGCTTGCGGGGAATAAAACATGCAAAAGTCAGATGTTTATTACAATCGGAAAATTTTAGCAGCTATTCTATTCTATTCAACAACATGCAACAAAAACCTTCTTATATGCCGGCGAAATGATCAAGATACGTGGTTTCCACTTTATCCAGTGGAATGTCTTTAAATCCTTGTCTGAATTGCGAATATAAAAATGGCTTGTATCGTCGTGGATTGCTTTCATTCACGAGCTCGGCAGGAGCCCAAATTTGTTTGTCCTCCTCAAAGTGATAAAAATGGGCAAGAGAAATGCGATCCCTCCACCCTTTGCATACAACACGATGCTCCGAGCTGCGATACCTACCATTTGTCCATGCCTGCAATCAAATCCATTAATTTACACTTGTCTGATCTATGTTTATATGGATCTGATGTGTGTTTTCAAAAAAATTAAATAAATAACAGTTTTCACACCATTAATCAATTGCGTACCCTAAGGGTGTCTCCCACATTGACAATAAATGAATATGATTGAGGCTTCACGCTGAACCATTTCCCTTGTTTTGATCGAATCTCAAGGCCTTCTCTAGCATCGTTGTAAAGGATGGTCAGACAAACTGGATCTGCATGAGAAGGGAAACCAATTTTCTCTCTTGCTTCTCCGACAAATTGATAGTAGTTTAAACGTAAGTAGGATCCGCATTTTTCGAAATCTGAGTGGTAAAAACTGTGAACATCCAAATTCAAACTCGCAAGAATGATTTTGATGATTTTCTCTACCAGATCCCACATATGTGAGGCATATGATCCAACAGTCTCGCTGCAAAACATTAACGATGAAAATTTATAGAATTTGGATTAACCAAGTGAAGAAAAAATTAAAAAAACAACCTTACGATAACCTATTATATATTTGATTTTCCCCCTTTTCCATTGTTTTGCCCAATGTGTGATTCCATATATATTCCCGGACATTTTATATCTATTTGTTTATATATTCATGCGTTCCAATTAAGAGAGAAAAATCGAAACTACCATAAATTTGAGTTTTCCTGTTTGGGCCATATCTTTCGAGCAATTTCCTCGGTGGAAGCTGAATAAGGCGAATCGAGGATGGAGAAGGTCTCAAAAAAGCGAATTCCCTACAGGTGCACGGAAGTAACTGTCTAATGGCTTACAAGTCGTCGCTCTGTCTTTGGCCTCCGTGGGCATGGTGAATAATTCACGGCTAACGGACATGACATTTTCCAGAAGATGCAGAGGAACTCCGTGGTTCACAATGCGGAAAAATCCCCACTCTTCGCAAGCTTCTCTGACTGTGGCGAGCAGGGGGTGATTTTGAAGGCGGTTTGTTCCTTCTTCATCGAATTCCTGCGGAAATTCTGACAAGTCAATCACTGGGAGAACGACTTCATTTACAGTGGATTCTTGGATCGAGGAAGCCATGATTGAATTTAATGCAATCAAAGATTGTATGAATCAATGCAGATAAAGGCATGGTTGGATTTAAATAAGGTCGCCCGTTGTCACAAGAATCTGCCGTCGCATGGTTTAACCCGACATGAAATCAAACTGCACACAGAGACTACAAATCGAGAGAAGAAAACAAAAGCAAACAACGTGTTTTTTTAAACTTTGTGAGTCCCGGAATCTTTAATCCATAGGAAAGGCTATTTCGCCTCGGCGATTTCGTTTCATTCCTCGTGCAACGGCGTAAAGCCAACAATAACAAACCAAAAATAAATAAATTAATTAATAAACAAATATCTCAGGACTTCACTTGTTTACTAAGAACCATGATAATGAAGAGGTGCTAAATATGTTAAAAGTACCGTTTTATTTATTTAATGCGTTTTTCAAATTAGACTAACATTGTTGTTTCTTGTGTTTGGTTTTTTTATGTACAATTCTATCATAATGACCCACGTCGTAAGTAATGACTGGTAATTGTTACGATGAAAGACATTATTGTCGGTAGAAACATGAGTGCCTTCGACACCGATGCACTACTTTTAGCAGGAACTTGAAAAGGTCATAACTTGTGCTCGGGTGTCCATTTGAGTCCATTTTTTAAACCACCTATTTCGACGAGACAAATGCCCTACCAATCGGGCCCACTAGTTGAGCACGTTTCGGCAAATTTTCGACTCGAAATCTGCCATCCGAAGGTCGAAAATTAGGATCTAAGTTGTAATTCAGTTTTTTCCTATTTTAGGGCATTAGTAAATTTTAGTCTCTTGAATGCATAGTAGGTTAGAAAGTTGGCAATTCCTCTAATTTAGGCATGTAGAAGATGCGTGGCAATTTCTGTGCCCATACGAATAAGCATGCAAACTTACTAAGAATAGCAGGTTCTAGTAAACTACTAAAAATAGTAAATTCCGCCACCTAGAGTAGATTTAGTTAAAGTTAGTTAGTGTTTTCTTGAGACTGCGGTTGGGAGGTTTTTTCCTATTTATTAAGCATTATAATTCATGATTCAATAACATAGAAGAAAATTTCATTCATTTGAGTTTAAGATATTTGTAGTGTATTGAGTTTTGTGTTAAAGTTGGCTAGATTATCGGTATTATAGTGAGTTCGAGTCTTGGTGAAGGAAAATAAAAATAATGGTAGGAAGAGGAAGAGGAAGACGGGGCATAATTTCTCGGATGAATAGAAACTTGCAAGATCTACATATGCAAGTTACTTGTGCTCCCTACAACTATAGCCTAGAGAGGAAATCAAGGTCGAGATGACATATATGAAGATGAAGTTTGTGAAGAGGAGGAAGCACACGGATCGCCCTTAGATTTTGAAGAAAGGATGCTTCGAGCATTAGATGGAAAGAATGATGGGATAAAAGTTGATGTTTCAAAATAGAGAGGTAGCCTAAAACCAGGGGAGTTGATCGAATAGTTAACTAACATGGGAATTTTTTTGAGTGGAAAGCGATGTCATAGAAAAGAAAAGTAAATTTTCTATGCACGAAATTAAAAGGTCCCGCTATGTTATGGTGGGATCGTCTACAAAAGGAGGAGCCAAGAAAGTAGAAATAAAGGATTATGACCTAGAATAAGATGGAGAAGAAGCTAAAAGAAAAATTTCTCCTTTTGGATTATGCACAAACCCTTTTGATATAAGATTTCAGAATCTTAGACAAAACTTACAAACACTACTAGAACTAGGCTAATTTATCTACATTGTTATCCACAATTATATCGTTTTGTAGGAAAATTGTGAATTATCAACTTTAAATGGATAACTTCTATAAAACATAATGTAAATCTTTCACAATTTAATAAAAGTGCCTTTTAAATTTGTTAAATATCTACATTTTTGAGATTTCATCGTGGAAAATTCACATTTTCATCTCATATTTTGATAAAATGGATCTTTAAAAAAAAATTATGAACAACCTACACATCAAAAATATAAATCTTACAGTTATGATTTCTAATGTTTAAAAAATATTATATATACACTAAATTGTTGATAATGTACTCTTTAGTGTATTATAATTTCAAATTTTGACCCTGATTTAAAGATTGAAATAAAAATTATAAAATATTTCACATCAGTTACAATTATCCGAAAAATTGTATGTATGTATGTGTGTGTTGTAGATGCACCACATTAATCAAAATTTTAATAATATAATATTAATTTGATATATGTGAATAATCTACATTTCTAATATTTAATATACCTAACAAAAACAAATGTAAAACTAGTTGAGTGGTGAATAATACATATAACCCATCCTTTTGAAATTATGTTGTGGTTAATCATATAATTAACAATAAATTATTAATGAATAACTTACATTTAAAGACAATTAAGAATTGTGGATAATCAAGCATTCCTATAAACAATCAACACCATCATAATAAACTAAATTAATTGTTTCCTAAAAGAAAAAATTGAACTATATATAAACATGGATAGTTTGTGTAAAATATGTTGTAAATATCTCACAATTTCATAAAAGTACATTTATACTTGTTAAATATCTACATTATTAAATTTTAAATGTGGAAATATCACATTTTCCCTCATATTAAAACAATTATATTTTTGAAACTAAATTATTGATAGTCCCCATATATATATAATACAACTATTTTGATTTTCTGTACCGTTTATAATGTTAAAAAAAATGCAAAAAGATTTAAACCATTAAATTGTGTAATGTGTATTATCTAAAAAATGAAATAATTTAATCATTGTCCACAATTAACTAAATAACTTGAATTTTTATCAATTTATAATCTAGACTATATAATGGATCACGCTCTAATAAATTATACAACACTAAAATATAAATTGTGTATTTTCTACAAAACGTAAAATATATATACATTATCAATAATTTGTAAATTACCTTGTTCTACTTATTGATAATATAAGATAATAAATATGACTCCTAACAAATCTACATTTCCCAAATAATTAAAATTATGAGTGGATAATGACAAATTAAATAATAAATCATACAACCATAGGAAATTATTTGTTTGTAAACTGTATATATAGGTAACAAATAGTATATGATATTGTTCCATCATAATCCAAGACTATACCATGAAAATTGTGGAAAATTCACACTAATGCTAGTTTAAAATAATTATTGTGGATACTTTAAATTTGATATTCGTATTTACAGATAATATAATTTTCCCCTAATACTTTTAACAAGTGGTCATGTGCACATATTGATAGGAATGATAGCTATTTATATAGATCAATAGGAACATACCAAGGAATTTAGATGCCCAATACCATCCCCATTTTTACCATTACAGAGGTTCCTTCATTTATCCAAACACATAAAATAGATGCCAAAGTTTACTAATGAAAGTGACAAACATCCATATAAAAGTTATATATAAACTACTTTAAAGTCTAGATGATTTATTTATTAAGGAATATAAAACCTTTAATGCAAAAACATATCAAAAATATAAAATAAAATCTCATATATAAACATTTGCCTGTATCTTTATGAAAATAAATTTAAGAACTATGTGTATCAGTTATAAACTTTGTTTTTATATAGATAAAAAATTTAGAATGGCAATGTAGCATTGTAATGTGCATGATTTATTAATAATAAATATCATATTTTATATTTGAAATTCATTTTATTTTCATTAAAAAAATTATTATTATGAAAACATTATTGATCAAAATTTGTATATTATATTGGCCGCGTGATGGATTACATAACATTTTTTTTTAGATTATGTTTATGAGCCCAACATCATATTGAAATTATATTACAAACATATAAAATCAATAAGATGACTATGTGCTAAGATAACATAATAATAGCTCATGATAATTATAGGATATAATTTATAATTTATTTGACACCACAAGATGGTAATCAGCATTAACATTTTCCCAAACATATTCTCTTGAAAATTGTGTTTTATTACATAAATTTTTGTATTTCTTTAACATAATCTACAACAAAAATACGATACAATATGAATTAGGCATAAATATTACAATAAATTTTGTCGCTAGTTATTTTAGTATAAATTTAAAAGTGCTCTTGGAATCCCTTCACTTTTTTTTTGTGTTCACATTTTAAAGATAGAAGGCATGCATGACCCGGGTCCCCGCCACATAATAAGTGGGAGATTCTCAAAAATACGATTCAATGCATGGTGACAAGTGATCTGGGTAAATTAGATCCCGTGATTTGCGTAGATCTGATTCGATGCATGGTGACCCATGATCTACGGAAATTAAATCAAGTGATCTGTGTGAATTAGATAATGATTTGTGTGAATCGCATCCACGCCGGTGATTTATACATGCTGGTGATATGTGGGAGGGCAATATACATCTATTATAAAGATTGCTGTGATGGAGATATCACTGTCTGGCAGCATTAAAACTTTGAGATTTCTCACAGTATATTTTCTACAATAATAAAATTGAATGTTCTTATTTTTATTTTCATTTTAATTTTATTCTCCAGTTTTGATCTTCAGATTTCAAGGGCTTTGTGTTGCAGGTTTTGTGATTCTACATGCCAATGACCTATGAGGATTCAGAGTGTTGTCATCTATTACAGTATGAAGGGAATCTGAAGTAAAGAGTTTACGGGATTAAAGATAGGATTTTTGGTCTTGGTTGTGGGATTAAGTAGTGGTTTCATGATGGAAGATATATTATATGAAGGTTTGTTTGATCGAGTACCTTACAGAGCTCTACTAAATAAAACAAAGTAGTATTGTAATTATAGAAGAACAATGTCTAGGTTAATTAATGGTACTTACAAAAAAAATTGAATGAAGATTGCAGAAAGGATGTTGTATTAAGGACAGTTTTTATTGGTTCTTTTTCTTTGGATATAATCCTTTTTCATAACTTATTCTCATCTAAGTTTTTAATTTTTATTTGACAACTTACAACTTATTATATTTTCTTTATAAAGTAGAGAATTTAGAGAAAATGAAGAAAATAGACATTGACCGAGAACAAAAACCACCAAAATACAACTTTGTAACCAGCATTCATACCCACAAATGTTCAGCTACTAAAATACAACAATACAAACAAAATCACTCAGCAATTTGTATTATACAATGCCAATTCGAACAAAAACTTATTGTTTATCAATTATGTTAAATAGAAAAATTTAATTGACAGTTTTGAAATCTTCTATTTTCCAAGTACATGCATGTATGTTTTAAACAAAATCTTCTTTAAAATATTTATATTTATTTTTTAAAACTCCAGTAAATAAAATAATTTTTATGACTACACGCATCTTTTTATAAAGATAGCTAAAACTATAATTATTATTTTTAAAAATAATTTATTATCATTTGAAAGTTTAGTTATGAAATATTTTCGTAAAATATAAATTAATAGCTGGTTTTCTAGTGTAAAAGGTTTTATAATTTTTTTAATTTAAAGACTATTTTTGGTCTATTGCATATCAATATTTAAAATATTGTAATTTAACTATATAATTTTTAAAAAAATCTAAAACATAATATAAATAAATATTATAAATATAACAATTATTATATTTGATTGGACATAAATTTAATGGAATTTTTTTAATTTATTATAATAATTAAAATTTTATAATTTTACACATTTTAATATATATTCTTAAAATTGTATTATTTTTAATAGAATATAATATTAATATTGTACAAAATTTGATTTTTAACAAAATAATATATAAAATTTGTCTTTAAAACATTATAATTTTGTGCAAATATTTACAATTTAAAAATGTGTCTACTTACAAAATTATTGTTATAGTAGACGTCACAATTTTAAAATTGTGGATCCACCTCATTTTTAAAAATCGTGAAAAATTGTCACAATAAATTTAATTGTGTAAAATGCGACAATAAAAATTGCCACAATTATTAAAGTGTGGAATTCTCACAATTATTTTTTATGTGATTTTTTCACAATTTTTGTTCACAATTAATGTTTCCACAAAATAAGTGTGGGTGGAGTCCACAAATTTGGATTCACAATTCTAGATAAGATATTCACAATAAATTTGTGAAAAAATGTGGATATAGGACCCATTTTCTTGTAGTGAAACCATGGAATTATAATACATAGATGAGTTTTACATGTTGTCCATTCCGTAGAGCATGAAGAAACGAGAACGAATGGCTGCAAGGTATGTAAATGGATTAAAATTTTCTATTCAAGATGAGCTAAGAATGCACATGATCAAGATCACGGAGGATGCCTATAAGCTATCTTTAAAGGCCAAAGAAAATAAAAACTGTCAAAGTTTTAGGAAATCGTTTGGGATGAATATGGGGGCCTCATCCTCCTTTTGGGGATGAGTTAGTTTTAGCCAAGGTAGAGGAGAACAACCTCTTGAGGGGAAAAGCAATAAGATAAAAGGAAAGATCTCCCAAATCAACAAAGTTAAAGAGGATATGCCGGCGTGAAAGGATGGGAGGCTCCAACAAGACCATTTGTGTGCTAAAGATGTGGTGAAGAGGGGCATAGAGCATTTGAATGCCGACATTATTATACGCATGACAAGAGGCAAGTAGACCCTCCGAGATTAAATACTGTTGAAGCTGAATTTGAAGAAGACGATAAGATCTAGAAATTCCACCGGATGTGGGAGAAAATATGATCATCAAAAGGACAAGGATTGCTCCAATAAAGGAGATCAAAGAGGATTCATGGCTACATAAAAATATTTTCAGAACCGGATGCACATCGAAGGGGAGGTATGTAGTGTTACGTTATTATTGATGGTGGTAGTTGTGAGAATGTTGTTTCAAATGAGATGGTTGAGAAACTAGTACTTTGCATAGTGAGAGGAATCTAAACCCTTACCACATTGCATTGTTTAAGAAGGGTAATGAAGTTATTGTTGATAAGAGATGTTTAATAATTTTTTCTATTATTAAAATTTATAGGGATAAGATTTTGTGTGATGTTATTCCTATGGATGCATGTCATATCTTTAGCTAGGAAGACCATGACATTTTAAGATAAAATTTATTCATGACGTGGGGAAGAATACATATACTTTTTCAAGGATGGCACAAATATAGTTTTTCTACCTCTTAAGGAGGAGGGAAAGGCTGAAAATATGTTTTCTGCGAAATAATTTGTGAATGATGAAAAGGCAACTGGGTTTTTTTATGTGTTGGTCACAAATAAGAATGAGCATATAAGTAGAAGCAGAATAATTATTAAAAGAAATTTCTGATGTTATTCTTGATGAGATACAAGATGGGTTACCACCAACAAGGGATATCCAACACAATATTGATTTGATCCAGGGTTTTCACTCCCAAATCAAGCGACTTATAGGAAGAGCACGATATTGTATGTACAGTTGAAATAGAAAGTGACAGAGCTCATGAGAAAGGGTGTAGTAAGGGAGAGTATGATTTTATATGCAACTCCATCTTTATTGACTCCAAAGAAAGATGAAACATGGATAATGTGTATGCATAATAGAACAATCAATAAAATTACAATCAAGTATTGTAACGCCAAAGCAAAAATGACGTTACTAGGAACACGTTCAAACCTAACATTCATCGCCAAAAATTGTGGTTATTTATTTATTTGTTATAAGGTAGTTAAAAGGTTATAGGGTGTCATCCCCTAGGGTACATTAAATTAATTTACACAAATAATCGAAAACTTTACAATAGATGGATTGGGTCTAGTTAAGTGATTGAATATTTTAATTTCCTTTATCTCTAAGGTTGATTAATTAAAATTCATTAGTAAGTTCCCTAATTTAAATTACTTGGTTAAGTGTTTTCTCCTCTTTAGTTAATTTTCAATCCCAAAATGGTTAACCTCATACTTAATTATTTTAGTTTCATTATCCTATTAGCTTAAAGTCCTTTCCATTAATTTCCTAAAGCATACTAAGAACTAACAATGACTTTGCACCCTAAGGCAATTAAATGGCCCCATTCCCCCATCTACACATACTATTAAAGTTTATTTAAAACATTTATAAAAATCATTCCTACCAAACAAATGTAGGATTGATCCTCAACCCTTGGATCAATCCAATTGTGGCCACTAGATCCTAGGGTTCCAAACTAGCCCTAAAATTCTTTAAGCATTCTTATGAAACCCTCTTCTTACCCCATTCTCCTTATTTGGTCTATTTTCTTTTGTTAAAATTACAGGTTAGAGCAAAGGAAGCCATGGGAACAAGGAAATGAGGAACTATGGAGAATTTTCTTCAAGGTTAAGCTTAGGGTAGTTGTTTTTGTAGATTTTACCACTTGTAATATCATTCCTTCAAGATTGAAGGGGGTTTCCTCTCCAAATATTGAGAGAATCCATGTTATTTGTAATTTGGGGTTTTCTATTTGGGGCAAACCCTATCCCCATAAATATAAATGAGAAAGAATGTTTTTAATCTATCATTTATATGTTTAATTGCTTTATACAATAGGACTTAGCCCTTATTTATTTGATGGAAGTGTCCTTAGTAAATTTGCAAGCTTAAAATTTTAATCGGAGCCAAGTTAAAGTTTTCATAAACGTGGATCCGAGAATTTCTATCATCGGTGACAAATATGCCGCATAGAGCAAGCCGGCGGTCCTAGGAATGCCACCCTACCTGGGTGACAAACCACGAACTGCCACCCTAATAAGCAGTGGTTTTCGACCACCGCATTTCTTGAGTGGTGGTTACGGGACCGCCGCTCTGCACAAAGGGTAAGCATCTTATTCCTTAGGAATAGAACCTTCAAAATTGAGAATTTTCCAAACAAAAAGTTGTTAAGGTGATCGAATGGTCATTCTTGACTTAGTTTTATATATCTAAAGTTTCAATTTTGTCATATTTAAGTTCATCTATTCATTCTTAGCAATTTTTACCCATTTTAAGCATTTCTTGTTTCAATAGTAACAACAACAATGAATCATTTTAACAAAATAATCTACTTAACATTTATCACAACTATATACTTCAAATTTGTGGCTTATTTCCATTTCCACTACAACTTATTAGTTCAAACAACTACTAACAACTTGGTTCTACATTCAATTTTTCCAAGCATACACCATTCTCATTTTTACAATTTCTAGATTCTTTCTTTTCTCTTCACAATACTAAAACTTCAAACAAAGATAATAAACTTTCTTTTCTATTTCACAAGACTAACTTTACAACACAAATCCTTTTTTCTCTTTTTTCTCACCATACAATACAACTTTACTAACCAATAATTGAATACAACTTTCCTTCCCAAGATTAATACAATATCTTCCACTTACAAAGTGGAAAATTATACAAGAATGTAAACTAAAACGGAATACAATATTACAAGTTCGTCTACCCTAAGTGGGAAATAACACTAAGGTCTTCTCACAAGGAAAAGTTCTTAAGGACTCCAAAAAAATATCTAAGCTTCACATCACTAACAAGATAGCTCTTTCATAATTTTATTGATCCATAAAAAAAATAGGGGAGAGGAAACACTCTCCACCCAACCATTATATTCATTCAAGCATGAGAAATCATCCTCCTCATTGGCCCCGAGCCCCAACAGATTACAATGAAAGGTGGATCCAACACATGGCAACAAACAAGCTTCCACATCACAAAACCAAGTGTTTCACAACCTTTCCAAAGTACATTCAACTCAAACAACAAACACAAGAACGAAAAGCAACAAAATAAACAAGGCTTCCCAAATGAAAGCCAAAGGAGAAAGAACCTATGGGGAGGTCACTTATGCCTCCCAATGGGAAATGGGTGCCCACCTTAAAAACCTTCAATACATATTTCAAATCCCATACACACTCTTATGCCTCCCTCAAGTACCTCTTATGCCTCCCACATACTCTTATGCCTCCCTCATAAAAGAAACAAGTAAGAAATGCAAACATTACTTGTCCAAGGTGGGGCACCCAACCCAAAATCCCTCCAAAAATGAAATAAACTGTTATGCCTCCCTACATGAATTCTCTCCATACTCCCCTTCTACACCACACTTAGGAAATCTACCCAAGTACCCAACAAGAACTTCAAGACACTCATAAAAACAAGCACATATACACAAAATAAAAGAAGAACATTAAGCAAGAGTAAAGCTCCTACCTTTCCATGGTAGAGCTTGTTCCAAGAGTCAATCTCCAAGCTTCTTCAAACCCAAGAAATCACCAAAAATCTCTAACAAAGACCACAAGCACTCCAAAATCCTCTAACTCCCAAAATTCAAGAGCACAAAAGAATGAAGTAACCCCTAAACAAGCAAAAGAACTTAAATAAATAGAAAAGGGAGAGAGGATGGTGAGGTGGCTCCATGTAGGATGCCACATCACTCATCCTCAACTCCACCTCACAAGTCAAACCTCAACCCCAATGCACTATACAATTGGTTGGTGAGAGGAACAAAAATTTACTTACACACACGATCCAAGCCCACATCCCCTAAGGACAAACTTAAAGACCCATGTAAGAAAAGTGCAATAAATGTCACTTTTTGACTTACAAAACACATAATGGGGTCTATTTTTGACTTCCCAATCCATAGGTATGGTTGGCATAACAATTTAAGAAGTGTGGGACAAGTTTAACTTGTCCCACAAGCTTCAAACATTGGCCCTTAAGGCCAAACTCAAATTTCTATGAAGGGGTAGAGTGTACAACACTCAAGATCACAAGCACTCAATCTTACAACACACAACCCCGATCCATCTAGTCTAATAAATGAAAATTTTTGGTCACATCTATAGTTAGTTTAGGACATGATTAGTTAACTTTAATAGAGACACTTAAACCCATTAAGATAAGGGGGAAAAATACAACAATTTCTAAATAATTAATACAATAAATTACATCACTAAAAAATTCACATACTAACATTAAATAAAAGAAACTAAATAAAAGACAACACATAATCCCTTGTTCACAATTAGAGGAAATCCCTCCCATGGGAACCCCCTAGCGATAATTCAAACACACACACACAAAATACATGTTGCCATGGTGACCCTTGTTGAATTCACCTAACATTCCAATGTGGTTGGTCTCCAATCCCCCATTGTTTGTTGTGAATATATTTACCTACAAAACACATAATACCTCCTTCGGCCTTGTGGCCGCATCAAAACATCCAAGCTAAAATATGCATAAAAATCCGAAGCATCCACATATGCATCAAATCATCATCTAGGCAATTACGATATCATTTACAATTTCTAACAACATCTCGATTCTACATTTCATCAATATCAATAGGATCACAAAATTAGTTCAATTATCAAGGTCTACTCAATGTGATGAAAATATCACATGTCGAAATATATATAACCATGTCAACAACATATCATCATCAATATAAAAATGTCTTTAAAATTCCACACACATCATACTAAGAATCGAAAACCAACAATAGTCTCAGTATCTCTAACATCTACATCATGCTAAGTCAGAATAATACAAAATTTCCATAAGTAGATTCAATAATATCAAAATCAACAAAATCATCCTCTAAGATTTGATTCACCTACTCACTGTCCATCTATCTCAGGGATGATACACTGTGCTGAAATTGATCCTCATCCGGAGGTCATGCTTTGCATGTATGTATGTTGTGAATCATCACGATATGGGAGGATTATTTGTACTTGATGGAGTTTTCCTACAATAATAGTTTCCAGAGTTCGATAGGCATGGCTCCTTTTCAGGCACTTTATGGTAGAGAGTACAGGACACCTCTTAGTTAGGACAAGTTAGAGGAAAGGGTTTCTCTTGGGCTAGCCTTATTGCGATAGTACATGGAGCAACAGGTTGTCACGATTAGGAAAAGATTACAAGAGGTGCAGGATAGGAAGAAGAAGTATGTGGACCAACATAGGACAAATCATAGTTATGAGGTGGGCACGAAGGTGTTTCTTCATGTCAGACCACATAAGAGCCCTATCTGTTACAGAAAAGGTTCTAAGCTTGCTCCTAGGTTTGTGGGTCCCTTTGAGATCTTGGAGCACATCGGTCCCTTGGCCTATCATCTAACATTGCCACCTAGCTTGTCTTGCATCCATGATGTGTTTCATGTTTCTATGCTTAGGAGATATATTTTAGATACTTCTCATGTATTAGATTGGATTGCATTGTAGAGTGCGGGATCGGGGCGGTGATGGTGGAACCCATCTGAATTATAGAGTGTAAGACCACGGGACTTCGAGGTAGAGAGATTGACCAGGTTTGGGTCCAAAGGGGCAGTACAATGAGACTCTACCGCTACTTGGGAGGATGCTACATTGCTATGAGTTCGAGTTTCCACACGTGTTCCAGTTGAATTATAGGAGGAAGTCGATTCTGAGGGGATTGGGATGTAGTGCCCACATCCCTTTGACATTTATTTCTATTGATTTTTATATTATTGACTCTACTTATTAACATTTTGTATTATTCTGACTTAGCATGATGTAGATGTTAGAGATACTGAGACTATGGTTGATTTTCAATTTTAAGTATTATGTGTGTGGAATCTTAGAGACATTTTTATATTGATAATGATATGTTGTTGACATGGTTATATATATTTCTCACATGCGATATTTTTTTCATATTGAGTAGACCTTAACAATTGAACTAATTTTGTGATCCTATTGATATTGATGAAATGTAGAATTGAGATGTTGTTAGAAATTGGAAATGATATCGTAATTTCCTAGATGATGATTTGATGCATATGTATATGGTTGTGGATTTGTATTACATATTTTATCCTAGATGTTTTAATGTGGCCACGAGAACGAAGGAGATATTATGTGTTTTGCAAGTAAATATATTCACAACCAACAATGGGGGGATTAGAGACCAACCACATTGGAATGTTAGGTGAATTCAACAAGGGTCACCATGACAACATGTATTCTGTGTGTGTGTGTGTGTTTGAATTATTGTTAGGGGGTTCCCATGGGGGGGATTACCTCTTATTATTGTGAGCAAGAGGTTATGTATTTTCTTTTATTTAGTTTCCTTCATTTAATGTTAGTATGTGATATTTTTAGTGATGTAATTTATTGTATTAATTATTTAGAAATTGGTGTGTTCAATACAACAAACTAGGAATTTTGCCACAAATTTTGAACAATTTTACTATGGCTATATGGTTTTCTAAAAAATAAATTTGTGGAATTGGAATTGTAGTTAATCCACTTTTTCATATATTATTGTAGTTTTTCCACAATTATTTATACCATGGATACTCCACAATTTATAAAATTTATAGATAATCTCCATTTTTTAAATTGTACATTGTCCACATTTCTTAATAGTTGTAACATTTCTACAATTTATATTTTTGTTAGTATTCCACAATCTTCACCAAAATGTAGTTTTTCTATATATTCCATCTTTGTAGAAATTCCACAATTTACAATTTCATAATTCTTATCAATGGCATATTATGGCGATTTCAACAATTTTTTCTACAATTGTCGTTACCACATAAAACTTGTAGGTGGAAGCTACAATTTGGTTTCCACAATAACTAATTGTGAGATAATATTTTTATTAAAAGTAGAAATGTTACTATTAACAATACATTTGTTTATGTATTTTAAATTGTTGGAAATACTTTATAACCACAATACCAAATTAGGATCTGTTTTCAATGTAAATGTAGATTCTAAAAATACCATGAACATACCTGCTTCAACATTTAGCATAAAAAGGTTCAAATGCAATCTGTGAGGCCATGAGGGTGTAGTATAGGAGAAATCATTCAAAAACATGTCCCTTTTATTATGTTATATATTTACAACTTTAGTTGTTTTTTCAAAAACGAGAACCATTCTACACTATGGTATAGTAACGCCCCTTCCATGCGTGAAGGGAATTTTTGATGCGAAAGTGAGTTCTTAGATCTTTTAATTTAAGGAAACCAAAGAAAATTTAATATAATTACATAGTAATTGGAGTGGCCAAGCATTGCAATGTTGTGTACTTTCTACACTCCTGTGTTGAGAAGTTTAGTATATATGTTCAGTGAAAGGATTATGGAATACATAGAGTGGTAATGCATAGAGAACTGATACAAAACCTTATCAACGCTTCATATATATTCAGATGCAACCAAGAGAGATCTAAGCCAAGTCGAGTCGAGCCGAGCTGAGCAGATTGGTCAACACAATGAAGTGAATGCGGGCTGTAGTGAACCATAAATTTAAAAAACTAATATTTTTGGGCATGAGGAATCAAATCCAAGTCAAATGCAAAGCACATAGACAATGAAAAACTGAATATATTCCAATCAAAGCACCAAAAAGGGTTTTCAACTTATAAATAACTGTCAAAATAAAATTGCTCACATTGAGGAAGAAGACTTGTTTGCTGCACAAAAACTTAATATTGAAACACACACCTAGAAATGAGGAAACAAAAGAAAATTGTCAGAAGTTCACCAAATAAAAATCTATCTATTTAATTTTAAAGCTTCAAAAACATTATCTATTTTGATGTCTCTAAATTTCTATAAACTTTGTACATTTAACGGGGCTCTTATAGACTATAAAGAAGCCCCTCAGCCTCCTCCCCCACCTGCCAGAAAAAACCTCCGTAATTATGATCTAAAAAATAGAGGGGAAAAATATAAATTACAAAAACACACTCTTCTTTGTGTTGAAGGATTTCTTGAATTAGTATATTTGATCTCAAATCCAATGTCATGTAGCTTCTCTGAATTATTTCTACTACCATTTACTATCAATGTTTGTAGGCAGCATGGTATTTTATCTGTATAAAAAGACATAGTTCATGGATTAGCTCAACGTAGGAGCTAATACTATAAGGAATTAAAGTAATTTTTCAAATAGAAAACTTATTCTTAGCCTTCCATTAATAGATTACACAGAGAATTGAAAGTACTAAAATGGTGAAATTTGATCTGTTAATGTGATTATCCTCAATATAATACTAATACTAAACTTTGAATGTTGAATATGAAACCAAAAACATTATCTTGTTTTTACCGTGCATACATCTCAGATGGAAACAACTACTTTAAAAGAAGATAAATAAATAGACTATGCTTAATTAGCAACAAAATGTGTTAGTGAGTAATTACATAAGTTAGTTACAAGAGGGAATATCGTAAATTACCCAAATACTTGTCAAATGGTAAATAAAAAACCATATCAATACTAAATGTGACTGATAAATGTGAGAAAATCATGCAAATATATCCATAGAATAAATACCATAAATGATGGACAACTAATCACTTTAGTTATACATTTAATTATAATAAAACAACTCATATTTATATTAAAAATTGTATTCACGATATTATAAATAAAAATAATTAAAATATTAAATAGAATTATAAATATTTTAATAATTTTATCTTAAAAAATTATTATAATTGTTTATTTCGTAATTATTATTTATTTCTACCATATATTTCTAATTTAGTTTTTATTTTATTTTTAGATGAGTTTTTAAACTTATTTCTTAAATATATGTCATTCATCTATTTAGCATGGTAATTAGTATCACCTATTTAGTATGGTAATTAGTAGGTATTAGTTATGTTAAATTTCACATATTTTAATATTTTGTAATATAATGTAGTATTTTCGTACTATTTTATGCAATAATTTTAGAATATTTTATTTTTACAATATGTTTTATCAAATATATATTTTTATTAATGGAACATTTTCATAATATTATAAACTTATGAGTTTTTTAAAATTGGTTTTTATTAGCCGAAAAAACAAGCCCACCAAATATATTAATATCTATTTTCTATTTAACTTTTTATTATATTAATAAAATTTAAATATATAAAAATGAAATTAAATATGGTAACATATATATATAGCTAATGTGTTATTTTCAGTAATTTAATTTTAATACTATAATGATTACTTATTAATATTTTTAATATTATATGCTATCATAAACATTATATATATTATATATATATATATATATATATCTCATAATGTGTCATGTTTACAATTTTAATATTAATGTAACTTTATATTATTTTAAAGAAAACATTTCATAAGTGAAAATGTGGTAGATAATTCAATTATAAATTATTATTCTTTTCTTAAAAATTGTGTATTTTCCATGAGGAAGGGTCGGATATGTGAGTTCTCCACAAATTATCATCAGTATGTTTAAATAGTGGAACGTCCATAATATGTAAGTGTGAATAAAAGAAATTTTCATAGAGACACCACATTTATTCTACAATTATCTCAAATTGTAGATATTTGTGAAATAATTGAGGTAAAAAGACCTTGTTTGTTGTAGTGATTCTTCCCCCTTATCTTAATGGGTTTAAGTGTCTCTATTAAAGTTAATTAATCATGTCCTAAACTAATTATAGATGTGACCAACAGATTTCATTTTTAGACTAGATGGCTCATGGGTTGTGTGTTGTAAGATTTAGTGCTTTTGATCTTAAGTATTGTACACTCTTCCCATTCATGGAAATTTGAATTTGGCCTTAAGGGCCAATTTTGGAAGCTTGTGGGACAAGTTAAACTTGTCCCACACTTATTAAATTGCTACGCCAACCCTACCTATGGATTGAGGGGTAAAAAATAGACTCCATTAAGTGTTTTGTAAGTCAAAAGTGACATTTATTGCACTTTTCTTACGTAGGTCTTTAAGTTTGTCCTTAGGGGTGTGGGCTTGGATTGTGTGTGTAAGTAAATTTTAATTCCTCTCACCCACCAATTTATGGTGCATCGGGGTTGAGGTTTTAGTTGTGAGGTGGAGTTGAGGATGAGTGATGTGGCATCCTACATAGAACCACCTCACCCTCCTCTCAACCTTATCTATTTATTGAAGTTTTTTTCTTGTTTGAGGGTTACTTAATTCTTTTGTGCTCTTGCATTTTGGAAGTTAGAGGATTTTGGAGTGCTTATCGTATTTTTTGGATCTTGTTGGTGATTTATTGGGTTTGAAGAAGCTTGGAGATTGAATCTTGGATCAACTTGTACCATGGAAAGGTAGGATCTTTACTCTTACTTAATGTTTTTCTTTTTTTTGTATATGTGCTTTTTTTTTTTTTAGTGTCTTGTAGTGCTTGTTGGGTGCTTGGCTAGATTTCCTAAGTGTGGTGTAGGAGGGGACTATAGGGAGAATTTATGTAGGAGGCATGAGATTTTATTTCATGTTTTGGAGGGAGTTTGGGTTTGGTGCCCCACCTTGGACAAGGAATGTTAGCATTTCTTATTTGTTTCTTTTAGGGAGACATAAGAGAATGAGGAGGCATAAGAGTATGTGGAGGATATAAGAGAATGAGGGAGGCATAATAATATGTGGGATGCATAAGAGGTACTTGAGGGAGGCATAAAAGTGTGTAGGGGTTTTGAAATATGTATTGGAGGTTTTTAAGGTGGGAACCCATTTCTGTTGGGAGGCATAAGTGACCTCCCAATAGGTTCTTTCTCCTTTAGATTTCATTTTGGAAGCCTTTTTATTTTGTTGTTTTTGTTCTTGTGTTTGTTGTTTGAGTTGAATGCACTTTGAAATGGTTGTGAAATACTTGGTTTTGTGATATGAAAGCTTGTTTGTTTCCATGTGTTGGATCCACCTTTCATTTTAATGTGGTTGGGGCTCGGGGGTCAATGAGGAGGAAGACTTCTCATGCTGAATGGATATAATGGTTGGGTGGAGAGTGTTTCCTCTCCCCCATTTGTGTTAATGGATCAATAAAATCATGAAGGATATCTCTTGTTGGTGATGTGAAGCTTGGATCTTTTCGTGGAGTCCTTAAGAACTTTTCCTTGTGAGAAGATATTAGTGATATTTCCCACTTAGGGTGGAGGAACTTGAATATTGTAATCCTTTTTTAGTTTACATTCTTGTATAATTTCCCACTTTAAGTGGAAGACATTATATTAATCTTTTGAAGGAAATTTGCATTCAATTATTGGTTATTAAAGTTGTATTGAATGTTTAAAAAAAAGAGAAAGAAAGATTTGTGTTGTAAAGTTAGTCTTGTGAAATAGAAAAGAAAGTTTATTATCTTTGTTTGAAGATATAGTAATGTTAAGAGAAAAAGAAGAATCTAGAAATTGTAAAAATGAGAATTGTGTATGCTTGGAAAATTTGAATATAGAACCAAGTGGGTAGTAGTTGTTTGATTTAATTAGTTGTAGTGGAAATGGACATAAGCCACACATTTGAAGTATATAGTTGTGATAAATGTTAAGTAGATTATTTCATTAAAATGATTCATTGTTGTAATTACTATTGAAACAAGAAATGCTTAAAATGGGTAAAACTTGCTAAAAAGAATAGATGAACTTAAATATGACAAAAATGTAAACTTTAGATATATAAAATTAAGTCAAGAATGACCATTTGAGCACCCTAGGAACTTTTGTGTTTGGAAAATTTTTAGTTTTGAAGGTTCTGTTCCTAAGGAATAGGATGACTAACTGTGCAAAGTGGCGGTCCCGTAACCACTACTTAGGCAAGACGGTGGTCTCAAAACTTCTGCTTTCGATAGGGTGGCGAGTTCGTGGTTTTTCACATAGGTAGGGCGGTGGTCCCGGATCTCGATGTGCTCGAGGTGGTGGTTCTGTCTCTAACGATGGAAATTCTTAGATTTGTGCTTGTGAAAACTTTAACCTTACCTAGTTAAAATTTTAAGCTTGCAAATTTACTAAGGACACCTCCAAAAAATAAATAAGGGCTAAATCCTATTGTAGAGTAAAGCAATTACACCTTAAAATGGTAGATTTAAAATATTATTTATCATTTATATTTATGGGGGTAGGGTTTTCCCTAAATAGAGAACCCCAAATTACAAATAACATGGATTCTCTCAAGATTTAGAGAGGAAACGCCCTTCACTCTTGAAGGAATGATATAACAAGCAATAAAATCTATAAACAACAACTACCCAAAGCTTTACCTTGTAGAAAAATTTCCATAGTTCCTCCTTTCCTTGCTCCCATGGCTTCCTTTGCTGCAACCTACAATTTTAACAAAATAAAATAGACCAAATGAGGATAATAGGGTAGGAAGAAGGTTTAATAAGAATTCTTAAGGAATTTTAGGGCTAGTTTGGAACCCTAAGATCTAGTGGCCACAATCGATTGATTAAATGGTTGAGGATCAATCCTACATTTTTTTGGTAGAAATGGTTTTTATAAATGTTTTAAATAAACTTTACTAGTATGTGTAGGTGGGGGTTTGGGGCCATTTAATTTCCTTAGGGTGCAAAGTCATTGTTAGTTCTTAGTATGCTTTAGGAAATTAATGGAAATGACTTTAAGCTAATAGGATAATGAAACTAAAATAATTAAGTATGAGGTTAACCATTTTGGGATTGAATATTAACCAAAGAGGAGAAAACACTTAACCAAGTAATTTAAATTAGGGCACCTTACTAATGAATTTTAATTAATCGACCTTAGAGATAAAGCAGATTAAAATATTTAATCACTTAACTAGACCCAATCCATCTATTGTAAAGTTTTGATTATTAGTGTAAATTAGTTTAATGTACCCTAGGGGATGGCACCCTGTAACCTTGTAACTACGTTATAATAAAAAAATTAGCTGCAATTTTCGGGATGAGTGTAAGGTTTTAACGTGTTCTAGAACATCAATTTTTGTGGCATTACAAGTATCGCTTTCCTATAACTCACCTTGATGATATGATGGATGTGCTTGCTAGATCTAGGTATTTTACTAAGATTGAACTTCGTAGTGGTTACCATCGATTCGGATCGAGAGAAGGAGATGAGTGGAAAACAACATTCAAGACAGGGATGAAAATTATGAGTCGTTGGAGATGTCATTTGGGTTATCTAATGCACCTAGACATTTTATGAGGTTGTTGAAAAATTTGTTGCGGGAGTACAATTGTAAGTTAGTTATGGTATATTATGATGATATCTTGATTTTACTGTAAAACTAAAGAAGAACATTTGAGACATGTAAGGGTGATATTTGACGTGTTAAGGAAAGAGAAGATCTATGAAAATTTGAATAAGTGTAAGTTAATGCAAGATATTTTGGTATTTTTGGTTGTTATTATTTAAGTATATGGAATGGGCAGATAGAATCATAAAGATAAAGGTAATTATTCAATGGCCTACCCCATGAAGTATAATAGAGCTACAAAGATTTCATTGTTTAGTAACATTTTACAAAAAGTTTATTATAAAAAATTAGTTGTATTATAACACCTATGATAGATTGCACAAACGGAAGGGAGTTTTTGTGGAAAAAGGCAACTGAGGATAGCTTTTAGTTCTTGAAGAAGAAGGTGTCACAAGCACCTATTTTAGCACTACCAGATTTTGATAAAGTGTTTGAGGTTGATTGTGATGCCTCACAGTGGGTATTAGCGTTTTCCTAAGTCAAGGAGGGAAGCCGATAGATTTATTTAGTAATAAATTGAATGAGATAAGAAATAACTACTCTACTTATGATGTGGAATTTTATGCAATTGTACAAACACTAGGCATTGGAGGCATTACTTAGTTCCCAAGGATTTTTTGTTATTTACATACCACATATCCCTGAAGTATGTGAATACACAAAAGAAGTTAAATAGTAGGCATGTAAAGTCTATATCAGTTTTGCAAGTTTATACTTTTTCTCTAAAGTATAAATCAGGAAAACAAAACCAAGTTGTTGATGCATTGAGTAGGCGTGTGACTCTATTTACAACTATGGAGAATGAGGTGGTTGGTTTTGAAGCAATAAAGGATTTTTATTTATATGATTCATATTCTAAGGATATTGTTGCAAGCTTAAGTATACCATTGTTAAGATATGGATGATATTTCCAGGATGAGTACCTTTTGTAGGATGGCTATCTATTTAAGGGACAACAACTATGTATTCCAGTTGGGTCTATGAGAGATAATATAGTAAAATATTTGCATAGCGGAGGACTGGATGGGAAATTTGGTAAGGATAATACGATATCCTTGGTAGGAGAGAAAAAATATTGGTGAAAGATGAAAAGAGATGTGGTATTATCTATGGAGAGGTGTCAAATTTTCCAAATCTCGAATGGACATACAAAAATATAGGGTTTTATATGCCATCTCCATTTTCTAAAGGGTCATTGAAAGATTTGACTATGGATTTTGTTTAGGGATTACCAAAAACACAATGAGGTAATGAATCAATTTTTTTGGTTGTTGATAGGTTTTTAAGATGGTTCATTTATTTCTTGCAAGAAAACTATTTATGCAACAAGAGTAACATATTTGTTTTTCATAGAAGTTTTTCACTTGCATGGTGTTCCAAAACCATTACTTTAGATAGAGACACAATGTTCTTAATTAATTTTCAGAGAAATTTATGGAAGAAGTTGGGAACTAAGCTATAGTTCAGCGAAGTGCCTATCATCCTCGAGTTGATGGGAAAATGGAGGTGGTAAGTAGAAGTTTTGGAAACTGTTAAGGTGCATAGCTAGGAAAATCCAAAACAATGGGAGATAGCATTACCACAAGCTGAGTTTGCTTATAATATCTCCATAAATAGATCCACGAGAAAGTTAGAATTTTATATTGTGTATGGGAATAATCCAAAAGGGTTGTTAGATATGGTGTAGCTACTAATGGATGGAAGAGTCAATGATGATGCAGAAGCATTTTCTGAACATATACGACAATTGTAGGAAGAAGTGCGAAAGAATTTATAGACTAGTAATGAGCATTATAAGGAAATAAAAGATGTGCACAAAAGGAGGAAAGTGTTTATAATTGGTGAGCTTGCTATGGTATACCTTCAGAAGGAAAGGTTTCCAAAAGTAACCAATAACAAGATCAAGTACAATAAGATTGGTCCCTGTCAAATTGTGAAAAACATAAATGATAATGCTTATGAGGTAGAATTGTAACTTGAAATTTTGATATTTCTCTTGTGTTTAATGTTTTAGACTTATATTATTTTCACGGGGATAGTGAATAAGGGGATTTTATTGAATAAATAGTAGATTGGAGGCAACATGTTTTAGTGAAAAAGAAAGAAGAAGTGGATCATATTTTGGACAAAAAATAGTGACCAAGTGACATGGAAAATCAAATAAATATCTGGTACATTGGAAATGATTGGCACATGAGGACAACACATCAAACACATATTGGGGGATTTAGAAGTTGGATAAAGATAAATAGTAGAAATTTAAAGAAGACAACTTATAGGAGTTGTGTTTGTTTCAAGCGGGGGAGAATGATGCTCTAATTTTATTAGCGGGAACTTAAAAAGGTCATAACTTGTGCTCGAGTGTTTGTTTGAGTCCATTTTTTTAAACCACGTGTTTTAATGAGATGAATGCACTATTCAACCTACCCATCTAGTGGGAGCACGTTTTAGCACATGTTTAGGTCTGAAATCTACCATCTTAAGGCCAAAAATTAGCATCTAAGTTGTAATTTAGTTTTTTCCTATTTTACAGAATTAGTAAATATTAGTCTCTTGAATGCATAGTAGGTTATAAATCTGGTGATTCCTCTAATTTAGGCATGTATAAGATGCACAAAAATTTTGTTCCCATACGAATAAGCATGCAAACTTACTAAGAATAAAAAGTTCTAGTAAACTGCTAAAAATAGTAAATTTAGTTAAAGTTTTCTAGGAAACTCTAGTCAGGATTTCTTTTCCTAATTATGAATCATTGCAATTAATTATTCAATAACGACATAAAATATTTATATTCTTTGACTTCAAGATATTTTCGAGTGTATTGAGTTTTGTGTTAAAGTTGGCTACATTAGACAACCAGTTAGTTTTCCATGTCATCATGTCCTTCCACACCCTATCCCATATCAACATCCATGAATTAATATATGTCATCCACCCGAACATTTTCAAAGGTCCTTGTAACCATCCACATGTGTGTTTTCATTTTCTTATAATTATGTGCATGACAAACTACTTCGAGTATCGAAGAAATTTTCTAACTTAAACGAAGGTTGTCTTTTATCGGTGTTAGGAATAGACGACCATGATTTTTTTATCGATGCATGGTATTTTCTAAGTCATTTCATGTGTCCAATGACCATTTCTATACCTGCGATGTTTCAAACCCAAAATGCTCTGTCTTTTGGAACAAAGAAATGATGGGTTTGATAGATAAGAGTCCCATGAATTTTAGTTTTGTTGTAGGTTTATTTGCTCCACGGTTGTATTATCAACTGAAAATATGACTCACCAATCTTGTAAATATAGTTTTGTAATGAAATTACTTGTATAATTCAGATCATGAGCGAGAACTATAACACCAAATAGCACAATATTCTAGAATAATGATCTCAATATGCAATTAGAATAGCTTCGCCACTTCGAGGGGTAACCTCCAAACCATACAATAATACTCAAATGCTCCAATGATACTTAATTACTACCTAAAATCCCCTATATATACTATTCATATGTTATGGCCATCACCAAGGCTGACCTACTAAGCATGAGAAAGTATAAATGATATGGTAAGCCACAAGTCGGCTACTCATATCCTAATACAAGAAATAGGTTAAGGCGTAGCATGCCCTTTCCCTTCAAAGAAACATTGTCCCTAATGTTGAGAACCTCTGGGTGCTTTGCTTCTACGGAATGTCATATCTTCCCATGTTGCATCTTCATTGTCCGTACTCTTCCACTTGATCAAGTACTCAATAATAACTCGTGTCCTCAATATTTTAGTGCGTGTTTGAAGGATGCATCCAGGTTCCAAGATGACCCTCCCCCTCCTCATCGAGCTCGTAACATTGTTTGGGATGATACTCTCTGTCCAATTACTTTCTTCACAAAATAAACATGAAAGACTGGATGTATTCTTGTGGATTGTGGAAGTTCTAATTTATATGCTACAAGATACTAATCTTCTGCAATACTTGATAGGGGCCATAATACTTTGGTGAAATTTTGTTATCATTTTGTTGTTGTTTCAAAGAAATTTGATTATATCAGCTGTAACTGACAAAAGCCCAATCACTGACTTCAAAATGCCTTTCCATGTGATGTTGATCAGCCTGTTGCTTCATGTGGTTTTGTGCCATGACCAAGTTCTCCTTGAAACTAGAGAGGACCTCTTGTTGATACTCAATGTGTTATTCTACTGCTCTAACCTACGGTTTTCCTCTCAATGATGATGTGATGGATGGTGGATGGTACCCATAGAGTGCCAAAAAGGAGACATTTTAGATGAAGTATGGAAGGAAGTGTTATACCACCATTCTGCAAGTGGAAACCATTGGACCCATCTTACTTGTTTATCTGACGTAAAGCAACGAAGATATCCCTCCAAACACTTATTTACAACTTGTTTTCCCATCAGACTGGGGATGATAAGAAGAGCTATGAGCTAATTGAGTACCCAAACATGAGAATAAATTAGTCCAAAAATTACTAGTAAATATAGGGTCTCGATCACTTACTATAATCTTCGGTGTCCCATGAAGCTTCTGAACTGTGTCCATGCAGGCTGTTGCTACCATGCTTGCAGTAATGTCATATCTTCCCATGTTGTATCTTCATTGTCCATATTCTTGCACTTGATCAAGTACTCAATAATAACTCGCGTCCTCAATCTTTTAGTGCGTGTTTTAAGGATGCATTCAAGTTCCAAGATGACCCTCCCCTCCTCATCAAGCTCAGGTAACACTGTTTTGGCTGATACTCTCTGTCCAATTACTTTCTTCAGCCAATAAACATGAAGGACTGGATGTATTCTAGTTTATTGTGGAAGTTCTAATTTGTATGCTATAGTACCAATCTTCTGCAATACTTGATAGGGGCCATAATACTTCAGCGAAAGTTTGTTATCCTTTTGTTGTTATTTCAAAGACATTTTCTTATATGGTTATAACCACACAAAAACCCAATCACCGACTTCAAAATGGATTTCTGTGTGATGTTGATCAGCCTATTGCTTCATGCGGTTTTGTGCCATGACCAAGTCACGGGGGATTCACTTAGTAAAAGTATGGTATAGCACCTGCGTTCGAAGGGTATTAAAGAATACCCTTAATTCTAGTTTCTACCTCTAATTATTCAATTGATAATACCCCCTCCTGTTATATTATTAGAATAAAAATACCCCCTATTTTTTCCATGTACCTTACTTACCCATTTTTCAATTACAATTTTATTTACCCCTTTTTATTTCTACCCCAATATATTAGACAAAAATATATTATATTTCTCACTCAATTTTTTTTAATATGCATTTCCTTTCGAAAGATAGTTCAAAGCCATTGAATACATATTACAAGTCACCTTATATATGTTAAGCTTTATGCATTTATCAATAGTTCTTGAATAATTAAGATGGTGAAATAATATCACTTGTGTTGAAAAGCATACTCAATTCTAGTTTTCTACCATCTTATTATTTCTTGGTTAAGAATCTAGATTTATTTATTAAAAAGAGATTATAATTTAATTTATGACCACACTCCTTTTGCAATTTTAAGGTATTTACGTTTAAAAACTAGGGTTCAAACGTTTTAGTTTTATATTAAAAGTAAACCTCTATTTCCTTTGGCCCATCTCTCTAACCTACCCCCAATACCTGATTCAAAACATTAATAAATTAAACCCTTTCACCCCCTCATGTCTACCGGTATATTGAGTTTAATTTTATTAATTTTAATTACCTCAATATGAACCCACGTGCTAGGATATTGCCTAGCTAATGAACCCCCAAGTGGACCAAGTTCTCCTTGAGACTAGAGAGGACCTCTTGTTGATCTTTTGATGTGTTCTTCTACTACTCTAACTCCGCGGTTGTCCTCTCAATGATGATGTGATGGATGGTGGATGGTACCCATAGAGTACCAAAAAAAATTGAGGCATTTTAGATGAAGTATGGAAGGAAGTGTTATACCACCATTCTGCAAGTGGCAACCATTGGACCCATCTTTCTTGTTTATCTAATGTAAATCAACGAAGAAATCCCTCCAAACAATTATTTACAACTTTTGTTTTCCCATCAGACTGGGGATGATAAGAAGAGCTACGAGATAACTGAGTACCCAAACATGAGAATAAATCAGTCCAAAAATTACTAGTAAATATAGGGTCTCGATCACTTACTATAATCTTCGGTGTCCCATGAAGCTTCCTAATCGTGTGTCCATGAAGGCTATTGCTTTACCATGCTTGTAGAAAATGGGCGTGCAAGGCACAAAAATGAGAATATTTGGTGAGTCTATCCACCACAACCATGATGACATTTTTTCCTTTAGATTTAGGCAATCCTGTGATAAAGTCCATGGAAACCTCTTCCCACCGTTGGCTAGGAATAGATAGAGGTTGTAGAAGACCTGGGGATCAAACTGTTTCACCCTTATTTTTTTGACAAACCATGCATTCTACCACAAATTTTTGGACATCCCCTTTGAGCCCTTCCTAGAAGAAATCTTGTTTGACTCGATGATAAGTTTTCAAGAATCCAGAGTGCCCCCCTTTTGGAGAAGAGTGAAGCTCAGATAGAATCCTATTTTTAAGAGTGGAGTTCTTACATAGGTATAATCTATCTTTATACCATAAAGTATCCCCTTTCAATACAAATTTTTCAAACATGCTTGGATAATTATGGAGATGATGAATGAGTTTTTGTGTGGTTGGGTCATTTCTCCATTCGATCCTTGCCTCATCTATCCAATCTTCATGTAATATGGATATGGCACATAACAAGGCTGCAGTTGAGTCATCTTTCTATGATAGAGCATCCGAACTATATTCTCCTTCCATTTCTTATAGATAATCTCAAAATCATATGCCAACATCTTGGAGACCCATTTTTGTTGTTCTTTAGATGATAAATTCTGCTCCAAGAAGTATTTTAGACTATCATGATCTATTTTCACTTTAAAGTGTCTTCCTATGAGATATGGTCTCCATTGCTTTACTGCATGAAGTATGGCTAGCATTTCCTTCGCATAAGTCAGCTTGGAAAGATTATTACCTTTGAATTAATGGCTCAAAAAGGCAATAGGATGGTCTTGTTGCATGAGAACTGCCCCCATACCCACCCTTGATGCATCACATTCAACAATGAATGTTTTGGAAAAATCTGGAGTAGCCAAGACTGGAGTGGTGCACATGGCCTCCTTTAGTTTCTCGAATGCTTTGGTTGCATCCTCACTCCAATGGAAGGAATCCTCCTTTAATAACAATGTGAGATGTGTAACTATGCTTCCATAATGCCTTAAAAATCTTTGGTAATAACCTGTAAGCCCCAAAAATCCTCGTAGATTCTTTAGGGTTTTTGGAACCTTCCACTCCATCATGGCTTTGATTTTATTAGGATCCACTTTAACCCCTTCATGAGAGACAATGTGACCCAAATATTCCACCTCCTTGAGTCCAAAAGAACACTTAGAGGGCTTTGCATAAAGTTGATGTTGCTCAAGGGTTTCCAAAACATTATTTACATGATGCAAATGTTCCTCCCATGTTTTGCTATAAATTAATATATCATTGAAAAAAACTAAGACAAACTTCCACAGGAATGACTTAAAAATAGAATTCATCAAACTTTGAAATGTAGAAGGTGCATTTGTGAGTCCAAAAGGCATTACCAGGAATTCATAATGGCCTTCATGTGTCCGAAAGGCGGTTTTATGAACATCCTCATCCTTGATTCTGATTTGGTGGTATCCCGAATGAAGATCAAGATTTGTAAAATAAACAACACCATGCAACTCATCAAGCAAATCATCAATAATAGGAATAGGAAACTTATCTTTGATTGTGTACTTATTAAGTTCCCTATAATCAAGACACATGCGCCACATGTCATCTTTCTTCCGTACCATCACTACTAGAGAAGAATAAGCACTCTGACTATGGCGGATGATTCCTGCTTCCAACATCTCTTGTATAATCTTCTCAATTTCACTCTTTTGCACATATGGGTACCTATAAGGTCTAATGTTAGGCGGTTGACTTCCTGGTAATAACTGAATAGCATGATCATGATCTCTCTTTGGAGGTAAGCCCTTTGGTATATTTTCAAATACAACAGAGTGTACATCCAACACTACTTAAATATCTCGATGGTATATGTCCTTAGAATGATGAGCCTCTAATGAAAATATTTGTGCCACAAATCCCTCTGCACCCTTTTTTAGCATTTTGTGCATCTGATGAGAACTTACTATTTGTGGATACTTTTATCTTAATCCTCTTAGCTCAAAATTCCTTCCTTTAGAGTGAAATCACATGAACAAGTCTTGGAAGTTCATCTCAATGGTTCCTAAAATGGTAAGCCATTGAACCCCTAACACAATGTCTACTCCTCCCATAGAAATGGAATACAGGGGACTATTTAGTATGTAATCTCCCATGGAAAGCTTAATGCTATGGCATTTTCTAGAACAAGTAATAGTACCTCCATCAACAATCATTACTTGACATTCAGGAGTCTGGATAAATGAAACAGTTTAGGCGCACTGCTAACTTATGATTGATTAAGTTGTGAGTACTTCCTGAATCAATCAACATTGTGACCCTCTATTTTTTATGAAGCCAACCACCTTTAGGGTTTGGGGGTTGCTAATACCTAAAATTGCATGGCATGAGATCATTGGTTGAGGGTCTCCTAATCCTCCTCTGTCTACACCAAGACCTCTGACTCTGCATCTTGATTATTCTCTTCATCTTCACTAGGCCCATCAATGTAGAACAACTTCTTTTCAGCACATTTATGTCTGGGTCCAAATTCACTGTCACAGTTAAAACATAACCCTTTTTCTCTTTTTTCTTCAATTTGTTGAGGTGTCAATCTAACTAGCCGAGGGAGGGTGGGCCCAAGGTGTTGCGATCTCTAGTAAAAGTGAAATGTTGTCTTCTACTTGAAAAAAATTCTCCTCTTCCCTTCTTGCTATAGTCATCGAACCAAAAACCTTATGAGGATTAAACATATGCACCTCATGCTCAATGTAATCCTTAAGACCCCTAAGAAATAGGTCATTCAGATTCTTTTCGTAATATTTTCCACCCACAGAAAGGTTTTGGAAGTGATGAATGAAAGGTTTGATGGAATATGATGTAGTTCAAAGAAATTCTCCATTTGGTTGATCCAATTGAGTGGATCCTTTCCATCAAACTTGCACATCTCCACTTTTGGAAACATAGTACGGGCTCTGTAGAGTGCTTGTATTTGGATTGTGCACACTCAAAGATCCACTCTAGCTCATGTGTCTATTATGTTGATCTGAGGATCCACCTTGATTGACATAAGTATGATTACCCATCATATACGTACTTAATTTTTTACATGAAATCCTCCAATCTATGTCTAATCTTCTCCACATCTTCTTTCTTTGGCCACCCTAGATTCGAGGTCTCTCATGTTAAACTCAAGTTGGCTTACTTTATGGTCTGTCAAAGTAAACCCTAACCCTGAGGAATCTGTAGTTATATCTTCTGTCTCCAACTCCTCAACTACTATCTCATCCTTTTCTGGCATTTTACCTAAAGTGATGGGATTCTTTTTTCCCCAGGAAGGCCCCGCCATGATGCCCCAAAATAGTAGGATGTAGGGATCACGGTCAAATTTTAGGGTTTTGGATGTTGATAATAATTATTCCAAATATAAAAAAATTAAAAACAAACCCGAAATATATTTTGTTTTTCTTTTCAAAACTTTAACGAATTTGAAAAATTCCACAATTTGCACCCTAGGGAGTGATTTTATTAAAAAACCTAAATTTGTAATAACTTTTGCAAAATAAATAAAAAAGTATGAAATTTTTAGGTAACCTTACTTGAAATGTTTTGAAACTCTGGTAAAAATTTATCCCACCAATTCACTTTTTTGCAATATATGGCAGAAACAAAAAATTAGGGTTTTTGCCTAATTTTGGCCCAGATCGCACTACGATACCACTTGTAATGAAATTGCTTGTATAATTCAAATCATGAGTAGAAATATAACACCAAATAACACAATATTCTAGAATAATGATCTCAATGTGCAATTATAATAGCTTCGCCACTTCGAGAGGGCAACCTCCAAACCATACAATAATACTCAAATGCTCCAATGATCCTGAATTACTACCTACAATCCCCTATATATACTATTCATATGTTATGGCCATCACCAAGGCCGACCTACTAAGCATGATAAAGTATAAATGATATAATAAAATGATATGGTAAGCCACAAGTCGGCTACTCATATCCTAATACAAGAAATAGGTTAAGGGCGTAGCAGTTTTCCACTTTAAAATTCAAGCTTCTAATTACAACAATATTTTTATTATTCAAAATGCAAACAAGTCAAGTGGGTTCATCATGAGAATCGAGCAAGTGACCTTTGGGAGGCAACTAGGTGAAAACATATACTACTCATACCACGAGCAACATGATATGTTCAATGGTAACTAAGCAACTTGATATGTTAAATGGTAACTAAGTGTTTTTTTAAACATATGTTCTTTCTTGTTGGAATGAATGATTTCACAACACATTTTAATCATGATACGTGTTTTTTAATCATTGTTGTTGCTATAATATTAAAGGATTTTCTTCAATTATTGTTTATTTCCTCTTCTATATTTATATGTGCTTGATTCAAGTTTCTTTTGGGCATTATTAGTCCTTTCAAAGGTAATATAGACTAAGAGTTACTTGTTATAGTCGATATTGTCATAAATTGCACTCACATAAATAATGTAAGTGAGATCGAAATGATAAATTGGAGCACAAATAGTAGATATTATTTAGGTAGAAAATCATGGAATAGGTGTGGACATGTAGGTATTTAATTCCAACATTTAAGTCATATATTTTTCTTTCCAACATTCCGTTAATGTCTTCCTCTTATTTTTTATTTCATGTAAATAATGCGAGCAAGATCAATATGATAAAGTAGAGCACATATAGCATATATTATCTGGGTACGAACAATCCAATCCATGGAATAGGTGTGGGACATGCATGTATTTAATTCCAAACATTGTATTTCCACATTTTCTTTCAAAATTTCCATTTTTGTCTTCTTATTATCTAAAAAAGTAAACACCATCCAATAAAAACCTTACACCATAAAAAAATGAAAAGCCCATTTCCCCATATTTTCTCAAAAATTTCCATTTCTTTTAGTTATGTAAGGGCTTGTTGTTGGAACCTAGAACTGAGAGATAAGTTAATGTCACTGAGTGAGGGACCCCTCCATATGGCTGAACAAAGACACAATACAATGTTATTCTTAAGCTCTATAATAATTTTGATACAAGTTGATTCATGTTATGAATGTACTTACATCATCATATCAGCTCACCACCCCTAAAATATTATCTTCTCATTTTATCCTCAATATGGAAAATATTTTAATAATACCTTCTAAATATATATTAAAATATGTTCCCATATTTGTCACCTCAAAAAATTATAAACAATACACAAGTACGAAAACCTATCAAATTGATAATATCAAAGAGTGTCATTGTTCTACCTACATTAGAAATAACCAACCCTTTTTAAACCATGGAAAGGCCACCATATTTGTCTTTCCTCTTTTGGGGAAGAATGGTTACACAAAAAGGAAATGCGCAACATTAATAAATTTCCCACGTTTAGCTTTTTATGTTTTCCATGTGATAGTTCTAGCTGGTGGAAATTGTTTCCTATTTGGTGCTACATGTATATCACATGAAATGCTTCATTATTAAATTTCTAAACTAATGCCAATGTCATGTTTTGCAAGTTCAAGCATTATCCATTAACCATAAAATACTACAATTAATGAACGCGCTATAGTAGATCATTGTTTAGGTTTACATACACACACATAAGGCTTTGGAAAAGAAAGAAATAAAATTTAGTTTCTTTACGTATTATTTTTCACTCGGGTTAATTTTAAGAAGGCCCCACTTTGAAAAATTATTTTGGAACTTGTGGTGAATCTCTGAAATGGAATTTGGAATTGTTGGAAAATTTATGAATAAACATTTCAAGGAAAGGCAATTTCACATGGTGCAATTTTATCACGGTTTCGCATAGTTGGATGGGAAGGTTGGTCAAGTAAGTTGGTCAATTAGGTTGGTCAGGTAGGTTGGTCAGGTAGGTTGCTCAGGAAGGTATGTTGGCTACATTGGTTGGGTAGGTTGGTCTGGTAGACCTCTTGGGTAGGTTGGTCATGTTAGCTGGTCGAGCAACTTAGTTAAGAAGGTTGGATAAGGAAGCTTGGTCTGGTGGTTTGTCGAACAAGTTATATGGGAGGGTGTGGGCAGGAAGGTTGGTTAGATGGTTTGACGGGTGGGTTAACCATCTAACTTTTTCATCCAACCCCTTAGTCATCTAACCCCTTGTCCATCCAACCCCTTAGTCTCCCAACTCCTCACCGTGAAACCCCTTACACATCCAACTCCTTTGTCATTAAACCCTATAACCGCCTCGACTCATTATCCATCCAACCTAACAATCACACACCATCGAACCATCTAATCAAAGAGCTTTGGTTTGACGGGTTGTGTAATTAAGTTGGTCGGTTTTGATTAGTCGAGTGGTTTGGTCATACGTCCAATGTGGGTTGGGCGGCCATCATATCTAACCAATAGTTTTCTGCCACATGTCCCTTAAACCATTCAGACCCCTATATATACCCCTACAGGGTTCATTTCTTCACTTTTCCACGAACATTTCCAATGCTCTAAGCTCTCCATTCTTTGAAGTTCTCCCAAATTTCAACAATGGCAAGAACCACGTCTGCTCTTACACCCAAATTCCAATACAAAAACCTCATGTGCCCACAAATTGTAGCTCTAATGAAACTAAAAGACGCATAAAAGGAATGGCTGGAAAAATCACAATTTATTGGGCTTGTCAACATGCCCCAATTCAATACTGATACTTCCGTCCTTGATTACCTTCTCACCTCTTACAACCAGAATGAGGGACAATTTTCCATTCTCCTTGTGCATCCAAGTCATCGTCAAATTTCTTTCACAATTGAGCCCATAGACATACATTGAGTAACTATGCTACCATTCAAAAATAAGTCACATGTTAATTAAAAAGGTTGTCTTTACAGATGAAGACAATTTTTTTTTTTGGAGTCTCATTACAATGTGCAGTTGATGGTAAGTTTATTATTTTCAAATGTTTTTTTCTTAACATTACTCAACCACCCAAGCCTCTAACATTTCTTATGCATTGTCTGTTATTGCAGCTCCTCTTAATCATTCAACAAGAGGCCTTCTTCTACAGGGTATTACAAACCAATTCTTTCTTGTAGTTGCATCACTTTTTCAGGCCAGGATTGTATTACAAGGAAGATCTCAGTAGACATTCTATTTTTGGAAGTTTAATATATATTGTGGACATTAGTAGTTCAAAAATTTGATAGGTGCACTTATTTGTCCAACCGAATAAAAATTGTATGTCTTCCATGCCAAATGTATCTGATAAATCCAAGATTGTATTCTCTTGTTGCAATTATATTCTTTTTTTCTATCAAGAAGCTTTCTTTGAATTGCAACAAGAAAAAATTCCAACTACAATTAATGATAAAATGATTGGTCTCACTCTTGAAGAACAACAGGTAACAGTTACTTTTACAGTTTTCTTGTTATAACGATTTCTTATTCAATATTTTTCAATAAAATAATAATTGTAATATTTTCTTTTACAAAGAATAATTATAGCTGCAACATCTCATAAGGAGGCAATTGCTCGAGGTAAAGCCCCTCTAGAGGTCTCTACGGATTCTGACATGGATTCATGCAGAATCAACACCAATACAAGTTCCTCATCAAAAGCGACCTAGGGGGTCGGTATGTGCATCACATCTACCATCACATTTAACTACAGGTATGAAGTTTTCTTTTTATATAATTAACTAATTCAAACAAAAGTATAGATTATGTAAGTAGTACTATTTTTAATATTTCTACTCTTCTTTTCTACATTTATTGTATTCAGAAACTACTAAATCGTGATGAAGATCAAACTCATTCTGATGGTCAAGATTAAAATGTCACATTTGTGTCTCTAAACATGCAAGGTAAATTGTAATATTTAATATTTAGCATGTTTGTTTAGTTACAATTTTTAGCATTTACAAGGCCCAACCGTATAATGATAATTTTCTAACAATTTGTTGTTTTCTTCTTGTAGGTAATATGGCTTCTGAGCACATTCCACTTGCAAGGAGGCCACCAATACCGCCAACACATACAGTCTAAAGAAAAATAAGATCTTCAGAAATAATATAAGGTTCCTTGTAGACTCGGCTGAAATAGTTCATCCTGCAAGCACATAATTTCTTGGACTCTTAGTAGTTGGCGTTTTAAGTGTAATGACCACACAAATTTTAAACAAAACCTCCCTTGACGAGGAGTATTTGGGCTTTGAAAGTGGAGACAAAAACAAGGGTAACTATTTTTACACCCATGATATGATTCAATCTACTCCACCTCCACCACAACCACAAAAAAATGTGCATGAAGTACAAGATATTGACTCTCCTCCTCCTCAAAGAAAATCTCCACAAACAAATAATTGAAAGAAACTTTTTATATTAGAAAATTTAATATTAGATAGTATGGGTGAAACAATTCAATAAGTTGTAATGTCTGATGTGGATTTGGTGCGGTCTTCGGAGAGGAGAAATCAAATTTTGATAAAAGAAATAAATACACGATACCATAATCATGCTCAAAGGTATTCATTGTTCATTGCCATAGAGAGACAAATGACAAGGCAGAAGGTTTTGCTAAAAAAATCTTAGTCAAGGATAATTTCATATACTATTGATTACAATGATTGTATTATAGGCATAATGTTAAACAGGTTAGAGAATCTGAATGTTGAAGCACAAAGGTTTACTACAACAAATGGGCTAAAGAAAAGATATATCTTATAATAGCAAATGCGAGAAAATTAGAATTCTATGGTGACTAATCTTTTACATGCAAAATCCTAATATTATAAGTGCTGCAATATATTTTTTCAACTTATCTAATAGACTAAAAAAATTATATTTCTGTTTTGCAGGAAAAATATGAAAATTTAAAGAAAGAAGTAGTTGTATTTGAAGCACATTTAAAGAATGTCCGCAAAATCCTGAATTCATTTGTACAGTTGAAGGAAAAAATCATAGTATTAAATAAACAAAATAATACATTGAGAAGGATAATCAAGGAGCATAAGATGGATCCGTATGTTACTAAAGAAAAGACAGAACATGAGATGCAACTCTTTTGTCGAATGAGATGTAGTGAGGGAGGAGTAGAGTGTTCTTTAAAATATCAATACCGCAACACGAGATTTGTAGGCATCAGGAGTTATAGCAGATAGCTCTATATAGATAGAGCATATTCCTCTGCCTCTTATGTAAGAAAAGATCAAGCTTCCCCTGCAACATAAAAATTCAATATGTTAGTTAAGTTCACCATGTGACAGTATGTTGTCATAATTCCGATACTCGACATAGGAATTATAAGATATTAGCCATCCCTTTTTTATTTCTATTCTATGTGGTAGACGTAAAGACAACCATGAATCATAATCATAAGCGAAATGTATATGCCCTCATAATGTGTTCTCATATATGACAAAATTTTCTAGAAGCTTTGAAATGTTATTTATAACCCCCTTTTTGAATTTTATTGGCCGACAATGCTTTATGAATTGATACTTTTCTTCATAAAGTAATCTGCCACATGAGAGAATGATTTCAAGAGTACTTTGGAATTGTAACTATATTTATTGTTAATGGATTTCTACATAATACAAATGATGTTTCTGTTTCTTTGTTTACGTAAATGGTGCTTAAATTTTCATGATTTTTTTGTTTAAAATATTTACATTTTTGATTTCATGCAGATGTAAAAAAATCAATTAATATATATAAAAGACAAATATGTCCTTATTGAAACCAAAATAAAAATAAATGGGATACAAGAAAATGATAGTGACAATGTTCCAATGGCAATGGATCAAATAAAGACAAATATAATATTGCATTTATTGAAAGTTGTAATCTCTGTATGAAATACATCAATACTTATTACATCAAATTATTGTAAATAGTCTCAATAATGTATAGAAGAAATGAAATCTATGTGAATTCAAATAGTCCTGGAGAAACACTTTCATTTGTGTCTTGGAAATCAATTATAGCATGATCTGTGGATGTGTCTCGATCCCCTAGGTTAGGAAGAATATTACTAACTCCTCTTCTTTCTACTAGTGAATTCCATAATGTGAGTTCTCTATCATAAGGAAAAGACTCCACTAAGTAATGTGATACATACAACCTTAGAAAATTTTCTAGATTCCTATCCTATCTGTTTTGAAATTTTGACATTAGAAAGGAAATTGCCTGAAAATCCTCTCATCTTCCATAGAACCCTGAATCATTGTTCGACATAGTTCATACAACTTAATATACACTCTCAAATCTTCATGCATAATACTACTGGAACAAATATCCTTCCAAATCCTTTTGATGGCACCATATTCCTGTTGGTTTTGTAGAAGTTGAACTTGTCGTACTACATAATATTAGCATAATCCATTGTCAGGAACTAAGTATTTTTATTTGTAGAATACCTTCTATAAACACTTTTTTATCTCTTCAAAGTCGAGAAATGGTCAGTTAGATCACTCATGTTTTTGAAAAATAAAGGACTGATAGATGTATAAGGTTTGCCACCAGACAAATTCCAAAACTACGGATTTACAACTCCCATTGCTTCAAGTATTTTATCATTTTTGAATCTTTCCTAGATCTCTTTAGCTAAAGATTCAGAGATATTTCTCAATTTATTCCTAGTTTCCAATAATATTGCATCATATAAATTTTGTGTCACTCTTACTTCTTCCATTTATGAGACAACCATATCAACTCTTTTTTGGAACGTATGAAGTGGAATCTCTTTCCCATGTGTTGTTATACACAAATGATCATGTATATTGTATTTTAAGAAACACTGGATTTTTCAAGCTGTTGTGCATTCAAGTTTTCAAAAGCATCAACATGAAAACTCCCATATGAAATATATAAACTTTACAGACTAAAACACACACGTCCTCTGAGTCGTATGAAGTCTGTTATGTAGAAAGTACGATCTTGTGCATGTTTTGTTAAAATATTAAGCTCCCTCAATAGGGGAAAAAAACTTCGAGTGTGAGTAAATTTTCTATGTCATTAGATGACACAAAATATATTTAGCTTTATCTACATCCATGTGGTATTTATACATAAATCCTGTCAATGAAGGATATTCATCAAATATTCTACAGCAAGTTCATACATAGATATCCATCTGGTATCTACATCTTTGAGAAGATTTTTTCCCTCCACAAACCAATTGCAAATTTCTAAAATTCTAAAAATCTCTTTGGACTACTACAATAATAAGCATGCAAATCACGTATCAATTCCTCCACTTTAGCTACATTTTCAAATGTGCTCACAATTTTGTAGGCCAGATTCATTTTATGAGCCATGCAATGGATAAAAATCATATAAGGAGAAATATTTGTCTAAAGTTGAATGCAGATACCATTTCTGGCTCCATGCATTACAACTACACCATTAGTTCCAACACAAAATAATTTTGTTGCAATAAAAAGTCATCCATTCCTGCGATATCCTTCAAATTTGACATCACCAATTTATAAATATTCTTAGAATTGAAATTATTAGTCATTTTATGAATTGTTAAGAGGTGGGGAGTTCTTATTTCATTAGAAAATGTGTAAACATGAATAAAAATCCATGAAGTATTATCCATTGTAGTAACCTCATCTATTGAAAGGGAAATATACTTTTCCTTTTGAACACACTGTTTTAGATCCTCCTTTTCTACCAAAGATAGACATTTTACAATTTCCCACCACTACTATTATCTTACCAATGAGATCGAGGAACGTTTGTAGACCAATAACTCCGATACAAAATTTTAGTTTCCCTTAAATATGACATGGATCTTCCCCTTTCAATATATGGAATACTGTAACAAAACTCAATACTTTTACATACTTTTGTGCCTCCATATCTTTGCTCAATCTTGCTACTTTGTGGTGCCACCTTTTTCATTTATATTTTTCATACATTTTTGTTCCTTTTCATATTATTTTGCGTATTTTACATATCGAAACTCTTTTACATCTTTCCATTTATGTGTTCTAACTATGTTGTCATCATTTTGCTTTTGGGAAATGTATATTTCCCATAGCGCTTTTCAATTATGTCCTATTTGAGTCGTATCATGTGATCCTTCCCTATTTCCAACCACATATTTTGAGATCGACATTGTGTGGGAACATCATTACCATTTTCAATGTACAAAGGTTCAATAAACGGATATTTTATGGCCCATTCAAACTAGAAAGTCCTTCCAATTGTCTAGTTTGTCTTCTTTTTTTTTATTACATTTTTATTTTTTTTTCTTCAAGTTCAACTTCTACATTTGGGTTCTCAAAGAAGAATATCTTGATTCTAATGTCTCCTTTTTTAGAAATCGACCTTGGAGTATAAGCTTCCTCTCGTTGATGTATCATGAGAATTCGATGAATTTTCTTGTACTTCTATGTCATCAAGGGGAAAAATGTTTTCCTCAACATATAATGGATCATCGATATCTTTAAATTGATTATTTTGTGAAGGAATTTATGAAATTTCTGCATATAATTCTATAAAATTGTTACATATATAGTATTAATTTTATATATAGTTAAATTTTTACACAGAGTACAAAGAGTTCGAGAACAGTATGATTTTTTTTTTATCAAATTATGTAAGACTTAATAACTCCGTAAAAAGAAGATATCGATATTTTCAGCTGATGCATAAACCCCCTCTGTTTTTGTAATTTTCCAAAATAGCCAAGCAAAGTCTTTGCACCCTTTTTTGAACTAGCTGAATTTATAACCTTTTTACCCTAATTTCTAGAATCCATGACTGCTTAGGGATGGATCTTATGTTCGAAGGCTCAAATTGAATGATTTAGGTTTAAACAGATCTATCTTTGGATGGATTTGGGTTTAGAAAGCTCTTGGGTTAGATGACTAATAGTTTGATGGTTCTTTGGTTAGATGGATATGTTGTTTGAAGGCTAAGGGTTGGATGGCTAAGGGGTTGGATGAAAAATTTTGATCATTGAAGGGTTGGATGACTAAGTGGCTAGATGGTAGAATTGGACACTTTAAGGATTAGATGGCCGAGGAGTTAGACCACTAATTTTCTTGAAATCTAAGGGGTTGGACGTGTCTTAGAGTCTCGAGGTTAGATGTGTTGGTACCCAAATGGATTCTCCCTCAAAGTCGATCACAAGTGTTGACAGGAAGCTTATGGACAAATAGATCATGGTGGGTCATTTTTTAGCCGAGGATAGGATCTAACTAGCCTCTTGTCACTCAGATGTGGAGAAATCGATAGCACCCTCAAGAGGATTTGATCTATCCTCACTACTTTATGATTGTGCCTTTTCAACCAGGGTGAGAGGACCCTTCGGAGCCTATGGTTTATGGAGGAGATGGAAATATCCTACTTTATGAGGTTATGAATGAGACCTTGGGGAAAATATGATCAATGCAACAAAATATAACTCTCATGATTTGTCACTCTAGATAGTGGAGATATTTTCTAGATAAGGTTCAGGACACTAAAGACATTAGGAACCCTAATTGTTTATGCATGTTTTGGTAACGGAAATTATGCATTTGTATACACACAAGAAAACAAGGGTAGTACGGGTAGGATTTGTTGTTTTAAGTAGATTTTTGGTGGGAGGTGAGGTAAGATGGATTTGATTCACCAAATATTTGAGAAATCCTATAAAATAGAATGCTTGAAGCAACAAAATTCCACATATTAGCCAAAATGTTTCTTTAACCGAATATGTGCTTAAAGGGAGGCCCAAATTTGCACTTTTTCACACAATCTATAGGATTCTAGCACAAAGGCTCGAGTTAGGAAACCCAACAAAGTATCAAGATCTAAGCCTAATCATGCTTGAGGTACACCCAAAGGCTTACAGACAATCTTTGTCAAACAGATGAAAGAAAAGTGATTTTAAATCATTTATTTCACTCCCAGATGAAAGCTTTCTGAGAAATGAAATTGTAGATGCCACTAAACTGTCACAAGGATTGAGACCTGTGTGATTGAATCAGATTTTAATACAAGATTGCAACAGAAACAAGAAAAACTACTTGCATACATTCAGAGATGAAACAGACACATTTTGCTCAAGACCAACATAAAATAACTCGAGTTTGATTAAATTTATCAGTAGGGGAAAGTTCCTAGAATAGTCTCATAGCTTGTTAATGGTTGTACACTTGCAACCACCTTGAAACGATCAAATTTAATAAAAATTAGATATATAGGTTTCTCAACCAGCTTTTCAAAAAGACAGGTTCTATCAAGCTTTTTTCTGTTAGAAAATTAGTCCCGATTTCTAACACTCCAACCTTTCCAAACTCTCTAACCATTTACATGATAAATTTGTGTAATTTATAGCATTTTACAATAAATTCTTCCCCCAAAAATAGATATTGAGTGCACTAGTGCTCACCATCATCTCAATCGTGATTCCTAGAATCGATCTAAAAAACGTTATCGTGTCCTCAAGGGGAAGATATCTTTGAATATCTCCCAAATTCAACTCCTTCTTCACGTAGATTACTCTTCCTTCCATTTTCTAACCACTTTCACCCCTAATCTATAAAATTTGGCCCTTTGCATGCTCGGGAGAAGAAAAATGGGAAATCGATCGAGCTTGATAGTTAGACCATTTTAATGGTGAAAGACGTCTCCATTCTTCCCACCAAACTTAGATATCAAAATTAACTTCCTCTATACTTGGCATGTAGGAAAAACCACGAAATCATGAAGACTCACACTTCCAGGAGATTTTCAGTAAAATTGGGGGGAAAATCAGATCCAAACACATACTGTCATTGATCTTTAATTTGAATTTGGGTCATCCACGTGGAAGATTCAATTTAAATTGGGCTCGGGGTTTCCTTTTGAATTTTTACGACCCTTTGAAAAAATGTAAAAATTTCACATTTTGCTCTGCACCTCCACCCTTGAGAAATGAGCCTGACACATGTCCTAAGGTGGGTCCCAAAGGAACCGTGGATAAATTCTACCATTTGACCCTTTTTTTGGAAAGAGGAAAATTTTCCAAGTTTCCCCACATCTCTGCCCTTCCACTTCTAGTTTTTAAAGTGGATCCCAGTGGAACCACGCTCCCTTTTATACTTTTAACTCCTTTCCCCTAAAACAATTTTTTTCAAAATTTCCCTCGAGAGTCCGCACCTCCGTCGTTGACTTTGAAGAAAACTTTTATTGATCCTTGTCGGGCTTGGGAGCCATTTTTAATAATTTAACCCTTTTAAAAATAAGAGGCAAAAATTATAAGTTACCCACAATGGCCCACTTCTCCGCCCCTTTTGACTTTTCAAATCGCCATGCGTCACAATGCGCCTTTGAGATGGTCCCCAAAATTTGAGACCTTGAAAGAGCGCAGGTTTACCACTTGGCCTGGCCTAAAAAAATTTGTTTGAAGGCTTAAAGCTCAGTGGAAGGTTCCATGTGTCAGAGTCTGAGGCAATCTCCTTTGGCCATTGAAAATTTCAAGGAAAATGCAAAGTGAGTGGAGGCCTCCAAGTTTCCTCCTAGCACTTCTTTAAAATAAAACTCAAAGGTGATCCCCAAACATGCGTGGTTCCTCCACGTGGCCCAGATCTCTGAAAACCTTTTTGAAAAAATACTAAGTATGGGAAGACCCAACGGAAGCCTCAATGTGTCTCCATGGTTAAATTTCATAATGGTGCCCGAATTTGAGACCACTCGAAGGAGCGTGGCTCACCACATGTCCTCATCCCACCAAACTATTTTTATCTTCATAAAATTTATCTAAGTCTGTGTGAAGTAGTGGAAACCTCCACGTGTCTTAGTGGTGCTACTCCAAGGCCAAACCAAAAAGTAAATCTTTAAATGAGCATCGTTCCTCCACGTGGAAAAATTTGGAGTTGAGGTTATTCATAGAAATTTTGAAGTACCCAGTTGAGCCGCATCCAACTAAAAGAGGCCATGTTTCCTGTTTGATGCAAGGATGTTAATTTGACCAGGAGAAATGCCCATCAAACCGTAAAATACAGAAAAATGAGCATTTGATCCTGAAAATGAAATTTTCTCCAAGGATAGAGAGTTTAGATATGTTACAAGGCTCAAATATGTTCCTCAGAGCTACATATATTCATTTTTCTTCAAGTATTTAGAGTAGAAACGATAAAGACAATAGATCCTAATTATGGGGAATGGAAATAATCGAAAAGCTGAGTTTTTAGATGAACAGAGAATGGGAGACCTAAATTACAGACCTTTTCAAAGGAATAGAGAAGCAAGGAGTTGATTATGGCTCCATCGGTGATCTTAGACCTAGGACAATGAATATAGCAACAAAGAATAACTAAGCACAATACGGGAAGTAGAATGTGATAGAGGTCATAAATCGATAGATTTTTATAGGCAAAATGGGGTGAGACTATTTTGAGCACCAACATCAGCTCCGACTTCGGGGATGGGCACTCCCTGCGAGTGCCACAAGAACAAAGGTAGACCAAGTGCCAAAAATATCCATTGGGCAATGGAGTTAGCTTACAGAGTAGAGAAATAGAGCCATCTCTAAAAATGAACAAAGAAACCAACAAAAATAGGTCACCAAGGACTAGAACGAGCAAAACACAAAAGACAGGAAATAAACAACACACTATACACTGTACATAAGAGATGTTTACCTTGAATATTGGGAATCAATCCAAGAAATGCTTCAGATGCTTGCCATTAACAGGAAATTCAAGCAATTTATCATCCAAATCCTTCAAGAAAAAGGTATGTTCACCAATTCTAATATCAATGGAGTAAGGGTCCATCCATAATGAGTCAAATTTTCCATGCTTGCCCTTATCTTCATGCATGTTATCCCATAGTAGCACAAGATCTCCAATATTGAAAGCTCTGGGAGTGACCTTCTTGTCAAACAACTTCTTTATCTTTTCTCTAAACTTTACATGCCTCTAGTGGGATTCCCTCCTCTCTTCATCAAGCTCAAAATCTGGTTAATGTAAGCATAATAAGGACTTACTTCTTGATCTTAAAGTTGTTGAATGAACTGATATGAGGATAATTATGTATGTAGGGGTAGTATAGCTTGAGTTCCATACACCAACTAAAATGGAATCTTTCCAGTGTCTCTTTTAATAGTGAATCTATCATGCCGAGATCTTAGCAAACTTCAACTGTTCACCCCATTTTCTCTTGTTCCTCTCTAAGGTTCTTCTGATAATCTTCAACAAGTTTTTATTACTGGACTTAGCTTGTCCATTTCCTTGGGGATTGTAATTATAGGCATATGTCAAGTTGATCCCATATTCTTTACACATTTCCACCAAAGTTTTAGCTTTGAAACTCATGGCATTGTTAGCTACAATTTTAACTGGCACCCCAAACTTGTAGATGATATGGTTTAGCAAAAAGTCCATGACAATTTGGTGTGTTGCCTTCTTGGTGGGGATTGCCTCCACCCATTTGGTAAAGTAATTAGTGGCTAAAAGAATCCACTTATGGCCAGCACTTGAAGGGTTTGAAATCTCACCAATGAAATCCATTCCCCATTGCTTGAATGGGGCTTCAATTGATACAGGCTGTAAAGGCAGGGAGCCTGAAGCTTTCATTATTCTAGAGAAATACTAGCAACTCTCACATCTTCTAACCAATAAGGTTGTATCCTTGAAGAGAGTTGGCCACCAATAACCAGCCCTCAGGATCTTGTGTGTTGTGACTCTTGCAGCAAAGTGCCCCCACAAACTCCTCCATGGAGATCAGAAATTATCTTGGGGCTTCATCTTCAGTAATGCACCTTAAGAGGACTCCCTCTAGGTTTTCCAAGATAACCCATAATCAGTAATGACATATTTCTTGGAATCCAACTTAAGAGCTCTTTTTGGTTCTTACTTAAATACTCAGGGTAGTTTAAGTGTCTGAGATAAAAATCACATCCTTGTACCACTCAGAACTCATCAACTTTTCAAAAACACCTTCCCTTTCTTCTTCAACCTCATTTACCTCAATAGTCTGCAAGTTTCTCTCCACCATAAGCTTAGCCAAGCCCAAACCTCTCACCAACTTTGTGGTTTGGATATCCATGTCATATTCTTGCAACTTGTTCACCCATCTACACATTTTTCTTGAGACCTCCATCTCTGACAAGATGTCCTTCACCATGGTGTGGGGAACATAAGCAAAAACTTTTGAACTTAGAATGTAAGGCCTGGAAACCTTTTTGCTTTTACCAAGGAAAATGCCTGCTTCTCCATAATAATGTATTTTAGTTTAGCCCCCTATAATGCCTTACTGAAAAAAGAAATTGGCCTCTTAGCCCCTTCATCATCCTTCTACAAGAGGACGAAGCAATATTGTTCTTTGAAGTGAAGGAAAAAAATTTGGAAAGGCTTCTTATAGTCCTCTGGTCAGTAAAACCGGGGCATGCTTCAATGCCTCTTTGATCCCATTAAAATCCTAGATGGCAGCCTCCTCCCATTTGATGACCTAGTCTTCCTTTAGCATGGAAGTGATTAGAATGGTCAACTTAGGAAAGTTTGATATGAATATTTTGATGAAGTTTATCTCTTGTCCAAAGAAGGACTGAATTCCTTTCTTGGTTCTTGGAATTGGGACCTTGTTCATGGCCTCTACTCTTTCTGGATCAATCATCACCCCTTGTTGTGACACAATGTGACCTAGCAACTTTTCCTTCCTTCGCACTCCGAATGGAATTTCTTTGGATTGAATGAGATTCCATATTCTCTACATCTTATCAAAGATCTTCTCCAAGTGCAGCAAGTGATCACTTCTCTTCTTGTAAAACACATTTACATCATCTTGATAAACAACAATAAACTCATTGATGTAACCAACGAAAGTCACATCCATTGCTCTTTGAAAGGTAACTCCAACATTCATCAAACCAAAGGGCATCCTGACATATACATAAGTTCCCCAAGGAGTAGTAAAGGTTGTCTTGATCCTTTCTGATTCCTTCACCACAACTTGGTTATAACTAGAGAAACCATCTAGGGTGGAGAGCAATTCAGAACCAATCACTAATTGCAGCATATTTTCAATATTTGGTAAATGATAATTATCCTTCATTGATGCTCTGTTTAGATTCCTGAAATCCACACATATCTGATATCACCATTCTTCTTTCTTACCGGTACTAGGTTTGTAACCCAAGAAGAATACCTTGTGGGCTGAATAATCCCTCCATCTCTTAACTTCTTCAATTCTTCTTGCATTTTAAGAGATAAGAGTGGATTGATTGGCCTTTGTTTCTACCTAAATGGATTTGCATTAGACTCCAAGGGAATCTCATGTTGAAACATGTCCTCTCTATATTATTTCAATTCGAGAATAGGTCTAAGCCATGGAATCTTGGTATTTTTTCATAAATTAGATGTATGACTTCTTTTCCTCCTTACTTAGATTACTACCTAACCAAATCTTCGTGGATTTCTCCTTTGTACCAAGATCATGCTCCTCAACATCCCTTGATGCTGCAATATGTCTATTATTAATGTAATCAACATTATCAAAGTTTGACTAAAGAGTACCCACCCTCCAGAATGGTATTAGTCTTTAGTTAGATGATGCCCTTGCCATATAAGGTTTATTTTCCCTATGCTACACACACCATTGGCTCCCAATCAATGCATTAATCAGCAAACTCTCCTTGTTCTACAAAAATCTTCTAACCTAAGCATCATCATCAAAAAAATTCCAGGTGTTTAATATTGTCGGGCGAGAGGTTCTTTTCAACACCTCAACATAATATTCACAATATGGGGACATTGTACAATTATCAAACCAAGATCCCAACTCTACAAGCTTGTCTGGAAAATTATTGAACTTTTTGTCATGATGCACAATGTTGAATGAATCAAACACCTCACTAAGATCCCAAACCGCATGCTTATATTGCTTCATTCACCGATTTCTTATCGCATAAAGTTTTCTCGACCTGCTTGACAATTAATTATGAATTTCGTTTGACAATAATGTCCTTGACACCATACTTCCAAGAAATTCTTAAACCTAAAAACAATTCCTCATACTCAACAATGTTGTTAGTGCACTCAAAGTTAAGCTTGAAGGAAAAACAAACTTTTCCTGGCTTGGAGAAAGTAGAACAACACCAGCACCATTTCCAAATTTGGAGCAAGCTCCATCAAATAATAGAGTCAAAGGAGAGCCTTCCTACTTAGGACACTTGCATTCTTTAATTTTGTGCTCCTTTGCATCAGCAAATCTTGCAAAATTATCAGCATCAACACTTGTCTATAATACTTCATAGGATGCATTGCTTGAGGTCTTAAATAAGGTGCAAAATTTTCATCTCTCCATGTAACTTGACAAGGCTGCCCTCAATTAGGATGCTGATAAGACATGTCCATTTCAAAACTCCCACCAACACTTGCAGCCTATTTTATTGACAACAACATACCCCACTTGGCTGGGCAGTCAATAATGACAACATCAAGTTTTAAATTTTTACCTGGGTAATCTGTAAGTTGCACCACCAAACCCTTCACACGTCCCTACTACTGGAACTTCTCTGAAGTCCATAGAATTACACTTCCCATATGTTGTTGTTACTTTGATATTCAACTCATTCATAACTTCCAGAGGTATGACATTGCACGATGCCCATGAGTCAAACATACAGTTGTGGAGCAATTTGTCCTTTACGATCAAAGTGGTGAAGAATGGATCCACATTTAAGTGAGACGCCACAAAGGATGTCCCCAAAAAAACCTCGGGTTGTTCACCTAGTTCCTCCAACACAGGTGGTGTCTCTGGCTCTTCAATGACTGGAGGAGTCTCCACAATGTTTACATTTCTACCTAAGACAATCTTCTCTTCATTCAATCCCAAGTATTCAAATGCTCTCCTTTTGTGCTCAAGAATCCTAAGAAACTCAAAAATTGGAACAGAGACTTTGATTTGACTTAAAACTTGGGCAATGTCATATGGGACATTCTTTGGCAAGGTAGTATTGGAAGGAAAGCTAACACACTCATTAGGTGGTACAAGATTTTTGACAGCTTGGGCATGAGGAGGGGTATGATTTTTATTTGGAACTGTAGGGATTTTGGTAGATGCATCTTTCTTGGGAACCTCTTTAGGAATGTTTGAAAGTAAGGGATCTTTTGTCTTGGCTTGAGGCCATGTCCCTTTGATAACCTTACTTCTTGTGTTATATTCCTTCTCTTGAGAAACAACAACATTCATTAATAATTTTCTATCTTCCTCAGATGGGATTCCTCCATCATAATTTTTATCATTAAATCCCTTAAATATTCAAAGTCCTAATGGGGAAACTCAAATCCTATACAAAGATCTACTTCTAAAGTATGAGAGGGAGGAAGAAAAGGTACCCTGTGAATGCAGTCCCAAAAAGTGGGAGCAATCCGAGCACTTATCACTTCAGTTGAAGTTGCCCCTTGTTGTGAGCTGGTGTAGAAACCAATCATGTAGACATCATCATCATTGTCATCATCATCTTCCTCTTCTTCTTGTTGATCTTCTTCAAAAGGAGCATGGGGCATGAAACATTTGTCACACCAATCAATGACCTTTATTTCTTCCACAATAGCAACTCTGGTAGCCAAAGGATCAGGCACCATTCTATTTTCCCTACCTTACGGCTACCTATTTCCAAATCCAATAGATCCTTTGCCTCTATCATCAGATATTTGGTGATTTGTAAACCTATCTGGGCCTTGTTTCTTGTGTCTTCCTTGTGAAATTTTTCCAATCCCTTTCTCACCTTGTGCTAGTTTATAAAAAAATTCTTTGAAATCCCCTACCAAAGTCTTCAAAAATTCCTCCGGATCAACAAATTTACTTGTTTGAGGATTTTTTGGTTGACCAGATTCACACCATCCCTCTTAGGAGGTTTTCCAATTTCCTTGATATTATTTTTAATTTGCAAAGCCATAGTGAAAGCTCGACTCAAATTTGTAGGGTTCTTGTCCCTCAAGTAGTAAGCATCCCTTTTATCAAATGCATCTGAATATTTAATCAAACATGATTCATCACATAGCCTCAAGCTAACAAGAAATTTTCTAAAAGTCTTATTGAACCTTGTGTTGAAATCATGTACTGACTCATTAGGATTCTTCTTGATGTTTTCAAACTCTGATAGAAGAAACCTAGGATCAGTCCTATCACCATATTGTAATATAAATGCATTGTTCATCTCATTCTAAGAATCAATAGAGTTATTTGGAAATTCTTTATACCAGTCCCTAACATCCTCTTATAGAATGTGAACAAACAATTTGATGCATACATATTCATGTTCAATCTCAAATTCTTCCATCATATTGATAAAAAGATTTAGATGTTGATCACAAGTTATAGCATTGTTTCCCTGGAACTTTGGTAGTCCATTCCTTACATCTTGAGGTACTTCATTTGGATAACCAACCATTCCCACAAAATTTATAGGTCCAAAGGTGTTTACAAAAAATGGAGGTCTGTGTGGGGGATGACCCATATTGATTCGAGGAGGAGATCTTGGGGGATAAATAAATTGATAAGGGGCAGGGTGTCTTTGAAATACAAGAATATAGCTTTCAAAATGGATATCCTCTAAAGGCCTTGCTTCTTGGAAATCCCTATAAAATTTTGAAAAGATAGGGGTAGAATGGGAGGTAAAATTTTCAAAATGAAATGAAGGCCCTTCTCCAGTTGGAGAATTCAATTCCACAAAGAGGCTACGTGATTCAGAAACACTTGAATGACAATATTTAATGATAGGCTAGTCACTATCATGAATGGGGATGTCTCTTCTTGACTGCTAATCTCCCACAACTCTCCAGGATCTTCTTCCTTCTAAATTTACTTTTCCTAACTCTGGAAAAAATGTCCTAGCAGGATCCCTAGCAAAGAAAGATCTTATTCCTTCCAGTTTTGCAAATATTTGAAAAAAATCTTACTTTGATAGAGTTTTAAGACACTAATCCTTATCATTACCAAATCAACAGGATTCGTCACTACGGATTTCCACCTTAGTTGTGTAAATGCACTAAAATATGATCATTCAAATGTCTGTCAACACTAGAAACTAGAAATAAAAGATCTGACCTTCCTTTACCAAAATTTATCAGTGAATACTAGTACAAAACTTGTAGAGACTGGAAAGGTTGTATACAACACTTGTAACCTTGAAATTTCTTACAGGCCTGAATACAGGATGATGCTGAAACAAGATTTCCTAGAACTTAGAGCATATAAGAAATTCTTACCAGGGTCGAAATATGAACTAAGTGAATCAACAAATTAGTTTTAGCAATGCAAATCAGTTCTCAACAACTTTAAAATAATTCCCTACAAATGAGAACCAATCAGGTGTTGGTACCCAAAATTGATTCTCCCTCAAAGTCTGAGTAGCATCACAAGTGTTGATAGGAAGCTTAGGGAAAGATAGATCATGGTGGGTCACTTTGTATCTAAGGATAGGATCTAACTAGCCTCGTGTCACTCAGATGTGCAGAAATAAATAGCACCCTCAAGAGGATTCTATCTATCCTCACTACTTTATGGTTGTGCCTTTTCAACCAAGGTGAGAGGACCCTTACAGACTGTGGTTTATGGAGGAGACAAAAATATCCCGCTTTATGAGGTTATGAATGAGACCTTGGGGAAAATATGATCAATACAAAAAAATATAACTCTCACGATTTTTCACTCTAGATAGTGGAGATATTTTCTACACAAGGTTCAGGCCACTAAAGACATTAGGAACCCAGATTTTTTCTGCATGTTTTGGTAATCGAAATTATGCATTTGTATACACATAGAGAAAATAGGGGTAGTACAAGTAGGATTTGTTGTTTTAGGTAGATTTTTGGTGCGAGGTGAGGAATGATGGATTTGATTCACCGGATCTTTGAGAACTCCTGTAAAATGGAATGCTAAACCAACAGAATGCCACATAATAGCTAGAATGTTTCTTTAACAAGAATATGTGCTTAAATCGAGGCCTAGATTTGCACTTTTTCACACAATCTACGAGATTCTAGTATGAAGGATCGAGTTAGAAATCCCAACAAAGTATCTATTGAAATTTTTTGCACTTATGCAAAAATAGGCAACTCAAAACTTTGTCATTATGATGAATGGCATTGGTGAAGTATGCCTAAGCTAAGGAAGTTTTGATGTTATTGGTTAGTGCTGAATTAATTAATGATTAAGCGAAATCTGCAACTATGTTTGCTATTACAAAATAAAAGCAGACCACATAGTCTGCATTTTCAGGATACCTTCAGCAAAAGAACACATGGGCCCTGAAGGATAGCTGTGTTGTCTTGATGAAGACACCATATTGTAGACTAGGTGAAGTGTTGAGTTTTGGGACAACAAACATAAGTGTAGACTATAGGAACCAGCGTTCATATTTGAATGTTACAGATTCTCATTTTATGTTCTTTCCTTCATGATTAAGAAATTAAATTAGATGACTGAGTTGTTTAGTTCATCATACAATCCATACGTAAAGATGAAATGCGAAAGAAACATACACTCATTTACAAAATTCAATGTTTTATTCATAAGGAACTTTCAAATGTTTCCCACACAAGCCGTGGGATGTAACTAGAAAGTAAAGTACAACTACTGAAATAAAAGGTACACATGCATGAAAGAGAAAGTAAAGGAGTATGAGTGAACCCATCATTTCCTTGGGGGTTTCTTTCTCCGATTGAAGCATTTCGATCTCCATCTTTTGTTCCTTCTTTGTCTCTGTTGTAGAATCCATTGTACCTAAAAAGAAGAAAACAATAACTATCAGTTATGAGCTTAGGGATCAAATCATATTCCTAGACTATCCTAATTCGTGCATATGAATCTCTAATAATAGGAGTATAGTTTACTTGAAGATCAAACTGCATACATGCTTTATTCACTCAAAAAGAATGAAGGAAGAGAAAAGAAAATAAAGCCATGGACATAAGAGAGTCCAAAAAGCCTAAGTATTTCCTAACTATTTTCCTAAGTGCGCAGTGTACGGGTGTAGCCGGAAGAAATAGACAAGTCATAAGTACATGCTAGAAAGAAGGAAGAACGTAACTCAGGTTTCGGTAATTGTTCTGAGATGGAAGAAGTTACACTACAGAAAAGAGACTGGCAAATAGAAGAACACTTTTCAGTTTGAAACTAGGTAAGAAAATCATATTTCAAGAAGCTGAAGTTAACTGGAAAGAAAGGATTACAGCTGAAAAGGAAGAAAGAATTCTGGAAAAAATTTGACAGGGCTTCGCCATGTAAAATCAACATTTCATATTTTCTAGCATGCACATCAGAGCTGTAATAAAAGGAAATACAATATATAAAGCAAAAAGAAATGGACTACACTTTCAGTCATCAAATTGAAGTACTTTGGAGCATTCATTATAGCTTAACAACTTAAGAAAATGAAGTTTCAAGGTAATCTTATAGATTACAGCCATTATAGAAGTATAGTTTTCAAATGAAGCAAGTATCAAGTGCACAAAATGCTACAGTATAGCTTCATAGCTAAAGATAATGCATGATACATAGATTGCAAAGTAGAATTCCCTTCAGGTTCATAGTTTGTCGCTAGACCACAAAAGGAGAAAGTGCTAGTGATGGCTCTCAAAATCTCATAGAAATGAGGGATGCATCAATTAATATCGAACATCCAAAATCTATAAGTATGTAATTATTTGAAAAATTTCTGGCATATTTTAGTTAACTTCAAAGCTAGGCATGGAGCAGGAGCAGAGTAAGAGAAAATAGAACTTGAGTCACTCAACTAGCAAGGAAAAATTACTATGGAGCAAAATAATGGAGTAAAAATGATTTCCAGTACCCTTATCAGAGGAGAAATACCCAAATCTAGGTTGCAATGTTTCAAGCCACAGATTGAAAAATATGCAGGTACAGATGTGGGAAAATGAGTTTCAGAACTCATAAATATCAATGTACAGGCAATCTAAAAGGGGAAAAAGTATAAACAGTCTAGATCCAAAGGGGATTCCTTATGAAGACAAGTACCAAGTAAACATATCTTGGAATATTACTCGAACACAAACTCGGTGGGTATTAATGGTCAAATCAAATTAGATAAGTGTAGAACTTAAGATAATGTGAAGTGAATCACAACTTTTCAGAAAACATTATACCCCTCAAGAACATATAGCATAATCAAAAGGAATGAAGGATTTCAAGTAATCATATCAATAAACATTCTATCTGGAAAGTTTCAAGAAAATAAGAATACCCATTTAGTAATCAAAATACAAGATCAGACAAAAAACTTTGAATTAAAATGCATGCACATCCGAGTTGAAGAAATATTCAAGTATTTCAAAAGTTAACACTCCCATTTAAACCAATCAGTCTTGAATTGTGGTATAGAGGGAAAAGGTACAGATCCTGGTTCTAATCTAAAAACCCATTAATGGGTACTAAAATTAGAGTGAGAAACAAGTACTTACCGGTTTAAATCGAAGTTGAGAAAACCCTCAAATGATCACAAAATGAGTTTCAAATCAAAGACCGATGTTACCCGTGACGTACCCAAAATTGTATGTACTGCACCACCAGATAGATGTTACAAATTCCCCAATGATGATTAAGATCTCTTCGCAAGGTGTTCGGAATCTAGAAAGCTTGTTGAGTATACATTTGCATCCCAAAAATCCTTTTCTAGCCTCAACACGTTTTGTCCTAGCCTTTTCTCTCCTTTTCCTCCTTGTTTTGTTGTTATTTACATGACCACCTCCTTGCCAGGGCGGCGGTCTGTGAACCGCCACCCAAGCCGGCGGCGGTCTGTAGAATCACCCGGTAGGCGGCGGTCTGTGCCGCCACCTAGGCCAGGGTGGCGGTCTCGTCGTCCTTGCACAGGCGACGGTCTATGTGCTTTCCACAATGTTCCGACGATCGCGTCAAGCATGAAAATTCAATTTTCACTCGCATTTCTCAACCACTAAAGCTTGTATTTATGTTTTTCCGACTGAACAGTGATTTATCTTTGTTTAATAGTGGGAGAGTTCAATTTGAACTTGCCTTCTAGTCATTGTAAATGCTATAAATATGTAGCTTGTTTACATGTAAATGGTCTTGGTTCTTTGTCCGAATCCTCATTCGTGAGCTTTAGTCTTCAATACTCAGTCCTAGATTTATTTTATGAATCATTTTATTTTAGCATGGATTAGAATTCTAAGTATTTAGTTATGCCTCACTGTACACCGACAACGATCCTGCTAGGAATCGTATAGGCCAAGCTCTGTTCTCTTGTGCCATCCCTCTCCTACTTGTACTTCGTTGTATTTCTCTGAAGCTGCTATTATTCATTGTTTGAGTACCTGTTGTTTATCATTTTGTTTTATCATTGCTACAACAACCCTGCTAGGAATCGCATAGGCCAAGCCAGTTCACTTGCGCCATCCCTCTCCTACTTGTGCTTTGTGCCATTTTTACTTCAAAGTAATTATCGTCCCAGTGTCTTCCCTTGCCGATGTTGCTATACTCCTACTCTTTCTGGATTCACGTGAACATGCAAGAATGAAGAGATCACTCTGAGGGGACAAGCTACAACAAAACTGGATTTGCCTCTGCTCAGTAAACTCCAGGTTTAAATTGTCAAAGTTATTATCAAATAGAGTAGTGAATCATTTTATTTCAGTTAAGCTCACTTTCAATATTGCCAGGAAGGCAGGGGGAATGATAGTTTCTGAGAAACTATGATTTGTTCCTCACTTCTGAGGTAGGATTGAAGGTTTTCAATTAAGTTAATTAGCTGTCTTTTATTTAGATTCACACATCTGCACAGGTGAATAACCACACCGGGTTATCTCACTTGTTTAGTTTTAGTATAAAAGTAGTTTAATTGTTGCTTGTAATTATAATGTTTCAATCATATATTTTGTTTAGATTAGTTTCCCTTTCAGTAGTAGTATAAATTGTTATTTTCAGTTTAAGTTAATTTGGAGATTTCATAACTAGATTAAACGCTTAAATTCTAGTTAGGAGAATAAATCACTAGGGAATTTATGCTACCCACTCACAACCTCTAAATCTCCCCTTTGTCATTTCAGCTACCAGGAGATCACACTACCAGATCTTAGTCACTGATCCTCCCATGGCTAGCTTTAGGAAAGTTACTTGCCAATTCTCATCCTTGCCTGTAGCTTTTCTATCATAGAAAACTGACCATAATCCCGGCTGTGACTTCATCTAAGTCACCTGCATTTCAAACCACCGGCTGTCTCGGCATGACCTCGAGAGGTCGGGTACGGGGAAGGTCACTTGCCGATTATCATCCTCACATGTCACTTTTCCATCGTACATTACCCTAGAGATCAAAAATATGCAAAGAAGGATAAAAACATCAGTATCTTGAAGGAAAAAATGGAAATGATGAAGTGATTACAACACTCAGAGATCAAAAACTTACCAACCTCATCAAATAGTGATGCCAGTTGCACAGCCGAGCTCACAAAGAAGAAAATTTATGGCCAAGACAACACGCAGAGATCTCTTTTAAAGAAAATATTTCAAATCTCGGGATGAGAAATATACAGTTGGGAAATCACATGAGCTTGAACCCATGACAATGGCAGAAAACACCCACAACTACCTTGCTGAGAGAACTCTTACAGAGTAGAAAACAACAAAGATACATGCATAGGGCTTTGCAAAGCTGAACTATCAGAGTCTGAAAAACAAGAGATGGTGGCCGCTTCGAAAGGAAAACCCGCAGAGACAAAAAATATACCGGTGCTCGAGCCTTTCGACCGCAAGACCTCACAAAAATAGATAAAGCTTGAATAACCAGAAAGTGCCGACCATGAAAACCTGAGAATGATAGAGAGCTTATCAGAGGAGCTGAGCTAAAAATCCAACAATGGCATCAGAAAATTTTTTCCAGGGCTTCATCCGCAAGCTGAAATCCAAATGAAATGATCCTCAAGTTTGAGTTACCCTTTAGCATGCAAACTCAAGAGATGAGTCAATGAAACTCAACCATAATCAGAGGATCAATGGTGGAGAAGGAAATGTACACAAGATCAATGTCCTCAGATCGATCTCAATAATCCATGCAAACCATCAGGGTCAGATGTCACCTACCCCATTAAATGCGAAGGGTGAAACCCTAACCAAGGGTGTGAAATCAACAGTGCAAGTTCATCAAGGACGAAGATCGACGGTCTTCATAAAAACCTAAACTCGACCTGAGTTAGCTGGTGCCACCGACTAACTATTGAAGGGGTGAGTCATCATGGAGAAGGGGCCATCCCATGTCATCAAATAAAATAAATAATCATTGCAATGAATTTCAAAGTCTAACCATAGTGTATGCTCCCAAATACAAAAGTCGACGAGTGTATACATGCACGTATTAACTAAAAGGTGGCAGAGACTATAGTTTGGCATGTGTAATGTCAAAATGGTTGACCCTTATTTTTGCTAAGTCCACAAGGGTGGCCAAACCATGGTGAAGTGCAAAGGTGGTCCCCACAATGGATGTTTATACTTTACAAATATTACAATCATTGTAATTATTTTGTTTCGCACAAGGGGTTATTTTTGCATGCTTCACAAGAGGTCAAAACAGAGAAGGAGAAAAAGTTGCATGCTCAAAGAAGGAGACTTGCCCAACAAGAAAAAGACTTATTATTAGCAAATTACTCACCCAACCTTATTAAAAATAGAACAGTCAACTTCAGTTGACTGAGATGTAATCAAAGGCTATTAATGCCTCTTGTACTAGTTTGTATTATTTTATCCCTTTATTCATTATTGGATAAAGGATAAAAATAGGATGCATGGGTGAGTACAAGCCTTAGGCTATTTTTAGGAAGAGGGTGAGAAATTATTTTGCTATATATTGTGTGCCTTTGCAAAGCACAAAAAGAACTTTTGGATATAGGAGTACTGAAGCAATTTTTGCCAGTTTTTCCTTTTAAATGTGAAGTATTTTCTACCTTCCCAATCACTTACAGTCTTGTGTATCTTTCTATTAGTCTTGTGAATGAAAATTCCCTGATTAATCATCTTACCATGTTGTAAAATTCGGTAGTTTCTGCATAATATTAATGTGCATATTGAACTTAGCAAAGTATTGTTGTGATAATCTCCGTTAATACCTCCATATTCTGCAAGAAGAACTATTGGTTCATACATAAAAATCCTTTCACATATCAATTGTGCATACACTAAATCAAATCTCTCATACAAATTTTTTGTATCACCTTAGTTTTAATTACTTTGTAGTCATCTTTTACCCTTAAACCACAGAAGCAGTTTAGGATACATCAACAAGGAACTGACCTTAATAACAAAGACTCACCTCAAAATAGGTATAACCACAAACCCGAGGTGTTTCCATTGTATTTACTAAATAGAGAGATCAAATTATACAAGCTTAGAAAACCTACAACCATATTTCTACAGGGTACACTTTCAAAATATAACAATCTCAAGATCTAAACCTCATCACGCCTAAGGTACACCCGAGGCTTACAAAGAATCTCTATCAAACAGATGAAAGAAAAGTGATTTTAAATCATTTATTTCACTCCCAGGATGAAAGCTCTCCTAAGGAAATGAAATTACATATGACACTAAACTATCACAAGGATTGAGACCTGTGTGATTGAATCAGATTTTAATACAAGATTGCAACAGAAACAAGAAAAACTACTTGCATACATTCAGAGATGAAATAGACAAATTTTGCTCAATAGAACACGGGAATAACTCAAGTTTGATTAAATTTATTAGTAGGGGAAAGTTTCTAGAATAATCTTAGAGCTTGTCAATGGTTGTACACTTGCAACCACCTTGACACGATCAAATTTAATACAAATTAGATATACGGAGTTTCTCAGACGGCTTCTCAAATTGAAAAATTCTATCAAGATTTTTCATTAGAAAATATGTCCCGATTTCTACACTCCAACTTTTCGAAACTCTCCAACCATTTGCATGATAAATTTGTGCAATTTATAGCATTTTACAATAAAGTCTTCCCCCAAAAAAAAATAGACATTGAGTGCACCAAAGGTGTTCGCCATGATCTCGATCGCGATTCCCAATTAGATCTAAAAAAATTTATCAGTGCTCGGGGGAAGATATCTTGAATATCTCTTGCATTCAAGTCGTTCTTCACGTAGATTACTCTTCCTTCCATTTTCTAACCACTTACACCCCTAATCAGCAAAATTTGGTCCTCTCGTGTGCTCGGAGAACAAAAATGGAAAATCAGATCGAGCTCAATAGTCAGACCATTTTAATGGTGAAAGACGTCTCCAAATTCTCCCCACCAAACTTAGATATCAAAATTAACTTCCCTCTCTACTTGGCGTGTAGGAAATACCAAGAAATTATGAATACTCACACTTCCGAGGAGCTTTTCAAAAAATGGAGGAAAATCATTTCCGAACACATAATCTGTCGTTGATCTTTTCTTTGAATTTGGGTCATCCACGTGGAAGATTCAATTTAAAACTAGCTCGGGGCTTCCTTTTGACTTTTTACGACCCTTTGAAAAAATGTAAAAATTTCACATTTTGCTCCACACCTCTGCCCTTGAGAAATGAGCTTGACACGTGTCTAAGGTGGGTCCCAAAGGAACCGTGGATAAATTCTACCATTTGACCCCTTTTTTGGAAAAAGGAAAATTTTCCAAGTTTCCCCACACTCTACCTTTCCACTTCTAGGTTCGAATGTGGATCCCATTGGAACCACGTTCCCTTCTATACTTTTAACTCCTTTCTCCTAAAAGGAAATTTTTCCAAATTTCCCAGAGTCTGCACCCCATCATTAACTTTGAAGAAAAATTTGGTGATCCTTGTCATGCTTGTGAGCCATTTTTGATATTTTAACCCTTTTGAGAATAAGAGGCAAAAATTCTAAGTTTCCCCTGATGGTCCACTTCCCCACCCCTTTTGAATTTTCAAACTGCCATGCGTCACAATGGCACACCTTGAGATGGTCCCCAAAATTTGAGACCTTGAAAGAGTGCGGGCTCGCCACGTGTCCTAGCCTCGAAAAAAATTGTTTGAAGGCTTAAATCTTAGTGGAAGGTGCCATGTGTTAGAGTCCGAGGAAATCTCCTTTGGCCGTTGAAAATTTCAAGAAAAATGCAAAGTGATCGGAGGCCTCCAAGTGTCCTCCTTACGCTTCTTTAAAATAAAACTCAAAGGCCTAGGTACCAAACATGCATGGTTCCTCCACATGTCGCGGACCTCCCAAAACCTTATTGGAAAAAGCTTAAGTATGGGAAGACCCAAAGGAAGCCTCCATGTTTCTCCGTGGTGTGATTTCGTAATGGTGACCAAATTTGAGACCCTAAAAGAGCGTGGGCTCACCACATGTCCTTGTCCTGCCAAACAGTTTTTATCTGCATAAAATTTATCTAAGTCTAGGTGAAGTAGCGGAAACCTCTACTGTCCTCTTGGCACTACTCCAAGGCTAAACCAAAAGTAAATCTTCAAATGAGAGTCTTTCCTCCACGTGGAAAAAATTTAAGTTGAGGCTATTCATAGAAATTTTGAACTACCCAGCTGAGCCGCGTCTAACCAAAAGAGGCCACATTTCTTGTTTGATCCAAGGATGGAAATTTGACCAGGAGAAATGCTCGTCAAACTGTAAAATACAAAAAAATGACCATTTGAGCCTAGAAATGAAATTTTCTCCAAGGACAGAGAGTTTAGAAATGTTACAAGGCTCAAATATGTTCCTCAGAGCTACATCCATTCATTTTTCTTCAAGTATTTAGAGCAGAAATGAAAAAGACAACAGATCCCAACTGTGGAGAATGGAAATAATGGGAAAACCTGAGTTTGTAGATGAACAGAGAACAAGAGACCCAAATTATAGACCTTTTCAAAGGAACAAAGAAACGAGGAGTTGATTATGGCTCCATAAGTGATCTTCGACCCAGGACAGATTGAATATGGCAACAGAGACTAACCAGGCACAATACGGGGAAGTAGAATGTGACAGAGGCCGTAAATCGATATATTTTTATAGACAAAATGGGGCGAGACTATTTTGAGCACCAATAGGATGGACTTGGGGTTAGACAACTTGTAGTTGTGGTTTGACAAGAATTGTTATATGATGTTAGTTCTTTATGAGTACTTCGGTGAATATGCGCACAAAATGATTTGAAATGGTGGTGAATTAAATTCATAATGTATTATATATATGTAAAATCTAGGTGAAATGAATAGTAAAAGGAACATGTAAGTAAAATATTTTGGTGAATAATTGTCTACGAATCACAAAAAAATTACCAATTTGAATTTCCATAAAACTCTTATTTCACGAGTTTATGAAAATTTTCCACTAAAATTTTCCTTCTTTTTCACTCAAGAAAATGATGGTTTATGGTGTCTAAGTTTACTCAACAAAAGGATTCCATGCCAAGAAAACATGTTCCCCTCTAATGTTTCGTAGTGGTAAAGACTGGTTCTTCATAAGTAACTAGCAATCTCACCCGGTGGTGCAATGCATGCATACATTGATAAAGAGGTACTAAAGATGTTAAATTTAGAGTCACATAGGGACAACTTGTCACTATTTATTAGCATCACACATCACCTATTTTTGTATTGTATATTTAACATCAAATTTTTCTTAATATCGATAACTTGAAAATGCTTTTGTTGAAATTTGTAACTTTCGGGGATTACAACTATCACATTGTTATGTGTTTTAGTGATATAAGAGTGGAAGATAAAAAATGATAAACACGAGTAGAAATAAGATAATCTAAGGTTGGAAGAAAAAAATTTGGTAATATGAGTACAAACATGGTAAAAACTTCATGCAATAGAACCAATTCAAGGGTATGGACATCCATATCTCCATCAATAATATTGATTACTTTTATTCTTTCTATAATGTCTCTTAATAGAGAGGATACATTGGTTAATGAGCATGAGCTAAAAAGCATGGTGGGAAGGGGTTTCATTTTGTTGGAATCAAACATATGAAAGCTTACTTTCTATAGGCGATGGTGAAGGAGGGTTTATAATTCCTTCAATGTCGAAAGAATCTAGATCTCAAGGTTATTAGATTACATATTTCCCCCTTCAACATAGGTCATCAATGTCACTTAGTAGCCTATAAAGAGCTTAGATTTGGAATTGGGTTAGACATTTTGGTACTTTATTTCCTCCTCTACTATACATTGGCATTGGGAGAAAAAATATACTTTTTGGTGAGATGGTATCTTTAGTTTATGTTGATCTGTTGTGTGATTCTTTCTTACCCTTTTTGGACCTACATCATCATCCTCCCATTTTTACAAAAAATGGATTTTATACAAAGGAATAAGCAACCATCAAACACTGGAGGTAAGATGGATCCATTATCAATCTTTTGTTCCAAAACATTCGCTCAATGCAAAATAATAGAAATAATCCTCATTTTGTAAATCCTCAATTGAGTTAACAAAATACAAGCACCATCACTAATATATAGGCCGATAATAAACTATCCATAAACAATATTGCATGTTATTGGTTATATAATTTTTAATGTTAATGAGTACTAATATTAATAGACTTTTTTTTCCAAATGAGTTTGATGTGATAAAATTTTGTGCTTAGACACAACCATCTCAAATATATTAATAAAATTTATTATTTAAATCTTAAATTCCAGTACATTTCTCTTTCTTCCATCCGACTAACCATTCATTATTGAGGCTCTTTCATGAAAAAATTAGAGAACTTTTCGTTTAGGATAATAGGTCTAAAATAAATTTCCCACGATCCTCCTTCCACATTCGTAGGAACCTTTTCTTATATTTTATGACACTTTTTCTTCCTTAGAAATTTGTAAAATTTAATTTCTTGTCTCTCCCTTGTGATTTTCTTGGATGCATGTTAACATAAAACATTATATTTTCATCAAGCTCAACTTTATCCCTTAACATCGACCTTTATTTAATTTTATCAAGCTCAACTTTATCAAACATTGGTCTTTATATTAAGGGTCCTCTAAGATCAACATCGTATTACATCATGGATCTCTTTTTGAGCTTTGAAATTCATACTTTATACCATATGGCATCCCCTCGAACCACTAACAAGATCAATCAAGTTTTCATCTTCCCTTACATTCCCACCATTTCCATTTACATACATTGGTTAAACATTGCTTAGGTTGACGATTCAAAAAAATAGTTGATGTAGGTTACATGTGTTTCCTTGCATCCACATACGGTTTGACATAACTTCCAACAATCCTTGACTAATAGTTAAGAATTCATATTTTGATGGCTCATCAATAAATTATAATCTTCACACCAAACAACCAAACTATAGCATTCCCTTGAGAGTATTCAACAAAAATTCCTTCAATTCTAAGCCATATCTAACGTATGTTTCCTTAACAACCTACACCTTGTACACCATTTCTTATTAAAATGTTGACACAAATGACACTTTCTTCATATATGTTTAGTCATAAGAAATAATATTTTCATCCTCCCTTAATCTCCTTCTTCATCTCCCCTCTTCCTCCTTTGATATATATCTCCCTCGAGTTTAACATATTTGATGTATCAATGTTTATCTCACTCGAGTATAATTTATTTGATGTATCCCTTCATCTTTTCTATCACACATTTCATGTTCGATTGTTAGTAATAGGAACATTGGATATTGACAAGTTGAGTAAAATTGTTGGGGTCATCAAATGGAAGGTCCTTAATCAATCACACATCCCAATGGTATTTTTACACATATTTTTCATCGACTAGGTGTGCTAAGACCCATGTGCACATGGGAAGGCTCATTGGGAAGGTGAAGGGTACGTGAATTTCACTATATTGTGGGAAAAATAATTTGAGTATTGAGCATAGGGAGTCATGTCACATGGATTTTAGCATCTATGGAAGTTAATATATATGGGAACTATTTCACAAGACCACGTGTGACATATAAAATTTGGATATTATTGTCTTATAGCTTATATAACATTGTATCAACCATTAGCTAGGTCATTCGGATGAGACTCAAGTTTGGTTAAACCTGGTTAAGCTAACCCCGACAAGAGGAAATATCTACAATGTCTATTTAATAACAAGGACCATGACTAGCAGATTAATGTGTAGAAAATTTCAACACACATTTAACTCACATTAATTCAATTTATTAGGAGAAGATTAGTTTTCAATATTTCCCTTTGAACATAAACTACTATAACAAATTTTAAAAATTAGTCTTTGTTAATTTTACTTTTTCAATATATATTTAAGTATACTTTTATGGTTCCTATATAAATGTATATACAAAATGATGGCCTATTTTAAGAATATAAGTCATATGTAATGATTATTGCAAACATTTACAAGTAATTTAGATTTAAAACCATAAAAAACATGTAAAAAACCATGGATCTTAGTGTAGTTAGGGTATACCTAGTCACCGTCATGTTTGGATTAATTTTACCACCATAGCTACCTAACCTCCTTCTCTTCTTCCTTATGGTTTGCATTCCCTCCTTCCCTTTAAAGATAAAAAATCATCTTTATCAAAGAGATCATACCATTTCCATATTTGTTTCTTTTATTTGACGTAGATCAATAACTTCCTTTCAACTTTGACCTTCATATTTTATCAAATATTTCCCATTGAATCTTTCACAATCTTGGCCCTTAGCTCTTTGTTAGGTGTTGGGGATTAAATAAATGGGTTTCAACTTTTGATTCAAATTAATTCTACATTATTACTTTTTTATTGTTTGATGGGATCACTAAGTACCTCCCCTTTTAATTTAGTATATATGTTTTTACATGCCATTTTTCTTTTAGGTAGAGGAAATATTTATTTGGGAATGGGGGCATGTGAAATAAATATATCGCAACTTAACCTACCTAGAATGTTAGTTCACCACCATTAATTATGGTTATAGAGTGTTAACCATATATTTCCAATCCATGAAGCACATTTTAGGTCGAAAAGAACATGCAAAATTGTAGATCCACACTTTTAGCAAGGAAAATACATTTTACATTGACATATCCATAACACATTAGTTTATAAATTCATTTCGTATTATCTAGATTGAGTTTCAAGTATCAAATTTAGAGAGGAAGCATTTCTACATTCTGATTCTCCATTCTAACCTTTGTAAGCACTCATATTCCTATTGTATCACCGTGTAATGTGAATCCCTTATCCCAATTTTTCATTTACATAATTATGTATATCATTTGATTAATCATTGCAAGTATTAATGCATTATTCTAATGTTTTATGGTTAATGTGCCTTTTTATACCAAAGAATAGTTTTGCATAAGCTCCCACAAACACCCAACCCCTAAAATTATCCACCCTCTAACCACTTTCTCATCACCCCTCTTCCACTTTAAATTTTTATTCCATCAAGTTTAAGTTATTTGGTGCATTACCTTTTGCATTTCCATCATACCATTTACATGTCATTGCTAGTTACTTCCCAACCATCTATTACTTAATTCCATGGTTGACATGAATTATGGCAATAGTTTAGGGTTAGATTCATGGTAATTTAACCACTTTTCATTAAAAAAATCAAGAGGGATCCTTTTGGTGTAAACTAAATTTCCCCTTTTACAAGTTAGACCACCACCACCACCATCGGTCTCTCTCTCTCATCTGCACTAATCTCCAAGAGGGAGATGCATGCCTCATTATGGAGGTGTATAGGCTGGGCATGTGTTATTTTTAAAGGACATGAGCATCCTCATGAAGGATTTATGGTGTTTCACCAAGTTTGGATGCATCAATGAACACATTATTTCCTCTTTCAATGGAACAAAAAACTAAAAATATTACTTTCAAATTCACTCGGAGGTCATTTGAAAAGTGGAATATAATAAGAAAAACATATATATAAATACATGTTATTCTGAATTCTGGACATTGGGATAGGGTGTTGAAATTCATCAAAATATAATTGAAATGTGTTTTTAGTGGATGTTATAGTTGTGAATTCACTTAAAGAAATGTCGATAAAATAAGTAAGATTTTAACAAGCATGCCAATTGTTTGATAACATTCATTATGAAAATACACTCTCATGGAGAATATTGATTACCAAATATGTACATAATGTTATTTATTTTGAGGCTCGAGGGATATTTTAAATAAATTTTAGATGTGATGATTGTAGCATGTCTATATATTGGTTTTACGAACAAGTATTTTTGGATTTTTATTAAAATTCCTTAACCAACTGCAATTCCGTATAATTCTATCATTGATGGATATATGATAAAATGTGATCATTGAAAATTCTTTAAATTTTTTTGAACAAATGCAAGTAATTTGTGTAAAATGTAAGTCCACAAGTTATTATAGCATGCTCCTTGTTGGAAGTAAAACCACTAGGGTGAATCAATAGAAAATAAAAATTTCACTAATCAAATTTTAACCATTCATTAGCACTTCATCAATCTTAACCATTAACCATGAACCATGTATTTAAGAACCATAACCAAACATGAGAAAATAATAATACACCAATACATGAACACAAGATGTAAGTGCAAAACAATAATTCTAGGGAAGAAAAACCACTTTGAAAAAATATTTATTATAAAAATGAGTAAAATTTATTTGATTTCCAACTCAACAAGGAGCACTAACCCCTTGGTTTAGTGAGGTACAAACCTCAAAAACAACACCAACCCCTTGATTTAGTATAGCAACGTGGGCGAGAAAATTTTCAAGTGGACAAACTTGGGATTTCTTGCCAACACTCTCGAAATCTAAGTCCCTATAGTTAATCGGTCTTTGCTTTTGTATATTCATGCACATGAAAAGGTGGGTTTCGTGGTGGTCTTTTGATCGGGATCTAACAAGGACACTCCACTAACCTTGTGGAAAAACTTGCAGATACACTGCAGAGAAGAATTTCCTAGGAGAGAGGGAAATAGAGGGAGATTATTAGACAAGAGAAAATAATGTTACAAGTAGGAAATTAGATAATTGTATTACACTATTTTGAAATTACATCACATGCATTTATGAGAAGAAACAACCCTACAAATGGAAAAAAGACGAGATAAGATTGTGAAATCATAGTTTCTAAAATCTCCTCATCAAAAAGGCTACAAAATCCTTCTTACTTTTGTTTCCATAATCAATCCTTCCTTGGGCTGAAGATCACTTATGGATCCATATTTGTTTCCTCATTTCTCTGTTCCTTTGAAAAGGTTTGTAATTTGGGTCTCCCATTCTCTGTTTGTCTAAAACTCGGGCTCTCCCATTATTTCCATTTTCTACAATCGGGATTTATTATCCTTGTTGTTTTTTTCCTAAATACTTGAAGCAAAATGAATGGATGTAGCTCGAGAATGTATTTGAGCCTTGTAACATTTCTAAATTCTTTATCCTTGAGAAAATTTCATCTCCGAGTTCAAATGGTCATTTTTCTACATTTTACGGTTTGACAAGCATTTCTCCCAATCAAATTTGCATCCTTACATCAATGGGGAAAACATGGCCTCTTTTGGTTGGACGCAGCTCGCCAGGGTACTTCAAAAATTTTGTGAGTCTCCTTGACTCAAAATTTGTCCATGTGGAGGAACGATGCTCATTTGAAGATTTACTTTTGGTTTGGCCTTGGAGTAGCGCTGGGAGGACACGTGGAGGTTTCCACTACTTTTCCTAGACTTAGATAAATTTTATGTAGCTAAATACAGTTTGGCAAGATAGGGACATGTGGTGAGCCCATGCTCATTTAGGGTCTCAAATTTGGGCACCATTTTGAAATTACGCCATGGAGACACGGAGGCTTCGCCAGGACTTTCCATACTTAAACTTTTTTAAAAGGTTTTGGGAGTTCGGGACACGTGGAGGAACCACGCATGTTTGGGGACCGGCCCTTGAGTTTCATTTTAAAGAAGTGCCAAGAGGACACTTGGAGGCCTCCGCTCACTTTGCATTTTTCTTGGAATTTTCAATGGCCAAAGGAGATTTCCTCGACCTAGACACATGGCACCTTCCACTAAGCTTTAAGCCTTCAAAAATTTTTTTCAGCTAGACACGTGGCAAGCCCGTGCTCTTTCAAGGTCTCAAATTTTGGGGACCATCTCAAGGTGTGCCATTATGACGTGTGGCAGTTTGAAAAGTCAAAAGGATGGGGAAGCGGACCATCGGGGCAACTTAGAATTTTTCCTCTTATTCTCAAAAGGGTTAAAATATCAAAATGGCCCACAAACCCAACAAAGGATTAGTCAAAGTTTGTTTCAAAGTCAACGACGGGTGTGAGACTCTCAGGGGAAATTTGGAAAATTTTCCTTTTGGGAGAAAGGAGTTAAAAGTGTAAAAGGAAGCATGGTTCCACTGGGACCCACATCAAAAGAAACTAGAAGCGGAAGGGCGGAGTTGTGGGGAAAACTTGGAAAATTTTCCTTTTTCCAAAAAAGAGGTCAAATAGAAAATTTAGCCACGGTTCCTTTGGGACCCACCTTAGGACACGTGTCAGAATCATTTCTCAAGGGCGGAGGTGCGGAGTAAAATGTGAAAAATTTTCCATTTTTCCAAAAGGTTGTAAAAGGAAAAAGGAACCCCCAAGCCCATTTTAAATTTGGATCTTCCACGTGGATGACCAAATTCAAAGTAAAGATCAATGAAACTGTGTGTCTGAATCTGATTTTCCCCCATTTTTCATGAAAAGCTCTTGGAAGTGTGAGTCTTCATGATTTCTTGGTATTTCTACATGCCAAACAGAGAGGAGAGTTAATTTTGATATCTAAGTTTGGTGGGGAAGATTTGGAGACGTCTTTCACCATTAAAATGATCTACTATCGGCTCGATCTGATTTTCCATTTTTCTTCTCCCGAAGCATGCAAGGAACCATAGATTTGATAGATTAGGGGTGGAATTGGTTGGTGAATGGAAGGAAGAGTGATCTACCAGAAGAAGGAGTTGAATGTGGCAGATATTTAAAGAGATCTTCCCCCGAGCACACCCGACAACTTTTTACAGATCTGATTCTTGGAATTCTGATCGAGATCATGGAAAACTGGTGCACTCAATGTCTGGTTTTTTGGGGGAAAATATCTATTATAAAATGCTATAAATGACACACATTTATCATGTGCAAATGGTTGGAGAGTTTGGAGGTTATTTTCTAATAGAGGAAATTTTGATAGAAGCCCATCTTTTTGAGAAAGCCATCTTAGAAACATATTATCTCTTTTGTATTAAATTTGATCGTGTCAAGGTGGTTGTGAGTGTACATCCATTGACAAGCTCTGAGATTATTCTAGAAACTTTCCCCTGCTGATAAATTTAATCAAATATCGAGTTATTCTATGTTGATCTTGAGAAAATGTGTCTGTTTCATTTCTGAATGTCTACAAATAGTTTTTCTTGTTCCTATTGCAATCTTGTATTAAAATCTATTCTCAATCACATAGGTCTCAATCCTTGTGATAGTTTAGTGGCATCTACAATTTCATTTCTCAGAATATATTTCATCTGGGAGTGAAATAAATGATTTAAAATCACTTTTCTTTCATCTATTGTTGATAGAGATTGTCTATAAGCCTCTGGGTGTACCTTAGGCATGATTGGGCTTAGATCTTGATGTTTTTGGGTTTTCTAACTCGAGCCTTCATGTGCTATAATCTCATAGATTGTGTGAAAAAGTGCAAATTTGGGCCTCCATTTAAGCACATATTCTGGTTAAAGAAAAATTTTAGCTATTTTGAGCATTCTGTTGGTTTAGCATTCCATTTTGTAAAAGTTCTCAAAGATTTGGTGAATTAAGTCCATCCTGCCTCACCTCCCACCAAAAATCTACTTAAAAACAACCAATCCTACCCATACTACCCCTTTTTTCCTATGTGTATACAAATGCATAATTTCCATTACCAAAACATGCAAAAACAATCGGGTTCCTAATGTCTTTAGTAGCTTGAACCTTGTCTAGAAAATATCTCCACTATCTAGAGTGACAACTCATGAGAGTTAGATTTTGTTGCATTGATCATATTTTCTCCAAGGTCTTATTCATAACCTCATAGAGAAGGATATCTCCATCTCCTCCATAAACAACAAGGCTACAGAAGGGTCCTCTCACCCTGGTTGAAAGGCACAACCATAAAGTAGTGAGGATAGATCAAATCCTCTTGAGGGTGCTATCCATTTCTCCACATCTGAGTGACAAAAGGCCAGTTAGATCCCATCCCCAGCTACAAAATGACTCATTTCATCTATCTGTCTCTAAGCTTCCTATCAATACTTGTGATGTTGCTCAAATTTGAGGGAGAATCAATTTGGGTACCAACACCCAATTGCGCCATTATCGGGCACCATTTTGTTATTACTAGAACTGATTTGTGGTTCATTTTTCATTTTGATTCATTTGCTTCTCGGATTCGTAAGTACCACTTTGTAAGCATTTCTTATATGCTCTAAGTGCTAGAATATTATTTCAACATCATCCTGGTTTCGGGCTTGTAAGAAGTTTCAAGTTACAAGTGTTGTATGCAACTTTTCCAGTCTCTACAAGTTTTTGCACTAGTATTCACTGATAAATCTTGGTAAAGGAAGGTCAGATCTTTCATTTCCAGTTTCTAGTGCTAATATACATTTGACAGATCATATTTTAGTGCATTTTCACAACTAAGGTGGAAATCCTTAGTGGCAACTCCCTGTTGATTTGATTTTGATAAGGACCAATGTCTTAAACCTCTATCAAGTGAGATTTTTACTAATATTTGCAAAACTGAAGGAAGAAGATATTTCTTCTCTAAGGATCCTACTAGGACACTATTTTTAGAGCTAGGAAAAAAATTCAGAAGGAAGAAGATCCTGGAGAGTTTTGGGAGAACAATAGTTAAAAAGAGATCCCAATTAGTGAAAGTGACCAGCCTATCATTGAATATTTCATTCAAGTGCTTCTGAATCAGGTAGTCTCTTTGTGGAATTGAATTCTCCATCTGGAGAGGGGCCTTCATTTGAATTTGAAAGGTTTGCTTCTCATTCTTCCCCATGTTTTTCAAAGGTTGATAGGGATTTCCAAGAAACAAGGCCTTTAGAGGATATCCATTTTGAAAGCTATACTCCTGTGTTTCAAGGACCCCCTGCCCCTTATCAATTTATTTCTCCCCAAGATCACCTCCTCGAATCAATATGGCTCATCCCCCACCCAGACCTCCATTTTTGTAACACCTTTGGACCTATAAATTTTGTGGGAATGGCTGGTTATCCAAATGCAGTACCTCAAGATGTAAGGAAAATATTACCAAAGTTCCAGGAAACAATGCTATAACTGGTGATCAACATTTAAAGCTTTTTATCAACATGATGGAAGACTTTGAGATTGAACATGAAGATGTATACATCAAATTGTTTGTTCACACTTTGGAAGAGGATGCAAGGGACTGGTATAAAGCATTTCCAAGATAACTCTATTGATTCTTGACTGAGATGAACAATGCATTTAGATTGCAATATGGTGATAGGACTAACCCTAGGTTTCTTCTATCAGAGTTTGAAAATATCAAGAAGAATCCTAATGAGTCAGTACATGATTTCAACACAAGGTTCAATAAGACTTTGAGAAGATTTCCTGTTAACTTGAGGCCATGTGATGAATCATGTTTGATCAAATATTCAAGATGCATTTGATAAAAAGGTTGCTTACTACTTGAGGGACAAAACCCTACCAATTTGAGGCAGGCCTTCACTATGGCTTTGCAAATTGAAAACAATATCAAGGAAATTGGAAAACCTCCTAAGAGGGATGGTGTGAAGCTGGTTAACCCATAAAAAACCTCAAACAAGTAAGGTTGTGATTTGGAGGAAGTTGTGAAGACTTTGGTAGGGGATGTCAAAGAAATTTCCTACAAACTAGCTCGGGCTGAGAAAGGAATTGGGCAGTAGAGCTCACAAGGTCAACACAAGCAACAAGGCCAAGAAATATTTACAAATCATCAAAGAATTGATGACAGAGGCAAGGGACCTGTTGGATTTGGAAATAGGCAGCCCCAAGGCAGGGAAACAGAATGGTGCCTGATCCTTTGGCTGCCAGAGTTGTTGTTGTGGAAGAAACAAAGGTCATTGATTGGTGTGACAAATGTTTCATGCCCCATGCTCCTTGTGAAGAATATCAACAAGAAGAAGAGGAAGTTGATGATGATAATGATGATGATGTTTACATGATGGGTTGCTCCACAAGCTCACAACAAGGGGCAACTTCAACTGAAGTGATAAGTGCTCAGACTACTGCCACTTTTTGGGACTGCATTCATAGGGTACCACTTCTTCCTCCCTCTCATACTTTAGAAGTAGATATATTCACAATATTTTGAGATACCTAATAATGAATTTGAGTATTTAAGAGCTCTAATGATAAAGAAGTATGATGGAGGAATCCCATCTGAGGAGGATAGGCAGTTATTGATGAATGTTGTTGTTTCTCAAAAAAAGGAATATAACACAAGAAGTAAGGTTGTCAAAGGGACAGGGCCTCAAGCCAAGCCAAAAAATCCCTTACTTTCAAACATTCCTAAAGAGGCTCCTAAGAAAGATGCATCTTCCAAAAACCTTGTTGTCCCAAACAAAAATCATATTTCTCCTCATGCCCAAACTATCAAGAAACCTATGTCATCTGATGAGTTTGCTAATCTCCCTTCTAATGTTGCCTTGCCAAAGAATGTCCCATATGACATTGCCCAAGTTTTAAGTCAAATCAAAGTCTTTGTTCCAATTGTTGAGTTGCTTAGGATTCCTGAGCACAAAAGGAGAGCATTTGAATACTTGGGATTGAAAGAAGAGAAGACTTCCCTAGGTAGAAATGTAAACATTGTGGAGACTCCTCCAATCATTGAAGAGTTAGAAACACCACCAACATTGGAGGAACTAGGTGAACCACCTGAGGTCTATTTGGGGACATCCTTGGTGGAATCTCAGTTAAATGTGGATCCATTCTTCACCACTTTGATCATAAAGGACAGATTACTCCACAACTGTATGTTTGACTCAGGGGCATCATGCAATGTCATGCCTCTGGAAGTCATGAATGAGCTGAATATCAAAGTAACAACAGCATATGGGAAGTGCACTACCATGGACTCCAGAGAGGTGCCAGTAGTGGGATGTGTGAAGGGTTTGGTGGTGCAACTTGCAGCTTACCCAGGTAAAAATTTAAAACTTGATGTTGTCATTGTTGACTGCCCAGCCAAGTGGGGTATGTTGCTGTCTAGAAAATGGGTTTAAGTGTTGGTGGGAGTGTTCAAATGGACATGTCTTATGCCACCATCCCAATTGAGGGCAGCCTTGTCAGTTGTATGGAGAAAAGAAGATGTTGCACCTTATTGAAGATCCCAACAATGCATCCTATGAAGTATTGTACACAAGTGTTGATGCTGATAATTTTGTAGGATTTGCTTGATGGAAAAGAGCACAAGATTGAAGAATGCAAGTGTCTTGAACAGAAGGAAGGATCTCCTTGGACTTTATTGTTTGATGGAGCTTGCTCCAAGTTTGGAAATGGTGCTGGTGTTGTTCTAATTTCTCCAGGCCAGAAAAGTTTGTTTTTTCCTTCAAACTCAACTTTGAGTGCACTAACAACATTGCTGAGTATGAGGCATTATTGTTAGGTTTAATAATTGCTTGGAAATATGGTGTCAAGGACATTATTGTCAAAGGAGATTCATAATTAATTGTCAAGCAAGTCAGAAAACTTTATGCCACAAAAAATCAATGAATGAAATAATATAAGCATGCAGTTTGGGATCTTATTGAGATGTTTGATTCATTCAACATTGTGCATCATGATAGAAAGTTCAATGATTTTCCATAGAAAAGCTTGCAGTGTTGGGATCTCGGTTTGACAATTGTACAATGTCCCCATATTGTGAATATGATGTTGAGGTATTGACAAGACCCTCTATCCCTGAACAATATTAAACATTGGCAAGTTTTTTGATGATGATGCTCAGATCAGAAGATTTTCTGCAGAACAAGGGAGAGTTTTGTTGATCAATGCATTGATTGGGAGCCAATGGTGTGTGTAGCAGAGGGAAAAGAAACCTTGTTTGGAAAAGGCATCATCCAACTAAAAACTAATACCATTCCTAGAGGGCTAGTTGCTCTTGAATCAAACTTTGATAATGTTGATTGCATTATTAATAGACATATGGCAGCCTCAAGGGATGTTGAGGAGCATGATCTTGGTACAAAGGAGAAACCAAGGAAGATTTGGTTAGGCAATCTCAGCAAGGAGGAGAAGTAATCATACATCCAATTGTTGAAAAAATACCAAGATTGCATGGCTTGGACCTATTCTGAATTAAAAGCATACAGAGAGGATCTGTTTCAACATGAGATTCCCTTGGAGTCCAATGCAAATCCATTCAGGAAGAAATAGAGGCCAATCAATCCACTCTTATCTCTTAAAATGCAAGAAGAACTGAAGAAACTAAGAGATGGAGGGATTATTCAGCCCACAAGGTATTCTTCTTGGGTTGCAAACCTAGTACCAGTAAGAAAGAAGAATGGTGATATCAAGTTATGTGTGGACTTCAGAATCTAAACAGAGCATCAATGAAGGATAATTATCCTTTACCAAACATGGAGAACATGCTGCAATTAGTGACTAGTTCTAAATTGCTCTCTACCTTGATGGTTTCTCTTGGTTATAACCAAGTTGTGGTGAAGGAATCAAAAAGGATCAAGACAACCTTTACTACTCCTTGGGGAACCTATGTGTATGTCGGATGCCCTTTGGTTTGATGAATGTTGGAGCCACCTTTTCAAAGAGCAATGGATGTTGCTTTTTCTAGTTACATCAATGAGTTTATTGTTGTTTACCAAGATGATGTAACTGTGTTTTCTAGAAGAGAAGTGACCACTTTTACACTTGGAGAAGATGTTGATAAGATGTAGAGAATATGGCATCTCACTCAATCCAAAGAAATGCCATTTTGGAGTGCAGAAGGAAAAGTTTCTTGGTCACATTGTGTCACAAGAAGGGGTGATGATTGATCCAGAAAGGGTAGAGGCCATCAACAAGGTCCCAATTCCAAGAACCAAGAAAGGAATTCAATCCTTCTTTGGGTAGATAAACTTCATCAAAAGATTCATATCAAACTTTGTTGAGTTGACCATTCCAATCACTTCCATGCTAAAGAAGGACCAGTCATCAAATGGGAGGAGGTTGCCATCCAAGCTTTCAATGGAATCAAAGAGGCATTGAAGCATGCCCTATTTTAGTAGCTCCAGACTATAAGAAGCCTTTCCAATTATTTTCCTTTGCTTCAGAGAACACTATTGCTTTTGTCCTACTGTAAGGATGATGAAGGGGCTGAGAGGCCAATTGCCTTTTTCAGTAAGGCATTGCAGGGGGCTGAGCTGAAATACACTATTATGGAGAAGCAGGCATTTGCCTTGTAAAAGAAAAAGGTTTTCAGGCCTTACATTCTAAGTTCAAAATTTGTTTCTTATGTTCCCCACACCATGGTGAAGGACATCTTATCAGAGATGGAGGTCTCAAGAAAAAGATGTAGATGGGTGAACAAGTTGCAAGAATATGACATGGATATCCAAACCACGAAGTTGGTGAGAGGTTTGGGCTTGGCTAAGCTTATGGCTGAGAGAAACTTGCAAAATATTGAGGTAAATGAGGTAGAAGAAGAAAGGGTAGGTGTTTTTGAAAAATTGATGAGTTCTGAGTGGTACAAGGATGTGATTTTTTATCTCAGACACTTATACTGCCCTGAGTATTTAAGTAAGAACCAGAAAAGAGCTCTTAAGTTGGCCTCCCAGAAATATGTCATTACTGATTATGGGTTAGCTTGGAAGAACCCAGAGGGAGTCCTCTTAAGGTGCATTACTGAAGATGAAGCCCCAAGATAATTGTTGATCTCCATGGAGGAGTTTGTGGGGGCATTTTTCTACAAGAGTCACAACACACAAGATCCTGAGGGCTGGTTATTGGTGGCCAACTCTCTTCAAGGATACAACCTTGTTGGTTAGAAGATGTGAGAGTTGCCAACATTTTCTCTGGAAGACTGAAAGCTTCAGCTCCCTACCCTTTGCATCCTGTATCAATTGAAGCCCCATTCAAGCAATGGGGAATGGATTTCATTGGTGAGATTTCAGACCCTTCAAGTGCTGGCCATAAGTGGATTCTTGTAGCCATTGATTACTTTACTAAATGGGTGGAGGAAATCCCCACCAAGAAGGAAACACACCAAATTGTCATGGATTTTGTGTAAACCATATCATCTGCAGGTTTGGGTGCCAAGTCAAAATTGTAGCTGATAATGCCATGAGTTTCAGAGCTAAACCTCTAGTGGCAATGTGCAAAGAGTATGGGATCAACTTGACATATGCCTCTAATTACAATCCCCAAGGAAATGGACAAGCTGAGTCCAGTAATAAAAACTTTTGAAGATTATCAAAAGAACCTTGGAGCTGAACAAGAGAAAATGGGGTGAATAGTTGAAGTTTGTTGTTTGGGCTGATAAATTACTATTAAAAGAGCCACTAGAAAGAGTCCATTTGAGTTGGTGTATGGAACTCAGCCCTGCTGCCCCTGCATATGCAATTATCCTCATATCATTTCATTCAACAACTGGAAGATCAAGAAGTAAGTCCTTATGATGCTCACATTAACCAGATTGTTGAACTTGATGAAGAAAGGAGGGCATCCCACCAGAGGCATGTAAAGTTCAGAGAAAAGTTGAAGAAGTTATTTGACAAGAAGGTCACTCCTAGAGCTTTCAATGTTGGAGATCTTGTGCTACTATGGGATAGTAGGCATGAAGATAAGGGAAAGCATGGAAAATTTGACTCATTATGGATGGGCCCTTACTCCATTGATATTAGAATTGGTGAACATACCTTCTTCTTGAAGGACTTGGATGGTGAATTTCTTGAATTTCCTATTAATGGCAGGAATTTGAAGCATTTCTTGGATTGATTCCCTAAATCAAGGTAAACATCTTTTGTATAGTGTATAGTTTTTTGTTTGTTTCTTGTCTTTTGTGTTTTTGCTTGTTCTGGTCCTTGGTGACCTATTTTTGTTGGTTTCTCTATTTCATTTTTGGGAGATGGCTCTTGTTTCTCTACTCTACAAGCTGACTCCATTGCCCAATGGATATTTTTGGCACTTGGTCTACCTTTTTCTTGTGGCACTCACAGGAGTGCCCATCCCATCCTCGAGTCGAGCCGATGTTGGTGCTCAAAATAGTCTCGCCCCATTTTTCCTTTGAAATCTATTGATTTACGGTCTCTATCACATTTTTTATCTCCTCGTGTTGTGCCTGAAAGACTCTGTTCCTTCCTTTTTTTTGCCATAATCAATCCTTTCCTTGGGTCAAAGATCACTTATGGATCCATATTTAACTCCTCTTTCTTTGTTCTGTTCCTCTGAAAAGGTCTAATTTGGGTCTCCCATTCTCTATTCATCTAAAAACTTGGGCTCTCCCATTATTTCCCATTTTCCATAGTCAGGGATTTGTTGTTGTCCTTGTCATTTTTTCCCTAAATACTTGAAGAAAAATGAATGGATGTAGCTTCTGAAAGAATGTATTTGAGCCTTGTAACATTTCTAAATTCTTTGTCCTTGGAGAAAATTTCATCTCCGGGCTCAAATGGTCATTTTTCTACATTTTACGGTTTGGTTTGACGGGTGTTTCTCCCAGTCAAATTTACATCCTTGCATCAATAGGGAACGTGGCCTCTTTTGGTTGGATACGGCTCAAAGGGTACTTCAAAAATTCCATGAATTTCCTCAACTCAAAATTTGTCCACGTGGAGGAACGACACTCATTTGAAGATTTACTTTTGGTTTGGCCTTGAGTAGCGCTGAGAGGACACGTGGAGGTTTCCGCTACTTTTCCTAGACTTAGATAAATTTTTATGTAGCTAAATATAGTTTGGTGGGACAGGACACATGGTGAGCCCACGCTCATTCAGGGTCTCAAATTTGGGCACCATTTTGAAATTGCGCCATGGAGACACGTGGAGGCTTCCACCGGGTCTTCCCATACTTAGTATTTTTTCAAAAGGTTTTGGGAGGTCTGGGACACATGGAGGAACCACATGTTTGGGACCGGCCCTTGAGTTTCATTTTAAAGAAGCGCCAAGAGGACACTTGGAGGCCTCCGCTCACTTTGCATTTTGCTTGGACTTTTCAATGGCCAAAGGAGATTTCCTCGACCCTGACACATGGCACCTTCCACTGAGCTTTAAGCCTTCAAACAAATTTTTCAAGCCAGGACACGTGGCGAGCCCCATGCTCTTTCAAGGTCTCAAATTTTGGGGACCATCTCAAGGTGTGCCATTGTGACACGTGGAAGTTTGAAAAGTCAAAAAGGACGGGGAAGTGGACCATCGGGGAAACTTAGAATTTTTTTCCTCTTATTCTCAAAAGGGTTAAAATATCAAAATGGCCCATGAAAGCCTAAAAAAGGATCAGTCAAAGTTTGTTTCAAAGTCAATGATGGAGGTGTGGACTCTCGGGGGAAATTTGGAAAATTTTCCTTTTGGGAGAAAGGAGTTAAAAGTGTAAAAGGAAGCGTGGTTCCACTGGGACCCACATTAGAAACTAGAAGTGGAAGGGCGGAGCTGTGGGGAAAACTTGGAAAAATTTTCCTTTTCCAAAAAAGGAGGTCAAATAGTAGAATTTAGTTATGGTTCCTTTGGGACCCACCTTAGGACACATGTCAGCTCATTTCTCAAGGGTGGAGGTGCGAGAAAAATGTGAAAAATTTTTCCATTTTTCCAAAAGGTGATGAAAAAAAGGAAACCCCGAGCCCATTTTAAATTGAATCTTCCACGTGGATGACCCAAATTCAAAGTAAAGATCAACACAAGCTTGTGTGTCTGAATCTGATTTTCCCCATTTTTACTAAAAGCTCCTGGAAGTGTGAGTCTTCATGATTTCTTGGTATTTCCTACACACCAAATAGAGAGGAGAGTTAATTTTGATATCTAAGTTTGGTGGGGAAGATCTGGAGATCTCTTTCACCATTAAAATGGTCTGACTATCGGGCTTGATCTCGATCTGATTTTCCATTTTTCTTCTCCCAAGCATGCAAGGAGCCAGATTTGATAGATTAGGGGTGGAAGTGGTTGGAAAATAGAAGGAAGAGTGATCTACTAGAGAAGGAGTTGAATGCGGGAGATATTCAAGAGATCTTCCCCCTGAGCACCTGACAACTTTTTTTACATATCTGATTCTGGGAATCATGATCGAGATCATGGCGAAAATATTGGTGCACTCAATGTCTAGTTTTTTGGGGGAAAACTTTGTTGTAAAATGTATAAATGGCACAAATTTATCGTGCAAATGGTTGGAGTGTTAGAGGTTAGGACTGATTTTCTAATAGAAAAAATCCCAAGATAAATTTAACAAAGCCCATCTTTTTGAGAAGTCCATCTGAGAAGCCTGTATATCTCTTTTGTATTAAATTTGATCATGTCAAGGTGGTTGTGAGTGTACAACCATTGAAAAGCTCTGAGATTGTTCTAGAAACTTTCCCCTTGATAAATTTAATCAAACTCGAAGTTATTCTATGTTGATCTTGAGCAAAATGTGTCTGTTTCATTTCTGAATGTCTGCAAATAGTTTTTCTTGTTCCTATTGCAATCTTGTATCAAAATCTTTCTCAATCACACAGGTCTCAATCCTTGTGATAGTTTAGTGGCATCTGTAATTTCATTTCTCAAAAGAGCTTTCATCTGGGAGTGAAATAAATGATTTAAAATCACTTTTCTTTCATCTGTTGACAGAGATTGTCTGTAAGCCTCTTGGGTGTACCTCAGGCATGATTGGCTTAGATCTTGATGCTTTGTTGGGTTTTCTAACTCGAGCCTTCATGCTAGAATCTCATAGATTGTGTGAAAAAGTGCAAAATCTTGGGCCTCCATTTAAGCACATATTCTAGTTAAAGAAACATTTTAGCTGTTTTGTGGCATTCTGTTGGTTTAGCATTCCATTTTGTAGAAGCTCTCAAAGATCTAGTGAATCAAGTCCATCTTGCCTCACCTCCCACCAAAAATCATACTTAAAACAACCAATCCTACCTTGTCTAGAAAATATCGTACTACCCTTTTTTCTCGTGAGAGTGGGGTTCATTGATCATATTTTCTCCAATGTCTTATTCATAACTTCACAGATGTGTATACAAATGCATAATTTCCATTACCAAACATGTAACAATAATCGGATCTATATGTTCCTAATGTCTTTAGGTAGCCTCAATTTGGGTAAACCTTGTCTAGAAAATATCTCCACTATCACGTTGAATTAAATAAGATGAGTCTTGAATACACTATGAAAAATGAATAGGATTTTCCTGAATAATGATGTCCCCCTGAATGACTTTCCTTGTATGACCCATTGTGCCAAAACTACTCTTTGAGTGTAACTTACTATTTTTAGTAAGTGTGAATTGCGAGATGAGATGACCTTTCATGCAATCCTCCCTCTATGTTTACTGACTTCTTCATATCCTTTTCAAATGGTGGCTTACCTAAAGTAACAGACCCTTATGCAGGGAGACATGCTATTTTTAGTAAGTGTGCCACGAATGTCGAATTGTGACAAAATGGGTCTTGAAATTCAGGTCTTATTACATGGTTCCACGCTCTGAATTTTGAGTAATTCCTTCATCTAAACAAGTGGGAAAATTATATTTTCATCAATAGGGGGAATAATACTAAAAACACAGCCCTCCATATCCCTAAACAAATGGACTTCATGGCACGAAAACTAGTTCATGTGAAGCTAGATTTTAAAACTATAGTTCTCTCCAATTTTCGCACGATTTCACCCACTAGAATCCTGAGAAGTGGAGAGGTAGCTTGTTGGTTTTTATCATAGTTGTATCATGGTTGCCATTAATGGAGCTTGAAAATTGAAGGTCTTGTTTTTTTTCCATTCGTGATGAAATCGATTCCATTTCAATAGGGTTTTCTTGCTTATGCTTCGGAGAAATTTCTCTTCAATCCGATAAACCGCTTGATGGGAAATTAAATTTTTCCTTCGTTGACACAAAAATGAGATTTCTTCATTGTGAATGTTCCTTGCTAAAAATGTAGCTTTGAATAAGATTTTTAATGTCCTTCAAGAGATAAGAACTCGAGATACAAATTTTTGTCAATCCGCACAACGGTTTGGAAGATATGTTCAATTCTTAGTTTTATGGCAATGAAGTTTACAAACTTCTTTTCCTCTATTCTTCGTTATTTTTCCATGATTTGATCAATCTTAATTTTGTGGCCTATATGCTGCCATGGAGTGAAGGATCATTTATTTGTAATGGAGCTATTTGAATATTTGGCAATTGTAGAGTGAGATGTTCTCTGCAACTTTTCTTTTCGCGGTGAGAAGCAACAAGAAGTAGCGAACGATTTGAAAAATTTTCAAATTTTTGAGTTAGGGTTGGGCACAATATTATTTTTCCCTAATTTCCTTGACCTCAAGGATGTGAGGGACATCAGATTCCATGGTGATCGGGATGGCGACACGTGGTGGTGATCCGACGGTAGGGAATGAAGGTGAAAAAAGCTACTTTAAAGCATTGGGAATGAAAGTCACCACGTGGGTGACCAAAAGACTCCCAAAGGGGATTGATGCCTTTTCCATGTCTTATGACCTTAACCTCAAGGAAATGATTTACATCAGTTTCCACGGTGGTCCTAGACCTGACACGTGGCACTTGATCTGACGACAGGGAATGAATGCTCCAAAAATGCACCTAGGGGCTGAACTGTCAAGTCTAGAGTTCATATGAGGGTCCTAGAGATCACATGGGGAATGGAACATTTTTCAAGGTTTTCCATAGCTGACCTCGGGGACTTCGGGGGACATGAAAACCCGTCAGCTCCCGGTGTTGACACGCGTCCTCCGAAAAATGACTAAGTCTCGCCTTAAAGAGGATAACTTGGAATGATGATAACTTGAGCTCCCGGTGGAATTTATTGGTGAAATTTTATATGATCCTAATGAGAAATGGAATTTTCAATCCAATGGTATGGGTATCATGTATTGATTCATCCATATGATCCCTGAAAAATAGTATTTTTGATTTGAGACTCCATTTATGCCTAATAAAAACTAACTACAAATCCTATACACCAAGGTGTTTTGAAAAATATTATTTCACCATAATGTAGGCCTTAGAATCCTATTTCGGAGATGTTTTCTTTACTTATAACTCCATTCGAGCTCATGAAATCTTTTTTTGAATCCCAATATTTTTTTAGACCTCGCGTACTACCTAGGCTCGTGAACAATGTTTTTACTCAACCGCTCCAAGTCTTTCAAAACTTATCCAAACAATCTAAAAACATTTCTCTAATTTTATAAGGTCTTAAATTCACCTCTATGTTGAATTTGGCCCTTTGTTCCGCTCCCAGGTGGTAGATAGTCCCGGGAAGGCCATTGATAGCCCTTCCTTTAAGTGCCCGTAGTTCTCAAATGAACTCCTGAAATCCCTTAGGGGGAATGAATGGAATCTCCTAAATCACCTAGAAGGATGATAGAAAATTATTTGGGAGGTAACTTGGACTTACTGAATAGATCCGGGGTATCTTGGAATGATATAACTTGAAAAATTTGACACTGGGTATAGTTGTCGTGCTAAGAAATTGTTAATTTCCCGAGCCACACATTTGCATGACAAAAATGTCTCTATCTTGGGCACATGACATGGAATGAGCATAGTGAGGACATGTCATGGGAATCTAGAATCTTAATTTAAGACCATATAATTTGTTGACCAATGCCTTAGCCATTGGACCTTGTAGAGACATGTATAACTTACAACAAGAGAGCGAAAAGAAGGAAACACACACGCACATGAAAAGGACGGAAAAAACACACAAAACACAATAGGAAGGAAAACACACGCAATGTAAAAGGGAAACACACCTAACAATCACCTATGGTACAAGGTGGGGGACAACCCACTTTTATCAAGTAATTTTCATTTCTCAAAAGTTACCCTCAAGAGGAAACACCAAATGATGATTTTTTGTGAAGACGTTGACGGGTTCTAGAAATTACTTGCCCCTCCTCAAATGCTTATGAAAGCTAGGTGCTTTCAAAATTTTCTATGTACTTGGTAGGAGTGAGTCCATGTGAGCTTATTGATGCTCAGGTCCTAGCTTGGAATTACATTTCCTTCATCCTCTTTGAAATTGGTTTCATAGTGCCAGTTGCATTTTGCATTTATCCACATAGATGATGCTTTGCTGAGCACGCTATCACTTCCCCAGGGCTACTTTTCATTCAAATTTCTTGAACATTATTGACTCTTCTCTTTCCCAGTGTCTATCCTCATTGACATCTTCTCCATGATAAACCTCATACTTGTCATTTTTCTTTACTCAAATGTGAGTTGCTTGAGTAATCGATGTAAGGATTAGACGTGACCTCGTATTTATATTCTATGTCCATGACATGAATGAAGAAATCAAGAATCAGCTCGGGGTCCTCCGCAACCTCTACCGCATCGAGATTTCTTGTACGAATTTATGCTTTGTCATTTCCTGCAACTCCTCTTTGTATGCCTTTGAAGAATATTTATTTTACATCTCAAGGAAACTATCTAGAGGGATTACCTCATCATCTTGGGAATCACTGTGTTTTATCACTCCTTTCTCCGAGGAGCTTCATTTTCAAAGGATTAAAAACTTCTTGCTTCTAATTCTTCATGATGGGGAGTATCTTCTTCTGCAAATGGAAAAGAGAATATCTCCATTTCTTCATCATATCCACAAACCATTGGCTCGAGAGGGACATCATATTTCTCATATTTCCTTATCTTGATATGGCCAAACTTCACATTGGTTAAGGCTTCCGAATCAGCTTTATTATTATCTTGCAGATTTGTGGCTTGCATCAGGAGTTTGAGACTTATCTTGAGGTCATTTTTTTCTTCCGTGGCTCTCAAAAGTTCTTGTACGGAGATTTCCTTCAATCCTTTCATGGGCTCATCACAAGCTGATTTTTTCTCTCCATAGATTTCCTAACTAAGATCACCTTCATCCCCAAATGGGAATGAGAATAACTCCTCATATTGAATAAGCATATAAGCTGATTTTTCTTCTTGAAAATCATCAAGCACCATTTCCTCTTCTTTATGTTTTGCTTCATCTGAAAATTTAGGGATTCCCTCTTGTAACTTGAATCTCCTCAATGCTTATTTAAAATCCAAATATCTCCTAGAATGCATGTTTGGACCTATCAAGATGGGGATATCCTCTTCCTCCTCGCCCAAAAAGTGATTCATCTGCCTACTACCTTGATATAAGATGTTAGCTTACGGGATTCCTTACTTTCATACCATGTACCTCATCTTCTTCTTAGGAATAAATTGCTCCACATATCCCTTCATTGGTATGGTTGCAAAAGACCAATTCATCTAAATTTTCCCTCCCAATTCTTGGTACAAATTTCTACTCAACAACATTTTGAATGAGGTTAGGACGTCTACTACCAAAATCATCGTTGAAGCTTTCTTTTCTGGAAATTTGGCGAGTTCCACCTATGCATATTTTACCTTCCCTACAAGTGATACCTCTTTTGATTCCTCAAGAGTAGAAAGAGCCACTAGGTGGAGTCATGGTAAGTGTGAGAGCCTTTGCAACATTTAAAGGAATCACGTTGTCTAAGGCACCGAATCTATTATGCAATTATTCAATACATATTACCCAATAAGAAGCGAGACGTAGAAAGGTTCGACTTTTTCAGTCTTTGATGCAATCGAGAAAGAATATTCGATGAGGGAGGTGTAGGTGATTTTTGTAGCATGGATTTGAAACTATAAGTTACAAAATTGGGTGTTAGACTACCACTTCTGATATTTTGGATGAACCTCTCAAATTGTTTAGGATGAGTCCGCAAATATTTAGTTTCAGTAATATGCTCTTTGTCTTTGTTTACATATTCTATGAACTCAAAGGGAGAATATGTGGACAAGGAGGGTGAAGGGACTAATATTGGAGTCTAGAAAGGCTTGGGAGCAGGATTTGATTTTTGGGAAATGGAGGGTATTTTGAAAGGTACACTAGGAGCTTTCTAAGTACTAGATTTTATAGGATCATATTTAGATTTTAAATTGGAAGAGACATCAGAAGACTTACTTGGCATTGCAGGAGCCTTCTTGCTTGATACGGGATCAAGTTCCAACAATGTAGTCTTCATGGAAGATGTAATTGGTGATCCTTGAGTGATTATTTTGTTTTGCAGAGTCACATTAGGAGGATCGTCAACTATATTTTTCTTTACACTAGTGGAGGGGGTGCTCCTTTCTTGACCGAGAACAAGTGAATACTACACATGAGTAATCGGGTAGATCTTATTCATATTCTTCATCACATCCATAATACTCACAAAATCTGATTTGTGTATTGTTCTCAAACTCATCACTTTCTAGGAAATCATCACCTACACTTTCTTGTTCAAGATCCTCTTCATCTTCCTTACTCCTAAAATTTTCATTGATATGTGGGGCCTCCAAGGCAAGCCTTCAAGGTTCTCGTATAATCTTATCGTCATTTCTCCTTTTGGTAGAAATGTGTTCAAATGTTTCCCTCTTCAATGAGGCCATTTCATTTACCAATTATTTCAGCGATGGATTGGTTCTCTCATCTCTGGGATGTTGGTTCTTTCCCTTTGATGGATTCTTGATTTTTCTAGAGAGTATGAGATCGTCACCAAGTTCAATGGCTGTCATTTTTGCTTCTACAATGTTCCTTGGTTGGGCTCTTCGGACAAAAAATCCCACTTCCGATGATTGAGCATTGATGAAGAATCTCTTGACTTTGTTTTGAGATGGCGAATCCTCTTCAGGTATCCTATGAAGAAACTGTTTGAAACGAGCCATGAAGTCTCTCATGGTTTCATTTTCTCCTTTCTCTATTTGAGCCAACTACACCAGGAGGTCCTGACAGTCTTTAGTTGATTTAAATATCTCATCAAAGGTGGTCTTGATGTCATCCCAACCAGTGACGGATCGGGTAGGTTGGAGGTAGAACCATTCTGCTACTTTTTCTTGGAGGGACTCCATGAACTATCTCACAACAACCTCTTCATGTTGGACAATAATCATTCCACTTGATGTTGTGAAAGTAGCGTTTTTTCTTCAGGATGTTGTTCATTTCCACCTTTGAACTTTGGAAATTTCTTATGGGAACCCGCTGGTAGATTGTGAAGAGGGGGTTCAAGAGCAAGAAAGATTGTATTCCTTCCCATGGAACAATGGGTTAAGGTCTTTCTTCTTCATCTTCCATTGTCGTTTTGTTTCTTCTCATGATTTTAGAAATTGTTCTTCTTCTAGGAACTTAATGACCAATGGTTCTTGAAAAATGGGAGAATTTGAAGGGGGAGTATCAATAGGAGTCTTGACAGATTTCCAGGTGAACTATTTGAAGAGCTATATGGAGAGGAGCCTTGAGATAAGAAGTATGGATTATCTCTAATTTGTTCTTGCTGATTTTTCAAAGCGTCGAAATAGGGATTAACAACACCACTCGACCTCGCTCAACCTCGGTGTATCTTCCTTCAGCCAACTTTTGGAAAATTTTGTAGTGAGAACACCAAAGGAAATTGTGGAATGTGAAAAGTCACATGTAAAAATCATCGTGTGTGTCTTTTAGCAATAGATTTTCATGAACTTTTTTTTTTCTATTTTTTCAATATTTGTTTTTGTATTTTGGGGCCTTGTAGTCATATTTTGGGTACATGATGTTGCTAAATATACACCACGGTGGACTCCAAAAGTTGTTGGCGAGAAAATTTCTCAGGTGGAAAAACTTGTGGATTTCATGCCAACGCTCTGGGAATCTAAGTCCCTCTACTTAATCTGGTGTAGCTTTCATATATGCATGCACATGAAAAGGTGGGTATCTATGGTGGCCTTTCGATCGGGGATCCAACAGGGACTCTCCACCGACCCTCGCAAAAAAATTTGCAGATACCTGCAAGAGAAGAATTTTCTAGGAGAGCGGGAAAGGGAGTGAGAATATTAGATAAGAGAAACTAATGTCGGAAGTAGGAAATAAGATACTTGCATTACACTAGTTGTAAATTAAATCACATGCATTTATGAGAAGAAACAACCCTATAAATGGCAACAAGATGAGATAAGATTATGAAATCATAGTTTCTAAAATCTCCTCATAAAAATACTACAAAATCCTTCTTCTTTTATTGATGCTTAAACAGAATTTTTACATAGTGTGGAAATGGAAGAAATTTGAGAGTGGAGGAAAGTAGAAGAAAATGGCTATCTCATTTTCTTTCTCTAAGTAAAATGCACTCTTGAGTTTACAAGATCAAATGCCAATGTTTTGAAATGGAAATAACATTACAATTTATAGAATGAGAGGTGACTTATCGTCTTCCTCATCACCCTCCATATGCCTTATTCCTAACTTTAGACTATTCATATTCATACAAAATATTAAATTCCCTTTTATAAAATCAAGGAAACATAATTTACATTATGTTTCTAAAGTCACTTTTAAGTGACTTGAAGGCATATTAAAAGTGTAAACCCAAACGAAGAATTAGAACATTTGAAAGTGAGAGAAAGTTGGGAGGAAGAGGAGAGAGAAATAGAGAGAGGAGAAGAAAAGAAGATGTCATTCCCGATGATGTTTTTTGATCCTCGTCGATGGAAGCTCCAAATGTAGTGAAACTCGAATCTTCAAACTCCTTGCACACCGTAAAATCCTTCCAATTAGTCCACGAATGCTCACCAAGTGGAATGAAATAACATGGATCTCGAATGCCCTTTGAAAAATGACTAGGATTCTCTTGAACAATGATGTCCCCCTGAATGATTATCCTTGTATGACCCATTGTGCCAAAACCACTCTTTGAGTGTAACTTACTATTTTTAGTAATCGTGAATTGCGAGCCAAAATGACCTTTTTGATGACCTTGCCTACGATGCTCCCGTTGTGTTTACCACCTTCTTCATATCCTTATCAAATGGATGCTTACCTGAAATGTAAGACCCTATGTAGGGAGACATGTTATTTAGTAAGTGTGCCACGAATGCCAAATTGTGACAAAACGGGTCTTGAAATTATGGGTTTTATTCCAGGGTTCCACGTTCTGAATTTTGAGTAATTCCTTCATCTGAAAAAGTGGGAAAATGATATTTTCATATGCAGGGGTAGAATACTAAAAAAACAAAGCCCTCAATATCCCTAAAAATAGGGACTTCATGGCGTGAAAACTAGTTCACGTGAAACTAGATTTTTCAAGTGATGGTTTCCTCCAATTTTCCAATTTCACCCACTGGAACCCTAAGAAGTGGAGAGGTAGCTCGCTGATTTTTTCCATTACTATGTCATGGTGGCCATTAATGGAGCTTGAAAATTTCAGGTCTCATTTTTTTCTCTGTTCGTGATGAAATTGATTCCATTACGATAGGTTTTTACTTCTTATGCTTCAAGAGAAATTTATCTTCAATCTGACAAACGGTTTGACGAGAAATTCAATTTTTCCTTCATTGAGCCAGAAATGAGATTTCTTTGCTGTGAATGTTCCTTACTGAAAATTGGAGGTTTGAATAATATTTTTAATGGACTTCAAGAGATAAGAACTCAGCAACAAATGGTTTTTCAATATGTGCAACGGTTTGCAAGATATGTTCGATTCTTGGTTTTATGGCAATGGAGTTTTCAGACTTCTTTTCCTTTGTTCTTCGTTCTTTCTTCATGATTTGATTAGTCTTCCTTTTGTGGCATGTGTTTTGCCATGTAGTGAATGATACTTTTTTAATGGATCTTGTTCAAGATTTGGCATAGTTGAGTGAGGTGTTCTCTGCAACTTTTCTTCTCGTAGTGAGAAGCAGCAAGAACCAACAAGAAGTAGTGAGAAACAACAAACTGTTAGAAAAAAAATCAAATTTTTGAGTTAGGGTTGAGTGCACTTTTTTCTCCCCGATGTACCTAACCTCGTATATGAGAGACATCAAATTCCATGGTGAGCAAGATGGAAACACGTGGCAGTGATCCGACGACAGAGAATGAAGGTAAAAAATCTACTTTAAAGAAATAGGGGCTGAACGTCAGTCACGTGGGTGACCAAAAGACTCCCCATAGGGTTTGAGCACCATTTTCCATGTCTTATGTCCCTAAAATTAGGTACATGAGGGACATTAGATTCCATGGTGGTCCTAGAGTTGACACGTGGCACTTGATCGACGGCGGGGAATGCATGCTCCAAAAATGCACCCGAGGGCCTGAACTGTCACAAGTCTGGAGGTCGTATGAGGGTCCCGAGGTCACATGGGGGCTGGGAAAATTTCAATGGTTTTGTAGCTAACCTTAGGTATGTTGGGGACATGAAATCTATTAATGCTCCTGGTTCTAACATATGTCTTCCTGAAAAATGACTAAGTCTTGAATCGCCTTTTAGAGGGTAATGTTATCCAAAATTCACCCCTCAAGGTAATTTTGATAACATGCATCAAATTCTTTAGTCCCAAGAAATTATATTGATTCAAGGCAAAAATCATGTTTCTGGGGTCCCCTCGGCTTCTTTCTAACTCTCCTGTCCAAGAAGAAAACCCAGCAAGTTTTAAAAATGTGAAAAAGTTGCAAAAAACAAGCTTGGGCCAGGAAAAATCATGAAAAATGGCTAAGTCTTAGTCCTCGCAACAGTTGGGACATGAGGGACATCTGGGCACGAATCGGCCGAAAGGCTGCCAGGCAGTCTGCAGAGCAAAGGGACATCCGGGACGTCGAGACGCGCGGGACGTGAAAAGGTAAACCGGCTGAAAAGTGAAAAAAATTGACTAAGTGTTGTCTTTGTGCAGTTTGGGACAGCCGGGACAAAAGTACGCGGAGGACGCGAACCGCCGGCCGCCGAAAGGACAGGTTTGGGACATCCGGCCAAAGGTACGCGTGGGGCGCGAGGGATGTGAAAATCCGAATCGCCGAGAGAAAAGTTGTCAGTTTGGGACATCCAGGCCAAAGGTATGCATGGGACACGAGGGACATGAAAATATGAACCTGGCCGAGAGGAAAAGTTAGTTTGGGACATCTGGGCCAAAGCTACGAGCGGGACGCGAACCGGCCGAAAAGGTGAAAAGGCAGCAAAAGAGGGACAAGGAAGCCCAAATCGGCCGAAGCAGGAGATTTTTGTTCGGGACAGTTGGGACAAAGGTATGCACGGACGTGAGGGACACGAAAATCGAACCGTAGAGAGGAAAAGTTGTCGGTTGGGACATCCGCCAAAGGTACACGCGGGATGCGAACCGGCCGAAAAGGTGAAAAGGCAGCAAAAGAGGGACAAGGAAGCCCGAATCGGCCAAAGTAGGAGATTTTCATCCGGGACAATTGGGACAAAGGTACGTGCGGGACGCGAGGGACGTGAAAAGCCGAAGCGGCCAAGGCAAAGAAGAAAAGTCAACGTTTGACCCGTGAAACTTCAAATGGCCATAACTTTTGACTTCGAGCTCCGATTTTCACAAAATTGGAATTTCTGGAACGAGAATGACGTCCTCTATGCCAAAAAAACTGGATTTATTATTTTTAATGAGAGTAGATATATTTAAATAAAATAAACATATTCGGCTCCAATCGCTTAATGCTCATTCCCACAAATGACAAAAAACCCTGCTAGACCCAAAATAGCTTCCCGCTTCGAACTTTTGCATTTCTTAATGAAATCACACAAAATTGGTACCATTAGAATTGTGGCTCGAGCCGCATTAGACACACAAAGAATCAAGAAATTTTGGATTTGATGAGAGATTGATCAAGATTTTTAACAAAACGTGGCCAGGTTCATAACAGTGTTTTATTTGGTGGTTGGGAGTGCAATTAAGAGGCATGGTCATCATTCTTTCTCTGCTGCAGCACATGGGATAGTATGGGGAGCCTTTTGCAAGTAATATATAATCATTTTACTCCATTTAATGCCTCTTACAGGTGGTTGAAGGACAGATTTTGGGATTTCCATTTTCCCTTCTCTTTTCCTTCTCATTTTTCTATAAATTGGAGTGTTGGGCTCATTGTAAGGGGGAGTTTTCAGATAGCAAAGCTCTATCAAAATTTCTTTGTGAAGCCAATGTGCTGCAGGCCCTTGTAGTGGACTCCTTGCATGGTGATCCAGGCCCTTATCTTGTAATAGATTGAACTGTGCATATCATGAAGCAATAAAATATCAGTTTGTGGATGTATCTTCCCCTGCTGTGTTTTCTTGCATTCTTCTTGCCCCTTTAATCTTTCTACAAGAATATTGTGTCTATTATTATGTTCTTGCAGGGATTCATTATCATTGTGTATGCTTGGAATATTGTTGTGAATGTATTTTGCTAGATTATGGAGAACTGTCATCACCTCTTTTAGTGTGCACTTTGCCTCTGTATTTCACACATTTGGAGACTACTCTCACACCCTCCTTTTTTGGTGTATCACCGCTTTAGTGTAGGCTTTAATTTTATGTATTCTCTCTCCCTAGTCCCTTGGAAATTTAGATTAGAATAGTTAGTTTCCCCTGCATTAGAGTAGATTGTGGCAGGTAGTTTAGGAGCAAGAACCAACTTTCTCTGGAGGTCTATCTCAAGTAGCAAGTCCCAAAACTTGGAGATAGTACCCATGTTATCCAATCACACCGTGAATACAAGTATATTCACTTGTATAAACACTGGGTGCTTTGTGATTCGATGATAATAGGTAACTTGGAACGATGATAAATTGATCTCCCAATGGAATTTATTGGTGAAATTTTATATGATAATGAATAGAAATGGAATTTTGAATCCAAGTGTGTGGGTCTTATGTCTTGGTTCATCCATCAAATCCCTAAAAATTTGGATTTGGGATTTAAGACTCCACTTTTGCCGATAGAAACCGCTTGAAAATACTATGCACTAAGGTGTTGTGAAAAATATTATTTCACCATAACTTAGGTCTTGGAATATTATTTTACTCAATTTTTTTACTTCTAACTCCATCCAGAGCTCCCAAAATCTTCTTTTGAAGCCCAACATTTGTTTTAGGCTTGTGTACTCCATAGGCTCGTGAACTCTATTTTTACTCAAACTGCTCCAAGTCTTTAAAAAATTCTCCAAACCTTCCAAAATAATTTCCCTGATGTTATAAGGTATTCAATTCACATCCATGCTGAATTTATCCCTTTCATTCCGCTCGATGGGGTTGATCAAGTCCTGGAAGGCCAAGTGATAGACCTTCTTGCAACTACCTGTAGTTTGTAAATGAACTCTTGAAATCCCCTAGGGGGAATGAATGGAATTTCATAAATCACCTAGGGGGATGATAGAACATTATTCGGAACATCAATTTGACTTACTGGATATATCCGGGGTATCTTGGAATGATAGAACTTGAAAATTTTGACACTAGGGTATAGTTATCGTCCTAAGAAATTGTCAATTTCCCCATTGTACATTTGCATGACAACAAGAACCAACCCTTAAAGGAGGAACCAACCCCCATTATGACTCAAAACAAAAAAAAACCTAATATGTTTTTCATCTCGAATTTTTGCATCAAAAACTCATGATGACATGAATCTCTCTCTCCTTCCTCCTTTAAACTTTCTCTCCACGTCAACTTGTTCTTGATCTTCTTCACAAATCTGAATAGGCCTAATGACCTATGTCTTCAAAATCTGAACACACTCTAGAACATATACATTTACTCCTTTCCCTCTTTTCAATGTCACACAAACCTCTTTCTCCTTTGGAAACACCCCTCGAGTTAAGACTTTTCCTTGCTTGTATAACTAGCTCAATTGGGCTTTCTAATTTGCTTTATACATGTCTTATGATCCTAAAACATGTAAATCAGCCATCATAGGAAACAATCACTGCTAAAATAATAATAACATCCTATAAACATCATCCATAAGACCATATAGGTCATAACTATCAATGTCATACCTAAATCCTTCATTTAGGACTCAAGAAGACCTTAAGCACTAAAAAGGCCTACACACCAAAATAGAATGTTTTAGAAAAATAAAAAACTTAAAAAATCTCATAAACCACTTATAAATTTTTTTAATAATAATAAAAACTCCAGCAATCTATAACAACTCACAACCATCATCTCACACCATGAAGCCTCTTGAGAATGGGGATAACAACCATTCCCCAAAACTAGTTTTTAGAAATGAAGCTCAAAGCCACATAAAATAACCTCATGCATATAAGTGTAATATATAAATGGAATTATCATGACTTTAGGATTATCAAAAATTTCATATGAAAACATAAATCATAATGTAGCACTATCAAAACGACTATGCAACTAGATCACATGAAATTGCCCAAAACTTCCGTTAAACCACTTCTTGAAAAATAAGCATGTAGAAACCTCCCAAGGGAACAAAAATGTTCTGAAATAGCCATGGACATATATAAAATCTCCCATACTCCATCTAAAAATATTTTATTTAACATTTCCTACAGACATGTTTGGAGAAAAATGAACTTCTTCAAAACTCCGCAAATTTGAGTGGGGTCCACACATAGCCAAGACACCTAACTTACACTGGAGAAATATGGAGGATTCCTCTAAAGCATAAAATTATAATACTTTCATAAAAAATACATTATTATCATGTACCATCATGTTCTTCTCCATCACTATAGACCTAGGGTTTTAAGAGGGTTTAAAACTAATTTGGATTCTTAACGATTGTTCATAAATGTCTGGGCCTTAAAGTATAAAATAATGCCACAAAACTAAAGCTAGGACCCTTACCCAACTACCATGAATATATTGGACAACCATGTAGATATTTAATGTTTCAATGAGCATCAGAAACTCAAATTTGACCTTGGTTTCTCACTTCCACAAACTTGATAGGAGTAAAAATGACATATCTTGCAAAATATTCATCATTAGGACTTGAAATTTGAACCACACCTTTGTATCAAAATCCCAAAAATATCCAATACTCACATTTTCTCAAATGTACTTATAAATTCTTACTACACTTCATTTGGGAAAAATTTCTCGAGGACTAAGTCTAGGAACAAACCTAAAAACTAGGTCTAACACCTAAACCAACACTATAAGACACTTTTGAGTGTCCTTACACCTCATACGAATGCTAAAAGTTCTATGAAAATATATAAATATCTTCTACATACCTCCCTTCAACACACCATACCTCATTATGCTAACTAGGCCTCCAAATTACGCCTCTCGAAAAATTCTTCCTTCACCAAAAATTACCTTGTCATCAATTTTTCATCCTTCCAAACCTCCTGAGTCGTTCACCACACTCCATGAAATCACTAGAGAATCATTATTACCTCTACAAAGCCACTACCATACTCCTACTACTCAGACGCCATGAAATATCAAGTAAGACCAAACAACTCGCAAGGCACTACCAATCAACATTCATTCTCCATACTCATTTTTACATCAACGACACCTAATGAAATGAGTGAAAACATCACTCTTTAACATCAATGACAACACACCATTAATAATCTCACCCTTTGTCATTGTTTGAAAACCTATTGATGGAAAAACACACAAACTTCATTTTCCCCTTAAGGAACTCACATGCCATCAACTCATTCTCCCCCTTTTGACATTAATCAAAGATACACATGCCTACAAATTTTTTTATTTATTCTCCATTAAACTCGCTTAGGGCTCACCATTTGGTTTGAAATATCAACCAAATAAAAAAATGTCCATTTTACCTTCTTTATCATTGTTTTGAATCATATAGTAACACAACTCCCCTATATTGATGCATGTCTTCAAATAACTAACTTACTTTATTCTTAAGAAGACAACATATCACAACTAACTTCGCCGATTAAGCATCTTTCAATAAACAACTGATGCAAAACTACTTCAAACATTTAGAAATAGTCAACAAACATCTTACCTCACCAACAACATTGTATGCAGCATCCATCCTTGTCTTCATGACCCTTTGTTCCTTATTGGAACTATAACAATACTTATGGAGCTAATTATACCTCCTACTCATCTCTCCCTAACTTATACATACCTAAAACCATTGATTCAGGGATAACAAAACTTTCTTTCTACAACAAGAACTTAGAACCCCCCGGTTCAAAGCATATCTTATTTTATCATAATCTTCTACTAAGATTCTAAAAATATTAATAATAACAGGATATCAATACAGATCTTCTCAAATAGTGAAAGAGAACTTTCACTTATGAATCAAGTAGTCCATCAATTGTTCCAACTTAGACATATCTATGGCCAAAAAGCACTTGAGTGCATAAGCATGCCTTGTTTCTTCTTCAAGGTGAATTGAAACTATGCATATCATGTTTTGGACACTTATGCCAATAAATATTCAACTTTTTAAGCTAAAACTTCAATAACTTCACTTGATCTTCAATCCCATATTTCACTCGGATCTACCTCTTCACACAAACTTTACCAACTATATGGACACAACTAATCAAATCTTTAATTAGTTTTGAATGATCTCATACTTTCATGGAACTTGTAGCCTTCCCATAACTATTTATAACTAATTTTCTCCCCTTAGGTCAATTACCCTTTCAAAAATTTATTCATTCATGTAAAAGAATAAAATATTGTTTGAAATCCTCCATACACACTTACGATTCTATTCTTGTCAAGAAATCAAAAGCCAACCATAAGAACAACAAATATAGCACATGTTGTTATGATTTCACCTTGCCCTTATTCAAACAAGACTTCAAAAGGATCATATACCTTCTTAAACATAAGAATTAGGCATCTTAGTGACTATATTTAGGACACCATACTTAACTAGAACTAGTCAACACCATAAGCACATTGTACCATGTGAAAACCATCTTCTCTCGAAGAGCACAAGGGCACATGACATACATTCCAGACCTCAATAGTAAAAATCACTCATAGAAACACTTCTATCCTTATAATATGACACTAAGATAGTGACATAACTGGATAAATGATGTTGATTAAATCAATATTTTAAAAATGTTACCGATATTCATCTTTAGTTGTCTCAAAATCTTGATAGGCCTAAAAAACATGGACTTCATTCTTTCATGTTGGATTATGTCCTTACGATATATACCTATCGTATTCATGATTCACAAAAATAATATCTAACATTATTATTATTATGTATCCTCCTCACCTAGTAGCCTTGTCTCTGTAGATTTTTAGCATAAAATTTGTTATACTTGGTTTCAAGAGAAACTGTAGTCATTCTAGATACCCTTTTCCTCCTTTATGTTTTCTCTAAACTTTCATTGTCTAAATCCTCCAATAAACCACTAGTTTGCTAAAATTTTCTCCTAGAATTAGCCCTATAATTGTAGTAGTCATCTGGGTACAAGACTGTCAAACAATTCTCTAGTACTAATGCGGGCATGTTAAGAATTGAAACTTCATATTTATTAAATTATAAGATCTTAAGATGATAGCTTGTGGATATCAATGTTTTAATAAAGGTTCAAGGTATTCAACCAACAAAATGAACCTAGATTAGAGACCTACAACCTTACTTTTAGGTAGCACAAACCTATTAAAGTTCTCAAAACACACTCATACCTTTTGTATGCTTCAACCCAATACAAATATTTACTATCTTAGTCAAGCACATTTCAACCTTTCAAATTGTTAAACAACCAATAAAATCTTCTTAAACCAACTTGAAGCCTTAAATTTTAAATATAACTATATGAATCTATCCTATAACACTTTTCATGGCAGATTTCAATGCAACATACATACTAAGATTTTTTTCAAAAGTCTTAATACCTAACCAAATATCCATGAGTACAATAAACATAATATTCAACACCACACCTACAAATCTAGGCTTACTTATATTTCCTTCATAAGTCTCATGACACATATCTTCATGCATGATAGTTAGTGAAATACCTCTATCCTTCCTTCTACTAATTGTACCTACAAACATAAAACAACATATAAATATATACCTTTGTGATAATCTTCTCACCGACCTTCTTAGGTACTAAAACTATTCATACTCCTTGAAGTTTATACCTACATGATTTCTTAATGACAATAATTATACTAAACACAAACATATCTACCTAAACAGATCCATTCCCTTTCTTATGACTTAAGAACTTCTTCCATGTATTAAATGACAAGTCTTTAAGACATAACTTTATCACAACAAAATTAAACCATTCAAACATACCTTTGATCATATCCATATTCTCATAGCTCTCTCAACTCCAAAAATGCTTTAGTGACAAACTCATATCTTGATTAAGCATTATAAATTATTAGTACACCTTCATGGATGAAAAAAATACCTCAAGGATTCATTATTGTATGATGCAATCATGTTACATAAGTCCACACTGCTCATTCAAGTTCCCCTTGCTTCACGGTTCCTCTAGGTGATGAATGTCTCTATGAAGCCTAGTAGAGACATCCCAAATCATAAGGATATAGAATAACCACTTTAAAATATTCCAAGACCTTCTTGCACCCGTGGCACAACATTTTCATCCTTCTCGCATATCAACATCCTATGTACATCCTTGACTTGTTCCAACAAGTGACTTGACATGATTTACTCTTGGTTCCCATGCCTTTTCTTTCATTTTCTCTTGTACTCTAGGATCCTGAAACCTTTTTTTTGCCTTGAAGGACCATGATAACAAAACTTTGTAATGTGACCAAAATTATTACAATTATAACAAGTAGTTCCATTCTTACACCTTGACTGGTATGAACTAAATATCCTTCCATCATTCAATGAGTCCTCATACTTGGGTGACCTTCTACACTCTTTTTCCTTATGTCCAAGAACATTGCAATTATAAAAATAACCATTAATTGCTTCTCATACATTGATGCATTTGATTTCTAACAAACCTTGTGTTCTCAAGGATTTTGAAGTTTTTATCCATCTCGATTTTGTTTAAAAGTTGGACAAGAAACTTCATTACTACGAGTAACATCTTCTTGAATCACCTCCTTAATTTTAGGTTCTCATTGAATCCTAGACCAGTCCTATCACTTTTATACTCCTTTTTCCCAAGAGACCATCTAAATCGTTGTAGCTATTTTCAAACATCTAAAACTATCTCACCTTGCTGGTTGTTTCAATCAAATCTTCGCTTAGAGAGTCAATCTCTTCACATACCCGATGAATACTTATTCCTTATATTTTAGGCTTGATGATATAATATCTACATGGGTTTCAATTTTATTGAGAATCTCATCATAACTTTTTTGTTAGTCCAAAGCTTTTCCTCAAGAACATGAATCGCTTCTTCATAATCCTTGACTTGTACCTTGAGTTTCTTCTTCTTCTTCTCAAAGCATGCTTTAATTCTTCTTGATTATACATAATATCATTTTCAAGATCATCCTCTTTTATTATGAATACATACATGAGGCTCCATGTATGGAACCTTCACTTTTATAACTCACAACAACTTTATCAATGAATAGGACTACATTACCTACATCATCATGATTAAACTCAAAATCATGTTAAGATACACCGGCTTCACTACTTACCTCTAATAATATACAATCCTCTTTTGAGTATAATTTTCTTTTAGAATTCTTTTCCTAGAACTTCCTAAACGTATTCTTACTCCTATCATACCCGTGGGACTTCTTGTCATCATCATGTTATTTTATCTTATTCTTGTGACAAAACTTGTTTGCAAAATTTCTAATCTATCCATATTCGAAACACTTAAAGGGAAGCTTACCATTATACTTGCTTAAAATTATTTTAAAATTCCTAGAAATCGTAATAATGAACTCATCATCATCAATGTATGAAATCAAATCATCTAAGATCTTCTTACCTTTTGTATTCTTTTCAAATTTTAAGGATTATTCCTTCTTGGAAGTTTTATCCACTCCTTTCATCATGTCATAAGAAGTCAAGATACCATGGATTTCATCCATCAGAAGAGTACTCAGATCCTTGGATTCTTCTATAGCTGAGATTTTAGGATCAAATTTAGGAGTGAGATATCTCGGTACCTTTTGCACAAAAAAATATTCTTTAACATATTCTATTAATACTCTAATTATAATGACAACTTGATCAACTCTTACAACATATGCACCAATGATTTATTCTTCTTTCATCTTAAAACTTTCAAACTAGTTCTTATAGGTCTATAATTTTGCCAAATTCACCTTGGAATCACATTTATATATAACTTATATATTGTCCCACATATTATTATTTGTATTAAATTACATCACCTTAACAAAATATGAATTTTCCAAACTACACAAGATAAGATTCATAGCTTTAGCGTTATCGGTACTAGCCATCTTTCCTCTTTGCATCGGTTGGTGGGTTTGAGGAAAGGTGTATCCATCTACAACCTACTTCCATATATCAAATCATGAAGACATAATGTGATTTCTCATCCCGATACTCTAAAAATTCTAATTTTTCCCATCAAACATATGATCTTTCCTTATAGAGAAACCACTTCCGACTCACCATTTCTATGGTTTATAGGATCACCTAAAGGTTTTAAGATTGGTTCAAGGACCTTATATGATAAAAATTATTGGTAGCACAACCAATCGAGAAAGGGAGGTGAATCACTGGAAAATAAATATTTCAAATACTCAAATTGTAACCATTCATTATCAATTCATAAATCTTAACCATTAATTGGATGCATTCAAGAACCATAACTAAAAATGACAAAATGAGAATACCACATACCTTAGAACATTTTTCTCTAGGATCCACTAAAACCCTAATGGCTAAGGATATATTTTCTCCTTCTCGGCTCATCATGTCTCATGTTAGTATCAATCCTATATATGATGAGGCAACTATAGTTGAGCTTACATGCTCTCTATATCTTGATGTTATCATGATGGATGATATTCAAAAATCTTATCTAATTAATGCAATATACCTAATAGCTTCCAAAAATATTCTTTTAGAAGCATTTTGGATCCAACTAACTTTTCGATTATCGACCTTGTTATGCAATTAGCCATGATCCCCCTTATAACATTTCCAAATAAATTCTCGATGAGTTTGTTATTGATTTCATGTTTGTTCTTCACAATAGTGAGATGTGTATATTGATTCTCCTCCTATTCAAAAAACTACTATAGCTACATCTCATGCTTCTCCTATTCATAATAGTACTTCTCATGATCCATCGCATAATATTTTACATGTTCATTCACTCTATGTTGATGATCCAATTAATGATACACTTAATGAAATTTTCATATCTGAGTCTCTCTCTTATTTTGACGAAACAATTGATAGTCATGATTCTACTACTTTACATACAACTGAGTGTGAATCTCCTACTCCATTATCATCTTCTTCTAAGGTTGTATCTTCTAATATGCATGACTCATCTCCATCTATTAGTTCATCTCCTCCTATCACCTCATCTACATCTATTAGTTCACCTCCTTCTATTGTAGCAGATACTTCTAACACTTCATCTCCCAGGGGATATTTTTGATGCTAGTCTATTTCATGCTCTCCATCACCTATTGATTCGTTGACATCTAAACATAGTGTTCCCTTAGCATCAGAATATCATTTATCTCCTCTTGAATTCCCTATTATTACTCACAATGGAAAGTTACAACTGCTTAAAAAATTATTGCCATCATCTACTATTCCTTCATAAGATATCTTATCTCTCATACATGTTGTGGGTAATTTAATTATTAGGTTAAATTACTCACATTAGAAATAGAATCCTATTATGCTTCCAAAGTGATAAAAATTCATGGCTTGACAACCCTATTCCTAAGAACATTCAACTCAATAATTCCTAAGGAGTTTATCATGCCTACCTTTTCATGTTTCGATGGTACTAGGAACCCCTACTTACATATCAAACATTATCATATGGCTATGGCTTCATATTCTAATGATCGATTATTTCTTAAAGCCTTTCGACATTGTCTTACCAATGACACTTTCCAATGGTATAATCACCTACCATTTGAATATATTTTCACTTATCATGAGATGGAAGAATCTTTTCTTTGTCACTTTATCATCAAAATTTTCCTTAGATTTACCTATGATCATCTACTTACTTTACATAAGGGAAAAAGAAACTATCATGGATTACATCTTACGATTTGATGCATGTATACACCAATTATTATTTTAACGTATCAATCAAGAGAAGAAATTTATCTTCTTTCATGGTTTTATTCAAGCAATAAAAAAAATATTTTAATATAAAAAATGTGAATCATTCACACTTATATGCTATAAATTCATTGATCTAGAACAAGACCTTATTGCTACACATGTTATAGATCCCACACCAATTGTTACTAGTACTCCATCATCTAGTACTTCTCCATTTCCATCAGTTGAATGTCCTACATGATATCTATCTCCTCTTGTAAGAAAGATCAGTCTACTACATCAAAAATTATCCTTCTATTCCTACTCTGCGAAGGCCACATCTAAATCCTATGCACTTATTTTGCGTGAGTAATTACATTTCTCTCATCATGGTAGACCACATGATGTGCTGCATTATTTTCTGTATAAGCTTTTAATTTTCTTCACTTCTAACCATAATCTTCAACAACAACATTTACAACGTCAGCCACATTGACCATATTGTAAACTATCACTATATCAATGGCCATAGGGATAATTAATTCTTCACCCTTCATGATAACTTGCACTAATTACGGGATAAGGGCATCATCTCCTTTGAATCTCACTCATGTGAGTAGTCCATATCTCGTCCCCCTTTTCCAAGAGCTAGTACTGGTTGAGTTATCTCCTCCTTTAAGTGCTCGGTATTTGTTCAACTATTTCCATAGGTCATCACACATGTGCGCTCTCCAATGCATCCATCCATCCCTACACTATCTCACCCACCTTTTCCATCTCATCCATTATGTCATGTTACTACTTCACATTGGATTCCACAACCTTCCGAATTTGCACCTCCCACTGCTACTCCACATGACATTAATTTTGGTTCATACGATCATGGTGCATTCATTTTGCACGCTTAAACTACTTCACACCGCCTTGGACTATGGTAGGTGGTGGCTATAACCCAAGCCCCTCCTCCTTCCCCGATGATGCACTCATGTTCTTAAAGTTGTTTCATGAATGTTGGTGGATATTTTACAATAATAACCTCTCTTCACAAGCACTATCAATTCATCTAGTGCACCATATCGAATCATTTCCTGATGACTCACTCCTTTTCAGTTCATTATTGACTACGGAGGGGTCTTATATAAATGAATCTCATCATATATACATTGGGGGCATCGCTAATCTTCCTCCTGTCCTTATCAAAAAAATATTATGATTATATCACACTTTTACATGTCACTAAGCATTCATCACAAAAGGTTATTTTTTAATAATACATTTTCTATCATCACATACATTATACTATCATCATCACACTAAATTTACATTAAAATTCAAATTGAAAAACATGAACAACACTCAATGGATCAAAGCATCATACATGAAAATTGAATAAATCATACATCAACATCAAATCAAAAGCATGAATGCACACCAAACACAATTTTCATATGTTGATAACTCCATCTATACGTACATCGATTACAATCATAGTTACAAAACATCTCATCACTAGGGGAAACTCCCTACCTCGAATACTTCAATACAAATCATATCTCATCATCATTGTTACTATCTAGTACTATAAGTTCTCTAGAACTCGACGCATCACCACTAACTTTACATTGTTGATCGCAACCTTGATACCTCTCTACATGTCTTCATAGTAGTGTCACCTTTGTACACTACTCCAAAGAAATTTTATAACGTGATAAATTGTGTAAACACATCTTGTGCTAAGGGACTACTAGCCATAACTTCTCTAGACCATCACGTATCCTCGTGTGCCTCATACCTCTCGCTCAACAAAGACGGTACACGCACTACTTCTATGGACACTAGCTACAATAGTTGGGCATGCTCGCCTTTGATGTCATCCACATACTCTAATATTCCTCCATCAGTAAGTATGATGGTTGGAACATTCCACATCAATGTGTGGATACACATCTCCATAATCAAGATCATATACGCGTCACCTACAATCAATAACACAACACAATAGAAAACAACAACTATCACATAAGTAAGTATCCAATCATACAACATAACTATATAGATACTCATGTTCTAAAGGAATGATAAGAAGATTGTTCCAAGCCATGATATTAGATGTTAATAGCAAACCACATTAGATTTGCAAAATAGAAGAGATAAAATACCATATATGGAAATCCATCATAATCCATAACACTCAATACATTACAATGACTTGAATTATTCAATAAGAAATATGTACACATAGGAGGAGGGAAGTGAAAATACTACCTAAATCAGTGGTGAAAAACTCCCACTAATTGATACTAGTAGTTAAGTTAACTACATAAGACTAGTAAGCTAACTCCACATAATTGAGAATCTAACTCAACACAACTAGTAAACTAACTCCACACAACTAGTACACCTAAGCAAGTTAACCCAACAAGTGTAGGGCTAACACAAGTGCAAGAATTATCGTACTAAATAAATAAAAGGATAAATAATAACTTTGAATAACACCCTCCCGTAAGCATAGCTTAGGTGGGTGGAAAAGAAGGGGGTTCCCGTCAACAAGGCCTGATAAGGTACCCACGTACAACAACTAGGAAAAATGGACACCCCAAGGTACCAAAAACAAGTAATAACAAAGTAGAGAGAGAAAAATCCTACTACAAGATATCCTTAGAAGCTCGGCTTCAAAAACTCATACAGTGATAAAGAAGTGTGGTACGCACTATGGTCCAATCCACCGCTCGATCATATAACTCAAAAACAAGTGACACTTTGGCTTAACTGAATAGCTCCATGCAAGGAGACTATCAATGAAGTTATGTTGAAAATGCAAAATAACATCAAACATAATTTCATCAACTACTACAAATAGGTGTGCCACGATCTAAGAACAACCAAGGTAAAAAAGCAAGGACACGAAATCCAAATAAATAGGAGTGCCATGATCCAAGAAAATCCAAGGTAACAAGGCAAGGACACGAAACCCAAAGAATCAGTATCAACACCATACCCTCCCATACTTCTGAATGGGTAGAGTGATACCATGGATCTGTATGAGTTGCCAAAATCAACTACTCGAACACTGAAAAAATAACACTAGGCTTCACCAAAATAGCTCCCCACAAGAGAGACTGTCAATATGCCAAAAAAGTGTCGAAAATACAAATCCAAAATATCTTGACAAACAAGAGAGATATAAATGTATACATCCATAGATACAATAATGCAACATCCAAAATTTAGGACGCCTTGGTTCAACTGAAATTGCATCCACAAGTGATCACAACACCCTCCCAAATTTGGCACTTTATAATTGAGTGCATATAAATTTTACAAAGAGTATCAATACCTTTTACATTTGAAATACATGTATAAAAATGTCACCAATGCACAAATCTCAAAAAAATACACAATTTCAAAAAAAAATCACCTTAATCTGAGCTACAAATCAAAAGTTATGAGCTCTAGAAGGTTTTTCTATTAAAATAATATTTTAATGCTGATATTTTTTTTAAAGGTACACGTGACACCCAAATATCCAAAGGGTAAAAGAGTGCATCCACATGATACATGCTTGCGACAAAAGGATAAAATTCTCGTGCCCAAAACCTAAAATGTCCAAAGGATAAAAGAATGCATTTAGAAGGTACATGCTTATATCCAATGGACAAAAGAATGCACCCATAGGGTATAGATTCGCATCCAAAGTGGATAAAAGATCGCATCCAAAACCGAAATATCCGGAGGGTAAAATAATGCATTCGGAAGGTATACGCTTATATCCAATGGATAAAATAATACACCCAGAGGGTACATATCTCGCATCTAGTGGATAAAAGATCGCATCCAAAACCGAAATACCTAGAGGGTAAAAGAATGCATCTCAAAGGTAAACACTTATATCCAATGGATAAAAGAATGCACCCAGAGGGTATAGATCTATGACTAGTGGATAAAAGATTGCATCCAAAACTGAAATATTCAGAGGATAAAAGAATGCATCCGAAAGGTACACACTTATATCCAATGGATAAAAAAATGCACCCAAAGAGTACGGATCTACGTCCAAAGGTGGATAAAAGAATACATCCAAAACTGAAATTTCCATAGGGTAAAAGAATGCATCCTAAGGTCCACACTTATATCCAATTGATAAAAGAATGCACCCAAAGGGTACATATACTGCATCCAAATTTGACTTTCTGTCTCAAAACATGGTCAAGTTTACGGTCGATCTTCGTGTTTTGGCACCTTCCAAATCCAATTTCACACTCCATTTTGTATGAAAATACATGTTGTATAAAATTTCTAACAAATTTCAAATACATGAAAATAATAAACCCTTTCTTGCAAAAAAAAATTACAGATGGATGTCTACATCATCTATTGCTCGATACCATGAAGGAACGAAAAAATATTGTTCTAAGCTATGATCTCGGATGATAATAGCACACCACATTAGATTTGCATAATAGAAGAGCTAAAATACCATATATGGAAATCCATCGTAATTCATAATGCTCAATACATTACAATACAATGACTTGAATTATTCAATAAGAAATATGTACACATAAGAGGAGGGAAGTGCAACTACTACCTAAATCAATGGTGAAAAACTCCCACTAATCGATCACTGGTAGTTAAGTTAACTCCATAAGACTAGTAAGCTAACTCGACATAACTAAGAAGATAACTAAACACAACTAGTAAGATAACTCCACACAACTAGTACACCTAAGCAAGCTAACCCACAAAGTGTAGGGCTAACACAAGTGCAAGAATTATCGTAATAAATAAATAAAAGGATAAATAATAACATACACTAGCATGTTCCACTATGGTTGGTGCTATGTTGTCAGTGGTAGGTGCGTACCCCTTCAATTCTCCTCCATGTGGTAATCCCACCTCATCTACGACACTTTGAAACAAAAAAACCCATCGATGTGGTGTCAACCATGCACGGTATGACTCCATACACCTCGAATCATGTGCGTAAATTGGCTCTATCACCACATCAGCCTTGTCTATCCCGGGAGCTACTAGATGATCTCCTATTGGCCCTCCTCTAACACTTTCCCTCCTTGATGCTCTAACATATCGAACCAACATATATGGCTTTGGGGGCACATCTTGGGCTATACCAAACTGTCGAGATACCCACACCACTTGAAATAACATGGTCACACCTTGAAACCGATCCTCCAACCACATAGTCATCTGTGTTCATCGTAATTCTACAAAATCCTTTGGCCATCCTCCATAATCTTAGTATGCCATCCATATCACTACCTTGGGCCTCATATGATCTTTCAACACTCCATAAGTATCGGTAACCATCTTCCACACATGCAATCTAACCCATCTCCTACTAAATATGTGTAGCCTAGCCCACTCTACTTGTAGAACACCAAATGGCCTCAATACTACTATATGCTTGTAGCCCCATAAAGATAATAATGTAGTAGCTCTAATCCCACGTCCATGTTCTTCCTTTGTAATTCTATAAATATCTCTATTTAGGTTAGCCAACACATATCGTGCCCATGCATACCTAGTACCCTCATCCTCCATCCACTGGAAATTATCGTGCATCTTATGCAAGATGCACATGCCCCCTCCCTACACTTCAAACGAAGATGCAATAACCATGACTATAAAATTTTGCTATCGCGGAACCCCGATCTCAAAATCACATACAAGCTAATACGGTCGGAGACAAGCATGTGAATCCCCATAACATACAACCTTGTGGCCCTCATCTATCATTCTATATTCTCCACATCCATGACATGTACCCTCTCAACAACAATAAGTAATCGTAGTATGTGATATACTTCCTCTAATGTAACTGTCATCTCACCTATAGGTAGCCAAAACATACAAGTGTCCACACACCATCTCTCACACAAAGCTATAAACATCAACATTTTATGAGGAACATCCCCCATCCTACTATGTGATGTAGGACAACACATACATAACCTTATAATCATTGTCTAACAAACCCAACTCGAGAAATGTACTCAAGTGACAACTACTACTTTTAACCTGCCTCAAAATGGATATCCTTGTACACACCACAACACAACAACAAGAGGGGTGTTAGGAAACACTACATATATAAACATAACCATTTATGACATCACTACACATAAAATTTCACATTTCAATTACATAGGAAAAAAATAGGATTTCTCGACCTAGGTGCATAACAGGAATAAAAACTATGGCACCCGTGAGAGTAGGGACACTAGTGCCCTTGTATGGGCACTCCTATCTTGAACACCATTAGTTCCTTCACCACTTTTTCCGGATCCCAAAGAACAAACAACATACAAATAATTTTTTTTGAAGAAAGTCACCAATAACAACTACTCTAGACGCATTCTTAGAAAAAAATTGCACTTACCCACTCTATCATCGTGCGTGATGCCATGACGGCCACTACCATGTCAAATTAGATAAGTCATGATGCTCGACTTGCAGCATCCTTACACACTCGAGCTCACTCTCACTCTCACAATAAAGAAATCTGAGTTGACTAATCACTCTTTCACTTTACTATTCATTGTCACTTTTCATTATTCACTATACAATGGTCATAATTTACATTCATTACCCAACTAATACACATAACACAATTTTGGTAATATCCTAAGCGTTTTTACTCTATTTTTAACCCATTTGCAGTATTCTCTTCAAAATTCATAATAACATCATATCATACACATGAAACACATGATATTTCTCCTTGACATTTTATTTCACTCAATATATGCACATTTTTTCAATATTTATCATACATTGTCTATTAACGGGCTTAATTTCGGCTCAATGTTCGCTCTCATTATCACCTCCCATTTTTATGAGAGGGGGAATACAATTGGGGTCATCCTATAATTCCCCTTAAACCACTAAGTGATCATTCAACACTTATAATTCGTCATTTTGAACATTTACTAATAAAACATGTCATATTTCATCATTTTTATTGATCCCCCTAATGACCTAACTTGGGGGGAAAAAGCATAAAATATCTCTACGAGTAAAAAAATAAGAAAAAACAATCATTTAACCAATCAAATGCATTCAAGTATTCAACAATCGGAATCATTCCATTGAATCAATATAATATAACACATTTGACCTCCTAGATGACGTAACTTTGGAGTTACATGTGGCCTCCCGGATTACTAACTTGAGAGTTACATTCCTCACTTTCCTAGATGACCTATTATGGGAAGTTATTATACATTTCACATTTTATTCTAGATGACCTACCTTGGATTTCACCATACATTATGGTGACAGCCTTGCAGTGGTAGAAATGAGAGGTCATTTCCTTTCCTATACTAATCCTATATGGGTCAACACGCTTGATCAAAATATTTCAATCTAAAATCATTGAAAATTTGATCTGTGTCCATTTGCAATGGCTAGATATTTTGAGGATGTAGTTAAAGGTTGGAGAATAACACACATTTGTCCCTATACTCTTCCTCTTACAATAGAACTCCCAAATCCTTTGGTTTTTTATACACATGCAATCGGGTTGGGAACTCGATCATTCCCTACCCCATCACATCGTCATCATGAAAAATTTGAAACCGTTAATCATTCTACATCACAAACATTAGTCTGATTTAGTATAGTTCATCATGGTTTTATATGTCTCGTTACACTACATGGATCAATACACTAATCCATGGTTCATCATCCTAAATGTTTTTATTCGGCACGCTCTTCTACAACATCTACACATTCTTCTACATTAAGGGATTCTCTGAATTCTCTCTCAGTACAAATCTCTAACTACTTTATGTTATCAAGATTTCAATCACCAACATAAAGAGCAAAAATGTATTCACAAAATCACGCACTTACTAATATTATTATACTACCAAGTATGTTTTTTTATATATGGATATTTCGTAATAAAAGTTTCACTAATGACCCATTTTATATTCTAGTTGTCTATATTTTTGGTCTTTTTTGCTATTGCTCTTGTATAGTTGTCACTCATTTGTACAATACCCGTTAGGTAAAAGGAACTCCTATCGGTCAAGGTAGTCACTTGGTTGACATCACTATTCTATAAGTATGCTTTGCCTAGAGAAGGATTAGGGTACCGGGGCTCCCTAGTTCTTATTTTAGGTGTCGTAGTCCACATCCCACTTGATTTTATTTTATTTTATTTAAGGTAAGTCTTTTCTTTTTTTTCTCTCATCTGCATCTAGGTACTAGTTGGCATGTCAGGTCATTAGTGTCGAAATTTGAACAAGAGATCCCTATATAAACATAACATACATACTACCTTATTACAATAATATTAATATCAAGGGATAATTATCTACATGATGCAAATGACTGCATTTTGGCATTATTCGCATCACACACTGCATAGGAATGGGAGTATTCATTATATTCCATCCACCATTTTTCATTTTATCTAGCTACTCCTTGATATCTCTCGCATCATTAGCACTAGGAAAACTAGGAACCTTATTGCACACAAGCACACAAAACTGCATTGGGTTTGAGATGTAGTCCAACAATCGAGTTATAATTCCATCTATTTGGCAATCGAGGAAAGTTTGACCCCCTTATTTGCATCTCTATTTTTTAGGGTTTAATACTTTGTGTGGGGTTTGGTAGGTGATTCTTCATTGCAGGTTTGTGATGACATCAATGATACAAGTACCACATTCACCCAACCAAATCTGAAGTACTTCAAAGACCTAACGACCATATCAGGATTAGATTCTAAGTTGTTTCGCAGACCAAGGGTCCCAAATTTTAGAACAAAGTGCTGATAGGTGCCCCTATCCCTCTCCAAGCTCCCGGTCGCCAAATCTTCCTCCGTTGCTATTTTTTGAAGATCATTGTGAAACTTTGTTATGCCATTTCATCACTCTATTCAGTCCCAAATCACTATGAGGTAAGTATAATTCGGGTAAGTACCATCCCCTTTCGTTTTATATCATTTAAATTATAAAATTAATTACTTAACATTTATACTTCATTTATGTGTCATTTATAATAGTTGTACATTTCTAATTTTAATAAAATAACCTAGATTTTATTGAGTCACACATGAACACAAGATTTAAGTGGGAAACCCTCAAGGGGAAGAAAACCCACCAAAAGACAACTTAATTAGAGAAATGAATCAAATTGAGTTTAGTACGAACTCAACAAGGAGCACCAAGCCCACAACAAGCACAAAACCCTAGATTTAGTAGAGCACCAACCCTACATGGAGGCACTAACCCCTAGATGGCTAAGAATGAACAAAAGCCACTTAATATTTTTTCACCTCTGAAATGTTTCTTCAACAACTTATAATTACACAATGAATCTCATTCTTCTTCCTCATTCAAATATGCTCTCTAGGTCAATTTGATCTTGATCTTATTCACTAAGATAATTAGGCATTCTGAACTATGTCTTCAACACCTCCACATAATGTGTAAAATATCCACACACTCTCTTCCCTCTCTTGAAGGTTACACATACCTCTTTCTCTTTTGGAATCACCCCTCTAGCTCACACTTTTCCTTGCTTGCACAACTAGCTCTAATGAGCTTTCTAACTTGCTTTTATACTTGTCTTATGATCCTAGAACAAGTATCTTACACATCACAGGAAAAATACAATTCTAACTTAATAATAAAATCCTAGAAATGTCATTCTTAACATCATATAGGTTAGTAATATCACTTTTATACCCAAATCATTCATTTAGGGCTTAAGAAGCCCTAAAGCACCAAAATACCTACTCGTCAAAATATAATGATCCGAATAAAATATCCTTCACCAAATATTTTAAACCACTTATACATGTTGTTTAAGAACACTAACAACCTCCCGAAAGTTTTAAAGCCTCATAACCATAATCTCACACCATGAAGCCTTTTGAGAACAAGGATAAACAACATGCCCCAAAACTTGTATTCAAAACTAAAGCTCAAAACCCCATAAAATGACCTCATCCAGAACATGTAATATATCAATGGAAATATCATCACCTGAAAGTCATCGCTAGGTGCATAGAAAATATTAAATCGTAATGTAATACCAAAAATCCTCTGCAACCATAGCTCCACTAGAACTACACAAAAATGCTCTAAAACTAGTCTTACAAAATGACCTTGTACAAACCTCCTAAGGGCACAAAAATGATCTCAAACCACCATGGAAATGTATAAAATATAGCATAATACATCCAATTTCAATTTATTTAACAAAGTCAATGAAAAACATTTGAGAAAACTGAACTTCTTCAAAACTTACAAATTTGAGTGGTGTCCACACATAGCCAAGACACCTAACTTGCACCTTATAAAAATTGGAGGAGACCTCTACAACCTTTGATCATCATACATTCACCAACAATCCATTATGGGCATGTAAAATAAAGTTATTCTCCATCACTATAGACCTAGGGTTCTAAGAGGGTTTAATACCATTTTTGTTTCTTAATGATTGATCATAAATGTATGGGCCTTAAATTCTAAAGTAACGAAACAAAACTTAAGCTAGGACCCTTACCCAACTACCATGAATATATTAGACCCCCATATAGATATTTCACGTGCCAATGAGCGTTATAAATTGAAATTTGACCTTAGTTTCTCACTTTCACAAACTCAATAGGAGTAAAAAATGCATATCTTACAAAATATTCATCATTATGACCTAACATTTGGACCATGCCTCTATATTAAAATTATAAATCATCTTCAATACTCATATTTTCTCAAATGTACAAATAAATGCTAACTTCTCTTGATTAGGGAATGTTTTCTCAAGGACTAGGCCTAGGAACAAACCTAAATCACAATTCTAACACCTAAACCAACATTGTAAGAAACTTGTGAGTGTTCATGCACCTCATAATCATTATCTCCATGATATTAAAATGTGTAACTATATGTTATATAACTCACTTCATCATGCCATACATCATTCTACTAACTAGGCCTCTTGAACATGCTTGCTTCACCAAAATCCGACCTTCTTACCACTTTGTTATATCCTTTCACACTTGCAAGGACCTTCACCAAACTCCATTACATCACTCTAACATCATCAATACCTGTATAAGTCACTACCACACTCGTACAAACCACTATATTGTGAAGGACACTGATGAAACATCACTAATATCAATCAACTCATACGGCACTACCAATCAACCTTAATGCTCCATAATCCCGTTAAAACCAATGACAACATCACTCTTTGACATCAATGACAACAAATTGCCAACATAACATATACAAAAATGGGATTATCAAAACATAATATGGAGATTTATCAAATAATACTCGAAAGTGTACTATTTCCATAAGTTATTGTTCTAGATACCTTTATAGCCATGTATACGTAATTTATAAAATTCCAAACCGTCAAAGTGAATGTTATGACAATATGACACCACAAAATGTACTTGATTTTGGAATGGTGATAAAAGATATTATTCTCTTGAATTCGAGGAAGAATTTTGAGGCCGGTCATTTTTAATTTTATATTCATATCTACTTTGATGACGAATCTTGTGCATGAGGCCATAAAGATAATATTCAATGAAAGACATTCTTAACCTCATTTTACGTCTTTCTCCATGCCTTCTACATTTTTATTTTTCTTTTGGTTAGTATCATTTTTTTTTTAATCTATGTTGGGTAGCGGTGTTGGTTTTGCTCTAGGTTTTATGATTCCAGCTATCTATCACTTTATTTCTTATACAAATAATTGACAAAATATGATTGCCAAAAGATTTAGTCACTCACACATGAACTATTCAATAAAAATACTCAAAGACGTGCTCTCGTGAACTGCAATCACTACTACAATGGGGGTGTTTTGAGACAATAATAGAGACAATACTTGACCAAATTGTCTCAAATAGAGACAATAAAAAGTTGTATATTGTCTCTATTATTGTCTCAAAGCGGGTGTCTCTAATATTGTCTCTAATTATTGTCTCTTCGAGACAATATAGGTTGATACATATTTTGTCTCTTGAGAGACAATATAGTTTTGTCTCTCTAGAGACAATATTTGTATTGTTTCGCTAGAGACAATACAAAATACTAATTTTGTCTCTCTAGAGACAATACTAATTTCAATTTTTATTGTCTCTCTAGAGACGATACGAATTTAAAGAATGAAAAATCTGAATTTCAAGAATAAATAATAACCAAATATCATATAGTGCAATCGATTTGCTACATATCATCTATGATGTTAGAGTAGACTGGTAAGGAATATCATAAATTAAAAACAATTTGATTTGAATCTTGTGCCCAACAAATGGGTCCACAAACATTTTATTAATATCAAATAAGATAAAATACAAAAGGGTGTCTAAATACTGTTAACCCTTTAAATACAATGATAAAATACAAAAGGGTGTCTAAATACTGTTAACCCTTTAAATACAATGATAAAATACAAAAGGGTGCCTAAATTCCGTTAACCCTTTGCATACAATATGAACACCTCTCCACCCCCAGCTTCAAGCGATCTGTCTGCTTCCCTAGTGCTACTTTGAGGTTTTTTTTCTTAACTTTAATTTTGAGTCAGTGTCTCTCTATCGGCAGCGGTCATTTCATGTTCTTCGCTTTGATTGTCTCAACTTTGATACAATTCTCTACTATCAATAGCACCAAGCAACTCATCTTTAGTCTTCATGAAAACAAAGATTATAATGACTCGTTGCGTTTATCAACTATCACTTGAAAATTTATAACAAACATCTCATTAAAATACTGAGGTTGAATTAAACATATAACAAGAAACCATCAACCTTTCATAAAAAAGGCCATCTTTAATAACAAGGCATGTCTATGCTTTGAGCCTTTGCATAATGTGACAGTAACTTGAAAATACAATACATAATAACATTGCTCTTATACTTGAAGTTATTTTGATGATACAAGCTCACATAACAAAGAGTATAGTCACCTCCAAGCATAACTTGACCACGAGCTTTCGTAGGCCAGGATGAGAAAAGTTTGTATTGAAGTAAACAATATGGAGAGCTTGAAAAACTTCAGCGAAAAGGTATAAAGAGGGTAAAACAGTTTGCAGCCAACCTTCAGAGAAGCCCCTCCGACTAGAAATCCATCAACATTAAGATGTGCTGCCAACTCAACACAATTTCTAGCATTTACTAAACCTGCAATATGCAAAACAAGTAATGGTGTATTTATTCCAGTCAAACAAGAAGCTGATTGGCACATATTAAAGTGCTTCTGCACGACATTAGTAAGAACATGTTATCCTAGATGAACATAGACAATTTATCCACTCTTTACAATGACCTTAAAATTTCAGCAATATTCAAGTTTCCTCCTCCATCATTGACCCAAAAGAAGATGGCAATGATGATAAGAATAAAAAATCATTCAAACTGTAGGGAGAGAAATATTGAGAGAAGCTAGTTACCGCCATAGATAATTCAGATTGACTCTGCTACTTCAAGACTGACATTTACTTTAAGCCAATTCCATAACATACATTATTAACATGTCCTTAAGGAAACTCTTGTTCAACTGTTGCAGCGGTGCAGACTAAAACCATCAAAGACGGCAACTTTTCGAACCCAGTCGGAAGTTTCACTAAACTGTCACACCTGTGCAACTTTAAGTACTGTAACGCTGCCAGTGATTCAAATCCAGCAGGCAACTCCTTCAAACTCGGGCAATACTGTATAGTTATGGCCTCTAAGGAACTTAATTTGCCAAAGCCGCTTGGCAAAGAACAAATATTGGAGGAATCCTGGAAGCTAAACGTCTTTAACTTTTGAAGAGCAGACAATTCCTCTGGCAGTGAACTCAGTGAACTCATATTCTCATGTAGTTGGAGATTCAGTTCTTCGAGCGATGTCAACATTTCAAAGTGAACAGATACCTTTTCCAAACCAATGCATCCTGAGAGGTCCAGCTTCTTCAGTGAAGTCAATCTTTCAAAGTCAACTGGCAACTTTTCCAGACGCCCGCATCCATGTAAATTCAAATTAGACAGTAAAGATAAGCCTCCCATGTATTCAGGTAGAGCCCTCAAATTCTTACAAGATCGTAGGTTCAGCTGTTTAAGTGAAGTCCACGTGCCAAAGTCAGCAGACAAGTTTTCAAGATTTGTGCACCACATTAAATCCAATTGTTGCACTGAAGATAATTGGCCCAACAATGGAGGCAGTTCTTTCAAACTAGAACAAAATGCCAGATCCAGCTGCTTCAATGAAGTCAAATTTCCGAGGTCAACAGGCAACTTTTCCAGAGGCTCGCATGCAAGTAAATTCAAAGCAGACAGTAAAGATAAGCCTCACATGTATTCTGGCAGAGCCCTCAAATTCTTACAAAATTGCAGGTTCAGCTGTTTCAGCGATGTCAACGTACCAAAGTCAGCAGACAGCTTTTCAAGATCCTCGCAATTCCCTAAATCCAAGTGTTGCAGGGAAGATAATCCGCCCAACATTTCAGGCAGTTCTTTCAAACTACTACAATATGCCAGGTCCAGCGTTTTGAGGCTACTCAGCAGTCCAAGATTAGGAGGTAAAGTTTCTAGAAGCTTGCACTCTCGGAGATTTAAAGTAATCAACGAATTTGGGGACCCAAATCCTACTCCTAAAGAGGTCAATTCTTCATTCCAGGCCATATTCAGATGCTCCAATCTGACAAGTTGTCCGATTTCTTTAGGGAAGACCTTCAAATTGCAATTTTCCAGAGTTAACCTCCGGAGAGCAGTGAGATGGCTTAATTTTTCTGGAACCTGATCGCAGCCTTTCAAATGCAGAGTGACAAGAGATGGTTGTAGATTGAGACCTTCTGGAAGTTTCAGGGGTTCACGTCGATACACTTTCACGGTAAAGTTTTCTAGAGACCTAAGATGTTGAAGCGGAAATCTTTCAAACCCCTCAAATTCGACATCTTTTATATTTTGACGCATATACTTGACAGTCTGGGGAAGCTGTATGAATAAACCATTCACAACATTACAATAGGCAACAATAGGCCTGCAGGGAAGAAAAATGAAAAGTAAAAGAAAGAGTTGGCTTGAGACTTTTGTGTAGTTACCATTGCCAACAATAGGCCTGGGAGTGAGCTGTTGTGGAAACCTGCAAGTTTCTTCAATTTAGATGCATCTTTAAAGGGGAAAGTGGGTATATCACCCAGTTGGAGATATCTGAGATTTTCAAAAGCTCTTTCACAAGAGGGTCCATTTAGAGTTACCCCGTCTCCTAGGATAAGAACCCGCAGTGAGCTGTGCATCGCATTTAAATGTCTGGATTCAATTGACGAGGATTCCTCGAGGGAGACGCCTTTTACATTTTGAAGATTGGATTCATCTTGCAATGCCTCTGAGAATTGTTGATATGTTGTAAACCTCGTCCCCGGCGCTGCTTTCGTTCCCATCATCCGAAGAATATCATGAACAATCAGCCTATCATCTGTGTCACTTTTAGTAACCAGCATTCTCTTTTCCAGAAGTTGAAGCTTGTTTTTACCTACAATATGACCGACGATATCCCAAGACCAACCATAGTAATAAGTACAGATGTCTAGGAATGCTTCCTGGGCCTCTTTGTCAGTCATCTTACGATACAAGTACCAAAGCTTTTCACCGAGTTGCTCTTCACTCCCATAGCTATACTCACTGAAGTTGCCCTCCCTCAGCGCTACAAGCGCTTCCTCATAGCTTTCCTGGTCTCGAAGATCACTTAGATGCTTTCCAAAACGATCCACAAGTATGGGAACACCTGCGCATGCCACTGCGACCTGATCTATCAAACCCTCTTCGTCAAAGTGGGTATGGGGTTTAACTTCACTGCCCAATATTGTTTTGTAGAGGAGGGATTTCGCTGCAGCAGTAGTGAAAACTTGTACAGGGTAGTCTTTGTACACAATTGGCTTCATATCAAGTGGGGTCTTCAGATTACCCTGTCGAGAAGTTATGACCATTCTCAGTTTGGCCGGTGACAATTGTCGGGGAAGAAGCTCCCTAACATAATCAATGTCAACAACGTTATCAATGTAAAGAAGACAACGTTTATTCTCTATTACTTTCTGGACTTCTATTCGTCCTTCATCAGGATTTCTTATAGACAATTTTTCATCTCCAATATCACGAACAATATCTGCCTGGAGCTGCGTGATGTGAGATGTCAGTCTCAGAGGCAGAAGGTTCAAAATGACTTTACACCTTCTGATTGCATAAGATGTCCCATTCTGTACATATCCTATCATCATTGCAGTCCAGGATGCCACATTTTTTTGGGCATTTTGTCAAACAGTTCACATGATAGTTGCATGCTCGGGCACATTTTACATACATATGTAGTAGAGCACATACAAAAACATCTGGCGGGGAAAAAATTCATCCCCATCTACTATATATTTAGCTGCCAAATTTTGTTATCACAAGCTATAAATTTAAATGTCTCCAACATTTCAAGACTAGGTTGTTACGCGGAGCATCTTAAAATGAAAGAGGATTTGGAGGAAGGAAACATGAAATTTAAAATAGAAAACACAGAAGGGGAAATCCCAACAAACACAAGCACTCTGTCAAAGGGAAAAAGTGCAATTAGTTGACAAGTGGAATGCAAGGCATAGGAAAGATAGGTATGACAAGGAGAATATAAATAACATACAAGATACCTGCACAAAGATAATAAAAAGGAATTTGAATCTTGGTGTCTTGGTGTCACTATCAACCAAATATTTCTGTGGGAATTCATCTTGATAGGAGACTCTAGATATACTGTGTGAACATTTCTATTCTGAAATTTCAAGTGAGTTATCGCACTCATCTTCAGAGAGAAACTTGATCGGGAATCATAGGTCTCAACTTAGGTCATGAGATCTAATATTGTTTTCACCAATTTCAGTCTCAGAAATGCGTCTTATATCTATAAACATAACCTCTCCATATAGGATTGAAATTACTAAGTATTAACTAAAGGTTTCCATATGTATTCATTTGTATAGGAAATTTAGGATAAACCATGTGAGTTCTTCTATTCTGACATTTTCAGCGAGCTAATTCACTCATCTTTGGGGAGAAATTTGGAAAGGAAACATAGATCTCAAATGAGATCATCAAATCTAAGATTCTCTTTACCAACTTCAGTTTTAAATACGCAAAGCACATTATATCTGTAAACATCTCCATAAAGGGTTGTAAATATTGACCAATGATTTCCCAAGGTATTCAACTTGATAGGAGATTTTTTGATGTGATTCCTGAGTGTTTTTATTCTGAAATTTCGAGTAAGCTATCTCACTCACCTAATAAACTTGGTGAGGATTTATAGATCTCAAATTAGATTGTGGGATTTTATATTCCCTTTTCCAATTTTTTTCTCACAAAATCAAAGACAAAACATCTTATATCTATAAACAAACCCCCTCCATAAAGGTTTGTGATTATCAACCAAAGTTTTCTGCAGGAATTGATCTTAATAGGAGATTTTGGATATCCTACATAAGTGTTATGAGTGAGATACCTCACCCATCTTCATAGAAAAATTTGGGGTCATGGTCCCAACCTGAAACAATTGAGTTCACCAATTCTTCTTGGTATTTCTGAAGGATATTTCATCTGTAATTAGCTGAAAACATTATCAGAAAACTATTTATCTTGGACTTATTGCAAAAAATATATCACTGATATTAAAAGATGCTTTGTAGATTTCACACCCAAGCCAATATATTGGTAAAACTATCAACATGCCTTGCTTGATTACGTAAAGCTAAACAATACCGCAATTTACAATTAATGTGACTAAATTTCTAAGTCCTTGATCTCTTTCCTACAACGTGATAAATGAATGAACAAAATCTATAAAACATTTAAATCCTTGGTGGCCTACAAAAAATAACAATACAATGCTATCCACTCCCTCATAAATCAATGGAACTCATCAAGTCTCCTAACCTTGACATTAACATTTAAGACTCTAAATTTAATATTAGAAAACTAGATTACTCTCTCAAATTGTTTGTAATTTTGTCATGGTGCCAGTTGAATTACTCCTAAATGTTGCATTTGCTACAATTTGATGGCATTGCAGACACGTAATCGTGCTATAATTATTGTAACTATGCATAGTCTATTGGTGTATGTTACAACAAGTTAAACACAATTTATATAGACAAATATTATGAAGGAAATATATAAAATTTACAAATTGGTAAGGTTCAACTTCCGGAAAAGTATTGTTTCTAACAAAACTTGTAAAGAAAATCATGTTGGTTATAATGAATTACACAAGTTCCTTTGAATACTACCTAGTATTTATTGCAACTGCCAAACATCTCGTAGTTTGAATCCCACTGAACTTTGGGCTTCTGTAATTCACGCTCTATTTATCAATCAACCATGTTTAAGGAAAACTAATGGCATCACAACATTACTGATGCACGCAGCAGGAATTTCCTTTGCTATAACTAATGCACCAAGCCACTATAGTTCCTATATTTTAAATGTCTTTTCTTTTCTATTCTATATCCTTATCATTCTCATCCAAAAAGGTACTAATAGAGACTGTAGAGATCGTAGATGAAGATACAAACAAATTTGGAAAGTGTTGTGCAATAAACACATGTGAGTGCAATTGCTGTAGACAATGCCTTTATGGGTGTAAGGTAAAGGACTCGCACTCATTAGAATGTTGTGGTAAACAATTTTTGTCAATAGGTGAAAAGCTTTGAATGGGCTATAATGTCAAGGACTCTAATTATTGTCTTTTTGGGCTGTTCTAATCAGCCTACACAATCGAAAACACCTTGGTGCGTGCCAAAATGACATGGAAACATTGTTATTTCTATATGTGCCAGGTCTTCCCAAGTTGTGTCTGGTATGTTTCATACACGAGAATTGTACTGCATACGTTTTTGTGTAGAAGTGGCATGGGGAGGTTTCATTGCAGCATAGGTGTTAGTGGATCCTAGTTTAATGGAAACATGCAAACAAGCTATCAGTGTCTTGTTTGTTTCAAGCTTTGTGGTTTAGCAAGAAATGGATTGTTTGATTTGACAATGATAATCTGCAATAAAAATGTTGATCTGCAATCAATGATCAAATGTGTGGTATAGTTACAAAAAGATAAGTAATATAAGCCTATACAATAACCTAATGAGGAGCCGGTGAGGAACAAAGCAAGGAATCAAGTAGCAAGTCCATGTAAACCAATCATTGTGACCAACGGCTCAATGATATGTGGCTATAAAGAAGCAAAGAAGCAAGCTAAAGTTCTGAGTGTAATGATAAAAGAAAAACCAGGTGAAGCTCCGTGAATAATCGTAAAAGAAAACCAAGCACACCATCTTTACTGAAATTTCGTGAGTAATGGTAAAAGAAAAACCATATGAAACTCGTGAATAATGGTAAAATTAAAACCAGCACACTATCTTATTGCTGCTTTCATTATGCATAAATTTGAAACCTATGTTTCCAAAAACTAAAAAGCAGTAAAGGAAGCAAACAATCTGCATTAAGCAAATTTGACTATAAGCTGAAGTCAGCAAGCTAAATCTGATTACCGAGGAAGCTAATCAAATTCAGGACCGAAAATAGCAAGCAAGGAACCAAAACAATGCAAGTGTACCACAGAGTTTGAATTCGTAACCAAAATAAAATTTATACACTTGAGAAAAGTGCCGAGTATTTGTTAGGTGTTGATGATGTCCTCAACTTTTCCAAGGAGGATGATTAGCATTCATGATGATGCTTACTTTAGGTAAGGCAAGGAGAGATTTTTCCCGACGCAAGAAAAACAAAAGCCGAGCAATGATGGTAACAATATGAGTGCAACAATGATATTATGATGATCGGAAAAGGATGACAATGGCTATGGAGATGATCGGATGATCTCATGTGATAGATGTCAAGGCTTCAAAGTTCAAGGTCCTCCAAAAATAAAAGGATAGGTCTCATGTATAGAGCTATAAGAAAATTCATGATCATTCTTGATGGGTAGAGGTAAGGTCAAGGTGTAGTGAAATCCCTAGAGGCAAAGCTAGGGAGGTTTGCTTCTTTTTGAAATCTACCGGACATTTTTGTTCAAATGGGTACTAATGTCAAAAGTGATATCCCAACTATCAAAAGGCACGATACTAATACGCCATGTAGATGACATGGATACAGGTACTGTATTGGTTACATACTGGATATGTTTGTGGATATGGGCAGGATACGGACACAGAGTCTCCATAGGGTCTAACCCCATTGCATGGTGATGCTTCACAAGGCGAAAGAGACCTAGTGAAAGTGCTCTTGTCCAGCCATAAGAATATCACAAAATATGTAACAAGAGGAGATTTCATTGGACAAACAACTCTTCATAAAGACGCAAAATGTGGAGACTCCGGTACAATAAAGATTCTCTTGACCCAAGGTGCCCATCCATTGAAAGAATGTGATTGTGACAACAGGACTAGATTTCATTATGCAGTGCAATCAGAAACTCAAGGAGATAAAATAGAATTGGATAAATTGATTTTACAAAGATGCAAATCTAACGAAGAGAAATGGCTCCTTTTATGGGCGTCTGCAGCAGGTTTCAGCACTTTTGACCAAAATCTAAGGAATGATGATCCATTTGGAATATTTCTTTCAAAAAAAAATGCCAAAATCATAGCAGAATTGATGACATGCAATTTACTGAAAACGGTCACTTCTCTCGGAGACTTAGATTACAAACTTTATATTTAAATGCATTGTTTTTTAACCAATTTAACACTTTTAATGCAACATAAGAAGTGATTTCTATATTGTTCAAAACGTGATTCACCATTATTAATATTTATTCTTGCTCTCGATTCACAACAACATGAGAAGAAGATCAAGACAATCAAAACTCACATTCAAAATATGTGTGGGACAGAGTGAAGGTGTGAAACTAATTATGAAGCATTTCAAGTATATATTAACAAAAAAACGTTCAACAATAAAAATAAGTGCCCAACAAGAAAAAATAGATTCTACGAGAAGAGGGAAGTGTCACAACATTTTTAATCAAGAGAGAAGTGTCCTATCATTTTAATCAGTAAAATAAAATGCATGGAAGTATAAGAATGAAATCAAGAATTAACGGGCATGGCAGAGGAGATCACTACAAAATTGGAAACGATAATGACCTGTGCCCAATGGCTAAGCACCCTTTGGAGAAATACATGGAAAAAGAAAAACTTCAATATATGGATTGAAATTATTTATCCATGCCTCTTGGCACTAGTTTTGACATGTACATTTACTTGGATTGTATGGTTAGTGCTAGACAGATCCAAGTTCAAGGACTGGGTAATAGCAAAATATGCATGTCTTTCGGCAGGTATAGTCATTATAGTATGGACCTTGACAAAGTCCACAATGAACATTTTGAAACCAGTAAGTACTCAGCTAATGAACTATATATCATTCCTAGATAATACAAATAAATTGGGATATCAGGAAAGGGTAATCTCAGATATCACTTTCTTGAAAGATGAAATTGGTAAAAACCCCTTATGGTTTTCACTGCCTTTTCCTGGTTATTCACTAACATTGCTGCATTATGGATCCTGATTACTTAATGGCTGGTTGCATCATTGTTCTCACATCGAAATTTTCTCGAAAGGAGAATGTCTATCCTAGAAGTAGCTCCCCTGCATCAGGGACCAACTTGCAAATAATTGTTTTTATAGAAGATCTTGATAGATATCAAGAGTCTGTGACTTTGCAGGTATAAATAGCGGAATTTGTGTATCTCTCTCTGTCGAAGAAATATCAGCATAATCAGTTTGACTGATCAAAACGATCTTTAACACTGATATTAATATCTGCACCATTTAAGCTGTGATATTTTCCCTTGCATATCTATGCATGATTTAAACATGCCACGGTTAAACAATTCACAGGAAATATATATATATATATATATATATATATATATATATATATATATATATATTAGATCATAACTGCAAATTCTATTTTATGGCTACGTTTTGTAGAGGTATTTTGACAAACAACTCACATGCTTTCCTCTTGTGCTCATGCAAGAACAATATATAGCATTAGAAATCTTGTTGCATGACTAAATAGATTTCTATCAGAAATTTCAATCTAATCTAGAACTGATCAAGCTGCCGAAAGTCCTAAAGAAATGTTCTATTTAGTCCAAAGGTGTGCATATTCAGCAATATTGATTTTGGGAAGACTTTGAATCGGGTTTTTAAATGCCCACGGAACTAACACAAGCCAATCAAGGGAACTAACACAAAACAATAAATTTCTCAAACCCTAAACAGAACAGGGGCACATAACAAAATAGCAAACAAATGCACAGGCTGAAAACAACAACATGGAAAGTGGGCTACATACCTATGCACAAAACAACTCTGATAGTTTCTCTCAGGACAAAGAAAAATCCATCCAACCTAGCACAACACTCCAAACTCAAACGGTGTCAATGCCATCTAATCATGTTATTCCAAAAGATAAGAAAACACACTCTAATTTAGTTGATGTACAAAACATTAAGTCTTAGATTACAGAACACAAATACAAAAATAGAAATTTGTTTACTTGGATTGTTGGCTGTAAATCTAATGGCTTCCCACCGATCGATTGAAGTTGGCAATGTCACTGAACTGCTAGAAATCAGCATAATGACATTAGACATAGTTGGACAAACAGTTGCATCATCTTGCACACAAGAAGCCTGACATGAATGCATCTCAAGGCCTGCTCCTGCGTCAAATCTAGCATATCCAAAACATCTCCTCCCACGTATAGTCTCCATGCCTGCATCACACATGATATTCACTTAAATCTGGCTGCCTGGCATTGATAAATCTTACTTAAGGAAAAAGATGATGGGAAAAAATCCAGTTACCTACCCATTCTAACAGTTTTGCAATCCCTGTGAAGGATGAATATCGGTGTTTTCTCTTCCACTCAAAATCTCAAGCAATAGCACTCCAAAACTATAAATGTCTACTTTAGCTGAAAGTTTCCCTCACATTGCATACTCTGGAGCCATGTAGCCACTGCAACACATCAATAATCAGTTGTTTAGGAAAATACCCACAAAATGATAAACCAATGTTGAAATACCACGGTGTTCAAACATCTGAGGATCTACTAGGTTGAAGTTGGCAGGATCTATTTGCAGATTATATTTGTAAAATCCCTGACCCACAACAAAAACATCATGGCCATGAAAATGTATAGGATAGTCCTGTATGGTAATAATGCCTGTTCTGAAACACTATCTGCACATTACTTTTGTCCCCAAAATGGGCTCCTAAATACTCAGTGGTGGATTTTGTTGAGAGTAATTAAATGGAAACAGAGGGTTGTCTGGGAAATCTCTGTAAACACTCCATTGATGCCGTAATAATAAGCTTTCAAAATAGTTAAACCTAGTGTGATGAATGAAATGCTATTAAAGCCTCCAACAACCCTTCCACCATTGATCCCCGCGCAGGAGTTTTTGGGGTAGATCACGAATCCGAAGCCCTCGTTTACTCATAGACCATAGACGAGTAAATGCTAATAACTGAGTTTTTGGGGTTGCATGAGGGGAACAGAGTTGTTACTGTTGGTGCCCCTGTATTGTAGATGGCGGTCACACTGGTATCGGAGGCTGGCTATTATATATGTAGCAGGAGAATGTTTCACTTTTCCTCGCAAATAAGAGTTTTGGAACAGGAAATCCATCCAAATATAGCAGACCCTAGTCTCTGCCACAAATCCCGATCCTCCTTGCATGCCTATCCAGCTTTGTTAAGAAAATGAACCGATGAAACAATCATGCCAAAAATATTGGTCCTCCTCGATGCATACCTCTCCAGCTCTATAAATGATGCAGCCGATTTGGAATTCGGATCCCTATCTCTGTTTGAGGGGTTGATATGGCCGCGTCTGAGTGACATCCTTGCTCCCAATCTAGGGTTCGCTTCCTCCAATTTACCCCCAATTTGGTATACTACTAAAAGTCAATTAATTTTAAAATTTGAAAAGGGGAAATATTAGAGACAATTATTTTAGTTGGAAAAAGTTAGAGACGAAAGTAATCTTTTGTCTCTAACTTTTGTCTCAAAATAGGGCCCCTTGTAGTAGTGAATTCTCGTAAGATATGCACACATAGGTATGTGGAGAAGGCCTTTGAAAATTTAAAATAGATGTAGTTATCAGATGTAAAGTGAGAGTCCAAAACCTTTGTTTGAAAACTCAAATTGAAGATAAAAATATCGGGTTCACCATTCACTTCTCCCAAAGTTCTTTGCGTTTATTTTTTTCTACGCTTTTTTCTTTTTTTTGCGCTTAATTTTTATGATTTTTGCCTCTAATCGGTAGAAGTGTTTGATGTTTTCATGGTATTTTATTTCTTGCTATCATTCACTTTGTTTGTTTGTTATAGTAAGGATTGTGTAAATATTTAGTTACTTCTTTGTGATCTATTCAAAAATGTATCAAAGATTTATCATCTCGTAGAGTTCTCATTTTGTGGATTATAATGACTGCAAGATATGCACTAAATGGACTTGTTGAAAACGCCTTTGAAATTCTCAAACAAATATATTTGGAGAATGTAACTCCCAGCCAACAATTTTTTTAAGAAATATAATAGAATATTCATGAAAATAAATATAACACTTGTTACAAAAGATAATTCTTTAAAATTTTTACCACAAAGACACCAAGCACAAAATACTCTTAATTATTTTTAGTGTATCGAGAATGGTTTTTATTGATGAAATTCAAAGCATTGTCTCGAAAAAAATTCATGGGGAGATGCGATTAAGAAAACATTTGATTATGTAAATTTCCCATCCATTCTCTATTAGGGCCTAGTTTACGTTTGCACCCTATTTCAAAGCATGTATTCTAACATTGATTGTGATTATGGTAGAAAAGGTGCACCAATAAGGCATGTCTATGTGATAGCACTATAACAATGAATGAAACACGAGGAAGTTGAACTCTTTAACAAAATGACTCAAAGAGATGTAGTCGATCATCTACTCTCCGTGAGATTAGTATATGTACCAAATGTTTGTTTGTAAGGATGCTCTCAAAATATTTCATTTTTGTTTTCCTAGCACTTACACACAAGCATGCATTTTTGTGGATGAGGGTTGTAAATACTTCAATAGCTCAATTTCATGGCAATTCCTACAATTGATTATTATGTTTACATGTATGACATTCTTCACCATGATGGTTATCCCAAGGAATTCTCAATGTCTATTTTCAAAATGCCAAATGAACCTTTGGTGGTTGTGTGGATGTGTTTGTGTGCTTCTTATAGAGCAAATGAGAATGTGGGGTGCAATCCACACCGTCCCAACCAAGTTTATCTCCAATATTGATAGACATCATATAATTGTTGTGATAGATCAAAATGAGATCCATCACTTCAATAAAGGAAATTTTGTTCAGCAGAGATTAAATTCATAATGTTATATGAGCATTCTGTAAAAACAGGTTAGGATTATTATAAGATGATCCATTCATATCTTCAAAGTGATAAAAGAGGGAGACGATTTTATTTCCAATTTTTAAGAAATATTTGTTCCTAAGTGTTTGGATATCGAGTACATGTTGTTGACTTCATATAATCAAATATATGGTCCCCAATGTGCATCAATGCCTTTATTTAGAAAATCATGGATGTTTCTTGACATTGAACTCTTTTCAAGAAATTTGTGCATGTATTATCATGATAAAATCGAGGTGTAAGAGAAAATTAAATCAAATAAACTGTACTACCCTTGAAGGAAATGGAAAGATGTTTCACCAAAAAATAAATGTAAGAGAAGGGCATACAACTAATGCATGCCTCAAGGTAATGGAGACGACCTTGTGGTTCTTTACACCAATTTTTTTTTTGTATGGTCAGTTTGTCTAGAGTAATTTTAGTATATTACATGTCTGTGTTAGATCTATCATCTATCATTTGAGATTGAACTCCATATTCAATTCTTCTTTGATGTATACATTTGTGTCCATTACATTCTTCTCAATACATGAATCTTTAATCATCTCTATTATAATGTAAATAAACAACATAATATTCAGACATATATTACAAAACAAAAAAAACATATCTATTGCATGTATTTGTAATATCGATTAGTAAACTAACCAATAAATTATTTACCATTTTTTTAAATGTAATTTTTCATTGGTTGGTTGACCAATCAACTTTACAAACACATATAATATTTACAAACTATTACATTAAAATTAAATTAGGAACTATTTTTAAATTAAAATCTCTACCAACCTACTTTGCAATTACTAATATGTTTGTAAGCACTAAAGCCTTCAACTGTGTCCAAGCGTATTCTTATTATTTTGTAGCGAATGACAAACAATCATTTGTCTTATCTTTTGTTGATGAACCCTTATTATTATTATTAGTTTGTCCTGTCTTAGTAACCGACATTAGTCCACGTAAAGTGAAGAGCTTCTTATTATTATTATTGTTTTGTCTTGTCTTAGAAACCTGATTCTATCAATCTGATCTCTTCACCCACTCCAAAGATTTGATCAACTTGGGAATAAATTGTTATACGTCTAATGGAAAATAAATTGGAGAGGAAGTTTGGACTGCTCACACAGACATAGCTTGCCTTACGGTCCTCTACCAAGATAATGTTGGTTGCACGTCAAGCTATCGGAGGTTCCAGTAAATGCATTTCTGTTATTCTCTACGTTTTCATACTACTAAAGAAATATAGGCGTGGAGCAACTATTTGTCTCATAGCCCAAAGAATCATGTAGTTTACGAAAGGATTAGCTCCTTGTATTTACATGGTTCTTTATTTTGTAATCTAAAACATAAATCCGATATGTCTGAGTTCATAAATCCACTATACGACCGAAGGCTAAGAATAGATTCCATTAATAATGATAAGTTAAAGCATATAGTTCGCCGGCAACATGAACTCTAGTATTTAAAGTCTGCTTAGGTTTTCAGTTAGATCCTCACTCATCCATATTGAATTCGCTTACAAGAATCTCTCATTGAGTGATACATGCCGAGGACGGATTATTGCATCGACAAGTAAACTCAAGAACCCCTAAATCTAAAGTATTTATTTTATAATTTGGTTTGTGATAGTTCTCGAAATCATGTTTAATTTATGGAAGATTCACATATGCTTTTTATATTATTTCTATCTTTTTCCATCTTGTTATACATAACTCTTACACACTACTTAGTGGCACCATTTATGCCATTTCGATTAGATATCGCATGCTTAGTAACTAACGGATTTTTAATTACTTATAGTTACTGATTGTTAATTATTTATTTCTCTTGACTTAATAGATAATGATATCCAAGATATTATAAAGTCATTCACCTTTTGTTTCCTCGTAGATTCATAGACTCATAGACCCATTATGACCTTCATTGATTGCGACCCTTGTCTATAGCACAAAAACCTCTTTAAGGAATTTTTTATTCAACGTTTTCCTATGTTATATTACCTTTTTTGTATATTTGGTAAAAGGAAGGTTTCAACAGGGGCCCTACCCTATTACAATAAGGATCTATAATCAAGATTTATCCATAAGCATTTCAAGAAACAAAACAAGACCAAACATCAAAAACAATTGACTCAAGTAGCAAAACCAACCCAAAACCAAAACAGAGAGACATGAAAAACAAACAACTCAATGAAAATAAATTTAATCAATGAGTACCACATTTCACTTTTTAGGCCTCACTTTCCTAGGCACCACACGACACCATCCATCGTCCAGTTGGCCCTCCAAAACTTCTGCTTCACAATCCAAATGGCCAAAAGTGTTCTTCACATAATGTTTGAATCTCAAACCCTCACAGTAAATTCAAGACCTTTAATCTTTTAGGTACACAAGGGGATCGACAACAATTCATGGCTTTTTCTCAATGTTTATCACTATATTATATTGTGTTATATTACCCTTATATTATTGATAATTTTAGGATTACAAACATTATGGTGAACGTAATGTGAATCTTACGCCACAATGGACATTTGGTAATATACACATTTATCTTCCTTGTTAGAGTAATTGATTTTTCAAGCATTATATTTTGTCCAAATCTCTTTTCTCTCTTTACAAATCCTAAATGCTAGTACTATCTCCTTCCTATTATAAAAGATATTCATGATACCTAAGAAACCACCATAGAATGGTCTCCTTCCTCCTATCACAACCTTTCTTTAACACACATTCTTACATAGGTTCCTTCGAGACTAAGAAATTAAGGTTTCATCATAAAAACATTTCCAACACTAGATGCACCGTAAATAATAAATTCAACCCACTAAAGATTTATATCATGAGGAGAACAAGGATATTATTTTGATTTTAGTTTTATAATGTAGATACCGATAATTGAGATCCCAATATGCCTTAAATAACCATGAACTTCAAGTTCACATAATTCCTTATCTTTTATAAACCCATTTTAGTTAAAATATGATGTAGTCATTGTTAGGATTGCCACTAAATGAACACTTTATAAATTGTAACATAAATTAAAAACATTTACATATTAGAATTACTAGGGCACCATAAATATATCTTATATAAAAATAATGGAGACTACACACATAATATCACAAACTTTTCCATATTTGGCTTACAATAACAAATCACAAAAAAATTGTGCAGGTTTTTAAAAAATTAAACACCATAGTGGTTTCCCAAGTGAATCAATCATATTATCCTTTCAAGACCTCTGCATAGATGTATGGTTATATTACTTTTTACAACCACGTCTCATGTTAATTCTTCACATGATTTTTAAATTTATTTCTAATATACTAGTGTGTCTTAATAGATTCTCAATTAGATACTTACGGTATCATGTTCATTGAGTGATCTTTATGATTTTTAGCCTATTATTCACGACTCCTTTCGATTGGTGTGTTTTTTGAGTTGATATCGGATTTAGTGGAAGCAAAGGTTTCGGACCCCTTTTAAAGTCCAGGATTAGTGGATCAAGCATGTCTTTTTTATTTCATGTTATTGTTTCAACAAGGTTCGAATTTGTGTTATATTTAGTCTGCTTGTAAAAGGTTTGAGAACCCTTTCAAAACATCCTTATTACCTAGTGAAAAATATCATGTTCAACTACATCCTACCCATAAGCATATTAACTATGTTGTAAATAAAAATAATACTTAAATGTCCTCTAACATACCACAAATTGATGAAAACAAAAGTCAGCCAAAAATCTTTAATTTGATAATAGGTAATTCATCATTACTTCCCATTATTGATCTTAATACTAGGAATTAGATGATATCTCTATTTCTAACTAGGAAGTTCTATTACACAAGAAACTTATATGTACACGATTTCTTAAAGATGTAAATGTATTGAATTCAAATGATGTCGTGGTTTCATAGATATATTTACGGCATCGATATGATTATATATTTCTTACGTGAGCCTCTAAAAGTTTACTACGCATTGCCATGCAAATTTGTAAGGTTATGTGGTTTTATTCCATCTGCCTCTTATCTATGTAATGTTTTGTTCGCATGCCGAGGCTTTTAAGGTTTCTAGCAGCCCAAGTATTATGTATGCATGATATGTATGTTTTGCATTCATTGTTTTGTTAAAAAAATTCAGTTCATGAAATAACTATTTATGTTATGTGTCAAATACGGTATAAACTCGATCTCACTTTTAAAGATTTGTCTAGATTCAAAACAACATCATTGAACTTTATAAAGGAATTTTTGATGCCGCATTAAAAACTGAAAAAATACTCCTTACGTAGGATTTATCATTATCTTATATACTCTTGTATCATACACCATATTTTATAACAAATTTTGAGAGCTAGGCAATCACACACATTGATTAGTCATAAACCTCTCTTTCAATCTTATATGAGTTTTTGGCTTGCCTACATGTTAAAAAAAAAAAAAAATATTCTACATCTTCTGACTATAGGTTGTATTTGGGTATGGGACTGAAATACTCCACAAATGCTAATTTTGTACACCCACGCCCTATTTGATATCTCCTTAGGTTTCTCTTTCCTTCTCCATTTCATCTTATCTTTTGAAGATTTTATGGCACTTCCCTTGTTGTAATGTTTTCCACTCATCCTCCTACAAACTCTTTCTTGCACTACTTCATCTCACACCACTATGTATAATTTAATTTCTCTTCTTTGTTTAATCCTTTTTATGATATTCTATACACTTCACTCCTTTCATTCCATGTGATAATTTCCTTTCTACAAGAAACAAGTTGAATTTTTGTGCCTCTTTATCTTCTTCCATTATTAGGTTAATAATGTGATATTTTTTATCCTTCTATAATCTTACTACATTTTATATACCATATCCCATCAAAATTTCCATGGTCTACCTAACAAAACATTACATGCATTCATCACTATGATATTACACAAAACCTATCTATTACGCAAAAATATTCTTATCCACTTTATATTTCTCTTACATCCCTCAAATGTGTCCTTATATTAATAAAAATCACACTATAAGGATCTACATATGTTTTTTCCCCAATCCAAACTTCCACACTACATATGAAATAAACCAATTGTATGTATGTTATTCTCTCTCAACTAGTATTTGGTTGTGATTTACCTTTTGTCTTGTTATATCATAATTCACTACTTAAAAATATCAAAATCTCTCTCTCTCTCTCTCTCTCTCTCTCTCTCTCTCTCTCTCTCTCTCTCTCTCTCTCTCTCTCTCTCTCTCTCTCTCTCTCTCTCTCTCTCTCTCTCTCTCTCTCTCTCTCTCTCTCTCTCTCTCTCTCTCTCTCTCTCTCTCTCTCTCTCTCTCTCTCTCTCTCTCTCTCTCTCTCTCTCTCTCTCTCTCTCTCTCTCTCTCTCTCTCTCTCTCTCTCTCTCTCTCTCTCTCTCTCTCTCTCTCTCTCTCTCTCTCTCTCTCTCTCTCTCTCTCTCTCGGAAGGTTTATTTCTTTTGTTATTTTCCTTACACATTTTTACAGCACTAACACTATCCATCATGTGTATCATTCATTATCTACCAATACTAATATTTACTATTCCCTTCAGATCATTCCTTCTTTGGACCATCTTCTCCTCCACTCCCAATGCTTTACTCTATGATGCTTCCACTTCCGTCATCATCATTATTCTAATCTCATCCTATATTTCTCATAGTATTCCATTTATATAATTCACTAGTTTTTCTTGATCCAATTCTATATGACTATCTCATATTATGATATTGTAAAACTCTTTTGTGTATTATTATCATAATAAAAAAACTATTCATCCTCTATAAAAGATATAATCGGTAATAATTTGGAAGGGGAGGTGGGGAGTACCATTTGAACTTGGTATCCATTTTATCTCAATGGGTGATCTTGTATTTATCGATTATCATTGCACTCAATTTGATCTTCATTCAACCATAAAATTTCATGATATTTTGATTTCACGTTGTTAATGTTTTCCTTGCACTCATAAAAACTCATCCAACTCAAAATTTACATCCTTTTATATTATAAATTTTATTAATTCTTTTATATTTAGTATTCTTGAAAAATAAGAAACCTCCATCTGCACTCCTCTTCCTATCATTGACATGGATTTAAGAAGCCTTTTTCCACTATCATATTGATAATCATATTTTGAACCTAATTATTTCATTCTACCTTTAATCACCTCTTTTTTTACTTATATAATCCTTTTTGAATAAATCCTCTTCTATCTTCATGTTCTACAATCAATATAATTTTCATTTTCCATCCAATTTCACTAATCTCATAAAGTTGTACATACACATTATTTACTAATATGCCTCCTCAATGTACACTTCTTGGTGGCTAACTTTTATTTTCATGATCCCAAATCCTCCAAGTGAAACTTATTGAAAGCCTACGTAGATTGCACAACTTCCTTGCTTCACTAAATTCTGATTAAAAAAATCTTAATCAAAGGATTAGACTAATTTAGAAATATTTGAAACATATAATATATCAATAATCAATGAAAAGTAAGTACAACCAATAATTGTATAAGAGTGACTTAGAATATATTGGTTTTCTGGTTAGATATAGGTTGGACCGATAGTGGAAAACGTTTAGTGTGGATCTGTACATGCTTCATCTAGATGATAGAGATCCAAAATTTATTTCTAACATTGTTGCCATGTGTGTGCTTGTGTTTTCATTGATATAAAAGGTGTAAAAGGAATTAATGACAAAGGGATATGAAAAGGAGTGTAAGAGTAAGCTTTAAGTGATGATGAAATGGGAAGACAAGGAGTGAAATTCATGTAAGACCGGGAAATGGTGAGAGTTGTTTGCCCATGTAGGCCTATTCAGGAGGCCTAATCAGCATGAGTGGTGGCATAAGAAGGATAAAGATAAATGAATGATTTTGAATCATGATAGAGGCATGAATATAATGTTGGTTATGTGTTGAGACACTCATACAGGTCTCGAAATTCAGTTACAAGGTTTGAGTAGGGTTTTTAGGTCTTCATCTAAACCTAGTCTAGGTAGTTAGTGGCCTAATAGAGTATGATCATCAGTTACAGAGGTGTGTGGGACAATGGGGCATGTAGAGGTTTTAGATATTTTATCTCAATGATGTTAGGACCTTTATAAAAGTTTTATAGAAAATGTATGGTGTTTATCTTCTATGTGTAGACCTAAACTAGAAACAATTTTATCACCTAGTTAGGCAAGTCATGGTGGTTGAGAAGATCCAATGACAATTATGATTTGATGAGCATTGGATAATTTGGGAGAGGTTTTCCTAGTTCTATGGGAAAAATTAGGGTTTTATGATGAGTATTTTGTATGTTATGAGGTTTTTACCTCTACCAAGCCCAAGAGAGTGCATTTTCCAGCTCAAGATTAAATGTATTGTGTTGGATGTTCCGTGAAAATAATGCATGGGTACCTAAGACATTTGGGTTTGATTTTTCATATAGATAAGAATTTTTTAGAGGTGTAATGAAGTTAAATTGTTCCATCCACTTTATGAATGATTACTAAGAACATAAGGAGGTATAAAACCCTACCTAAACCCTAGTTGATCGGAGAGGGAGGAAACATTTATGGTGTGAACTAAAAATGCATTAGATCATAAATGTGATGATTACAAGATAGAAAATAATCTCCCATAATTCATAAGGTTGTGATTTGAGGTCTTGAATGTAGGTGGAGCCCACTCAAATCTACATATTTTCAAGAAAGTTGTGTTTAGTCTCTAGTTTTCCATTCTAATTAATATCTAAAATTATGTTTTAAGTAGATGTAGAGATATGATATATGTTTGATGTGATTTCATATCTTCACAAGTATAAAGGAGAAGACTAGTTTTTAGGCCTAATAGGAATTTTTAGTAGTCATTATGAAAGGATGTGTTTGCGCATGTGTAGCCTAAATTCATAAGTATAAAGCATATGAGGGAGTTTTATGCATCAAATATGCCATGCTACATTATTTAGTTGAGTCCTGTAGGTCATATTGTTTGGCAATAATTAAGTCAAAAGTTGACCTACTTGATAGGGTTTCAGGACAATATAGGTTCTCTGATGAAATTGGTCTAAAATACCAATTTCTTGGATTTTTTCATGATTCCTATCCATTAGAGATTGATTAGGGTTTAAAATATTTCCTATGTAATGCATTTATAAATCTTTATAGTGTCCTCTCATGTGTGAGAATGTATTATTACCAAGACTAGGTTTTGGCTTGTTCAAGTAGCTTGAATGTCATAGATGTTTTGATGGCTCTATCGGCTAAGTAATGAAGTAGATAGTGGTATTTGATTTTACTTGGATCATTGGATTTAAAATTATTTTTTTCATGCCATGGTTGAGATGGTATTTTAAAGATAGGTCTTCATATTTGAAGACTAGTATGATGGAGGTGCTTAAAATGAGTAGGAAACTGTCCTACTTAGTCATGATATGTAGAAAATGGATAGTGAAGATGTTTCTGAGCTGGTAGAAGGAGTTGATAGGATGTGTATGACATATTTAAATATTTTTAGACATTATGTAGATTCCTTTTATCCTTAGAGTCCTTGAGGTGCTCGGTGGTGATAAAACTAGTCTTTTAGGCCTAGTTGTGCATGATTGCAGTCTTAGCCTAATTTTGACCAATATGGCCCTTTCATGTGAATTTATATGAGTTTCTAGGAGTGCTTTCTTGTTGGTATGATAAAAATTAATTTTCATGGCCTACATAGAGGTTTTTAGGAGTTGATTAATGTATATAATGTATATTATATTTGCTCATTTGTGTTAGTGGTGTGCATAGAGTTTTGTGTGAGCTAGACGGTAGAGTGAAAGAGGTATAAAGGAATAAAGTAATAAATGATAAGAGGCATGGAATTTTGAGAAAAGTTAAGGAGTTGGTTTTCAAGGTCATTAGATCTAATCATCCAATGATAGAGTAAGATTGAACGAAGTAGGAGAGTGAGCTGTTTTGTGGTTTTTGTGTGAAAGGAGATGAACTTGTGATCGCAATCTGTTATAGGAGAAAATTTACTTTAGTGATCTTAATATTAATGTTTTTGAGTGGGTTATTGATCATCTTATGGAGTTGTATCCTCGTTTCAAGGTTGGTTCCTTGCTAAATAGGGGTTGGTTCTCCTAGTGAAGTGGGTGCTTCACTAAACAAATCCTCTGTCATGTTTCATATTCATGAAAGTATTTTTTTATTGAGTAATATATTCAAAAGTTTCAGTGGATTTTATTCCCCTTGATGTTTTTCCACACTAGATATTATTTCTTTTGTACTCTCTTGGTTTATGTTCTTATGAATGGTTATTTCATTTTAATAATCACTTTTTCATGCATGTTTGAATAATAATGATTGACACAACTTAACGTAATTGAATAATAATATTTGAAAGAATAATTCACCCACCTTCAATCGATTCTCGCTTCTAACAATTGGTATCGACACAAGTCCATGTGAAGAAAGGCTAACAACTTAAAGAAGATCCTTGAAGCATAATTATGGTGGGAAAACTAGTTCAAAGTGAAGGTTTACCTATGATCGAATGAGAGCATGTTTAATACCCTTGGGTTTTGACATTTGGGGTTCCATCCTTGGTGTATGTGATTCATCCCTGTCTATCTCCATCTACACCAAATTTGAATAATTTTGAATTTTACAAAGAATATAAAGAGGAACATGATATGGTATTTGGGTCCTATAGAACAAAGTGAAAAGAATGAAGAATGATAGATTGCACAAGCTTCTTTCCAAACATAAGATGAATATTTTATATGGTCTATTTATAGTGGTTTCTCTGGTCACATGACTAGTGACAAGGGTAATCTTATCTCACTTGAAAATTATGCATCTAGTTCAGTTAGATTTGGAGACAATATAGTTATAAACACTGCTGACAAAGGCCTACTTTAAGCTTAGATAATGGAAAGACTATAACTAAGAATGTTATATAAGTTCAGGGACTAAAATAAATTTTTCTTAGTTTCCTTCAAATTCAAACAAGGGTACACTTTTACTTTTAATGATAAAGGGTTTAAGATCATAAAATGGAATTAGGTAAGCTAGTTAGCCAAGCTAAGAGGACTGAAAAACAACATGTACATCTTCAAAGAAATCATCAAGGAGAAATGGACAATGATCAAGTTACATGATAGTTGATTCTGACTATAAGGTTAGGACATATGAGTTTTGACAATCTTGTCGAGATAAGCTCAAAATTTTTGTGAAGAACATACCTAGAATTAGCAAACCGTAGAAGACACTCTTTATAGAGCATGCTTACATTGGAAGTAGAGAATGAGGAAATTCCATTCCAACAAACATTATTCTACAACAAGGCATTTACAATTGATTCATACTAATATTTTTGGACATGAAAGGATTGAAATTACTTTAGTATATGATAATAATAGATACACTTGGGTTTATTATTTGAGTAACAAATCAAAATAACTTGACATATTCAAGTCATTTAAGGTACTTGTTGAAAATGAGAAGAACAAAATGAATAAATTCATTTATCGGATAGAGGAGGTGAAATTTGGTCTAATATATTTGATGATTTTGTGAACTCGTGGTATCGAGAGAAAATTATCATCTTCTAGAACACCTAAGAAAAATATTTTAGTATAAATATAGAATATGACTGGTCACAAGATGGATAGGACCATACTCAATGAATCTAAATTACTTGATGGATATTGTAAAGAGGAAATTTGTACAACTATCTACATCCTCAATAGATTTCAGATAAGGATAAATAGTGATAAGACCCCATATGAGTTATGGAAAGGTAGACCTGTAAATGTAGAACATTTTAGAGTCTTTGGGTGCAGATGCTTCATCAAGAGGACTAAAGAAAATCTAGGAAAATTTTACTCTAGATCTGATGAGGGTATATTCTTAGGGTATTCCTCAAATATTTCAGCTTACATATGTTACAATAAAAGGCTGCAAATAATAGTTGAAAGTGCAAGTGTAAAGTTTGATGAGTCATATCCCATGAGATCCAAATCCAAGTCAAAAGAAACACCATAAGTGATAGATTCCAAAGAAGAAGAAGAGGTTGTGAAGAAAGTTGAAGAAGAAGGAGATGTTGAAGAGGATAAAAGGCATGGCACCAAATCCTCCTCAAGACATATCATAAGAGACAATCCACGAAGATCAAATCCTAGGCACAAAGGATGCTGGAATTACAAGGAGAAAATTGGCAAGTCTTAAAAATTCGAGAGAATAGTGCCTTTTATCAAAATTTCAGCCTAATAATGTTGAAGAGGTATGAAAACATGAGTTTTTGGTGAAATATATTAATGAATAGCTTTACCAAATTGAGAAAAATAGGACCTGAGAGTTATTACCTAGATCTAGGGACAAAAATGTCATTGGGACTAAATGGGTGTTCAAAAACAAACTTAATGAGGATGGTGAAGTTACATAAAAAAAACTTGGATTTTCTATAAAATATATTCACAAGTTGAGGGATTTGATTATGATGATACCTTTGTGTCGAAGGCTAGAATGGAATCCATTAGACTGTTTCTAGCATATACAAGATATTAAGGTTTCAAGGTGTACAAAATGGAGGTCAATTTTTCTTTCTTGAATGGAAATTTAGAGAAAAAGGTGTAAATTAAAAACCCTAGTGTTTTTCATTGATATATGACAAACACTATGTATTCAAGCTAAAATAGGATCTTTATGGACTTAAGAAGGACCTAGGGCTTAGTATTTAAGACTAGACAAGTACTTGATTGAACAAGGTTTTAACGAGAGGAGTTGCGAGATAGTAACTTATATATCGAGAATGGAGGAAATTTATAAATTGTATTAGTGTATTTTCATGACATATTATTTGGAGCAAACATTAAACATATGAATCATAAATTTTCAGATATTATGAAAAAGAAATTTGAGATGACCATGCTTAGAGAATTATCTTTCCTTCTAGGACTAAAAGTCGATAAATCTAAGGAGGGAATAGTCATATGACAAAAAAAAATACATAAAGGAAATGTTGAAAAAGTTTCAAATGGAAGATTGCAAAACTTTTGGGATGCCTATGGTCATAGGGTGCAAACTAAGCAAGGAAGACAACTCACCCAAAGTGAATCAAACTAAATACAACTCCATGATTTATTTATTTTTCTTTTCTACCTTCTAGACTTGAAATTTTGTAGGATGTAGGTATTGTAAGAATGTTTCAAGAGGATCCAAAGGAAACACACTTGCTTGAAATAAATATAATATTTAGATAAATCAAGAGGACTGCAGAAAATCATTTATCGTATCCAATATGTGAGAAATTTTAATTGAAATATTTTAGTGATGTCGATTGGAAAGGCAGCCTTTATAGCGTAGAAGGATCACTAGTGGAGGATCATATTTTATTTTTAAGTGTCTTGTTTCTTGGATGAGTAAAAAATAATCTTTAGTAGCTCTTTCCACATGTGAAGTTGAGATGTTGTAGTAGCACTAGCATGTTGTTCACAAGTATTTTGGATGAGATAGACTCTACAATATTATAAGGTGGAATGTGATGGGCCTACCCCTATCTAATGTGAAAATATAAGTTCCATAAGTGTGTCTAATAACCATATATCGTATTTTAAAACCAATCACATCCCAATCCAATATCCTTTCTTGAGCGATCATGTAAGTAATCAAAGGATTAAATCATAACATGTGTCCAACAAGGAGGAAATAGTAGAAATATTGATAAAAACCACTTCCAAAACACCCATTTGAGTTTCTAAGGAACAAGTTGGGTGTGATTCCTAACCCTATTAGTCTTATGAAAGGGTCAAGACATTGAGTGGGAGTCATAGTTAGCATTAGTTTAATACATTTGTTTGTTAGTAGATAGTTATAATTGTCCATCTCCTCCCGCAGACCTATATATTTGGCTTGCTATTTTCTTTATAATACGCATTGAATAAATAATTATTCTCTACCATCATTGGTATTAGAGTAGTTTTATTTTCCTCTTCCTCGTTGAAATTGCAATGACCATCCTTGATTGGCGATCAACCAGCTTTGTAGCGACCTGCGTGGAAGATTGGAGTGCTAGGGGCTGAATAGTGGTTTTTGGCGTGCAATTGGTGACCTATGCATGGTGAGGGTGCAGGAAAAGGTCTTGTGTGTGCAATGTGATCTGGAGGAAACTTGCAAAAGGTGTTTTGGAGCAGCACGAGACACAAGATCATAATATGTCTAAAAGTTTGAAATTGGCGATTGGGACGTGTAAGAGAAAGCAAATAAGATCTTGTCATTTTATCAACCAAAATGTGGTAGAAACCTATGTGAAGTGAAACCTGCCTCAACCAGCGTACAAAGGAGGAGTCCTAAAAATAAAGTTTGGAGACTTATCATTTGGCACCATAGACCCATCTTTGGAGACGTGGCATAAAGAAGAGGAAATATATGGAAACCTCTTTTGGCATGGTGACCGACTAGAATATGAAGTGACATTGGCATGGTGACAATGTGTATTTTCTCAGCCTGTTGAAGACCCAGCGTGGCAGCAATCAACAAAAGTAACCTATAAAATTGGAACGACCTGCTTAGTGGCATTTTTGACAAAACGTGAAACATTCTGCAGATACGTTGCTCTTTGGCAATCTGTTTGGAGTTTTGAAGGACCTGCAACGTTGGCATAAGAAGTAAGTCTTCTCCCCTCTGTTTCTCTTCCATTCAATACACAAAGTATATGAAGCAACAATAGAAACTAGAGACAAAGGAAGGTCGAATAGAGAGAAGATTGTTGGAAAGGAGTGCCTTCACAAGCCTATTGAGTTCACGTGCGTGCCACATTGTGAGAGACATAAGTCATGTCGGCTCCAAAAATATTGCTATCCAATGCCCAACTCTTCAAAGGGCCAAATTTCACCGCATGGAAAACCAAGATGCGGACGATTCTTCAGTTTCAAGATCTTTGGGGATCATTTCGCACAAACACCCTATGCCAAGACACTCTTAGAGAAGTATGGAATGTCATATCAAACCAATGTCCACACCTATGGAGAAATGTTTGCAATTATCTAGATTCCGGATTCACCACAAGTAGATGGCACTCACTACAGCGAGGTTGTGGGGAGTCTCATTTACTTGACTTATACTGTGCCAAATCTTTGCTTTTTGCAGTGAGCTATCTCACCGTGATTTATGCAGGAACCGAAGAAATGTCATTGATAAGCAAAGCATGTGTTGAGATATTTCGAGGTATAATTGAATTTGGTCTGAGTATCGAAGAACACCCAGCTTCTTCTTACAGGGATATATAAACTCAGACTATGTAGGATCCGTTGATGACAAAGAAATCCACTTCGGGATATGTTTTTCATCTCGGATCTGGGTCTATCTCATGGATAAGCAAGAATCAAATTGTTATTTCTCTCTCATCCACTTTGAGGCTAAATCTTTGCTGGCACACGAGGAGTTGTGTGTGAAATAATTTGGTTACGTCACATTCTTGTAGATATATGGATTCCTGAAGAGAAACCTCCCATCATTCACTGTGACAATCAAGGTGTGTTGAAACTTGTGAAGAATCATGTTTTTCATGAAAAAACAAAGCATATTGAGATCGAATGTCACTACATTCGTGAACAAGTCTTGAACCACCAAATTCAGCTCCATTACTACCCTACTGATTTTCAAGTTGTAGATATTCTCACCAAGCCTCTCGAAAAAGTGAATTTTAATTTGTTTAGGGGGTACATTTGTAAGAGAAATGTATTAAGGGGGAATGTTAGCATTAGTTTAATACATTTGTTTTTAGTAGATAGTTATAACTATCCATCTCCTCCCGCAGCCTATATATTTGGCTTGCTCTTTTGTTTGTAATATGCATTGAATAAATAATTCTTCTCTGCCATCGAGCAAAGAAAATGAAAAATTTATTCCAGAGATGAGAAATATTTTAAGTAGGGAGTGTTGATTAAAGTGTATATTAGTATCAAGTGTGTTTAGGTATTAAGCTTTATGGTGATATATGATTCCATAAGTTATGGGGGAGCTTAAGTTCTCATTATCATTGAGATATAAAGCAAGAAGTGTTTTCTGAAAAGTTTATTTGAATAATACATCATGATAGGGTACACCATTCTATGGAGTGTTGTAATGGTGAGTTACATGTGTTTGAAGACTTCATATAAAGAGAAAGCTAATATCAATCTTTAAATTGTCTCTAAGGTATCATGAAAAGATAGTTAGAGTTAGTGATGTTTGCAGGAATACCGAAATGGGGGCTTTTCATAAGCTCAAATTTGTATTGATGAATTGAAAATGATATTGAAAACACCGAAGATTTTCTTTAGACCAAAGTTGGTTTTGATCCTTATCCATGGAATTTGTGCAAGGTATGTGATCTTGAGTTTTCATAAACAACAATAAGATGATGGTATCTTATCGGGTGGGAGGAATTAGGTAATGTTTCATGTGTTTAACATGCTCTTTTAGCAAGGAGAAATTTAACAAGATTCTTCTGAAGGAATGCTATCAAGCTCTTGGTCTTAAAGGTGGTACCAATCCATGCATAGAAAATCCAAGCCTGATTGTGGGTGTTTTGATTTGAGACAGTTTGAGGAGGAGTTAGGCATGCTATTTTTTTCTCACGAAAAGGTATATAGCTATGTGTGCTATGATATGATTCTACTCTGGGGAGCTACATTGCTCTCATGAAACCAAAACAAAGTTAAGAGAATAATGAAAACACCGTGAGCTTTTTTATGTTTTTAGTTGATTTTTTCAACCTATAGGTGTTCATAATATGTATTTGAAGATTTATACTATATGCTACAGGTACATATTTTTTCATTAATGCAAAAATGGGGAGAAGTATTAGGTTGTTTTCCATCAATGAAAAAGAGGGAGATTGTTGGCATATGTGTGCTTGTGTGGTCATTGATGTAAAATCTGTAAGAGGCATTAATGAAAAAGGAGATGAAATGAAGTGCAAGATGAAGTTTGAAATTATTATGATATGGGCAGATAAGGAGTGACATGAGTGCAAGAGTGGAAATGGTGAGATTTTTTTGGCTAAATAGCCCTAATCATTATGGGTGATGGCATAAGAAGGATAAAGATACACAAAGGCTTGTGAATCATGGTAGTTGTATGGAGTGAATGTTGGTGATGTGTTGAGATACTCATACAAGTATTAGAAGGTGATTAAAAGGTGCCAATAGGGTTTTCATGTCTTCATCTAGACCTAGTCTAGGTGTTTTATGGCCTAATGCGGTATGATCATTAGTTGCGAAGTTTTCTGGCCCATGAGGGCATGCAGAGGTGTGAGACATGTTGTCTTGATGATGTTAGGACCTTTTTAATAGCCTTATAGAAAAGTTATGGTGGTTATCTAATTTTTCTAGGCCTAAACTAGACCTAATTTCATAACCTAGCTAGGCAAGTCATTGTGGTTAAAAAGATACATAACCAAGTATGATCTAGTGATAATTTGAGAAGTTGAGAGAGGTTTCCTAGGGATGTGGGAAATATTTTAGGGCTGGTGATGAGTATTTTTCATGTTATGAGGCTTTTAGCTCTACTAATCTCAAAAGAGAACATTTTTCAGCTCAAGATGAAATGTTTTGTGTTGGTTGTCATGTAAAAAATATGCATGGGTATTTTATCCATTCAAGGATAATTTTGAATAAATATAATAAGTTTTCAAAGATGTGTTTTTTATGCCATCTAGCATAAATAATTGAAAATTTTTGCCATGACAACTAAGCCCACACTAAAAAAATCCCTAAATCGGTAATGTAAACCATCCCTCAAGCCAATATCTGATTATGTAATCCCCATAATTTCCAAAACGGATATGTTAACTATATTTTTAAGGTGTGTTTCATTAGTAGGTAATATGACGAGAATCAATTCATGGATTCACTTCAATACACTTGAAACTACTCCTGAGGCCCAAAAAGGACTATTTTTCGACTTTTTGCACCACCTGAGCTCTCCCCCAAACTTATAGGGAAAATTTGAAGCATTAAATAATTTTTGGAACAACTATGTAATCCTCTCGAGGCATTGTAGGAATTTCAGGAAGAAAAACAAGGTTGAGGAACAAGTTATGTAAAACCGGGTCTTTGTGAGAAAGGTATTGGAAAATGCAAGTTCTAAAAATTCTATTCACCTTGTTTGAAGGGATTCAAGATCCTCATGAATATTTATAAGCTCATATCCTAGGATTTGGAAAGATAACATAGCCTAATTAGTGTTGGAATCATCAATGAAATATTGAGATGTGGAAAATTATCCGATATCTTTTGTGACACAAAGGTCACTCTACAAGTCAGTAATTTTCTCAAAATCTTTTAGGAGCATAATGAATAATTGTGAGCCTAAACAAATATACAATAAAATAATATTTAATTCCCTTGATGACCTATATGATTTTTTAGCCCATATTTATCATAAAATAAACTACGAGACATGTGTAAGTAATATTTGGGGCACCCAAACTCGTGATAGAGATTCATGATAGAAAGAATATTTCACTCGACATCAATTTTTCTCTCCCGAAAATAGTTCTTAGGCATTCGAAGGTATAGATGTGTGAAAACAAAGTATAGACATTCAAGAAAGAAATTTAAAGTGACACATAATACATTCATGTGACCAAATAATGTATTCATGCATCAAAAAGAACTATGCATAAATGCATGATGTAAAGATGAAGTCACATGACCACAAAATGTAGTTATGCATTATGAAGATGATGTCACATGTCAAGAAATTTGTAAGCAACCCAAGAATGTCGTGATACAAATAGAAGATGAAGTTTGACATCTACATGATGAAGGAAGGTGAAATGTATCTAGTGATGAAGGAACATTAAAGGTTGTGAAGGAAGATGAAAGGTCATGAGTGATGAAGGAAATTGAAAGGTCACAAGTAGCGAAGGAACATCAAATGTCATGAATGAAGTCTAAAGGTCAACAATCATGATGGAAGCTGAAAATTCATGTGGGGAGATGAAATGGAAGTCACAATCTTATAAATATGAATTTCACCCCCATTTCGTGAGGATGCGTAATGTTTCTTTACTATCTCTCATTATTTTCCTAGAAACAAGTACCTACATTTCTTCTATTTCTTTTCTACTACATTTATATCTCCATCTAAACATGTACTCCATGATAATTGTAAATTGTGCAACATGATGCAATAAAAGTTTGTGTTTCTTGTTTATTGTTCCTCTTTCTTTGTGAATGGTTTCTTCTCATTGATGAAAGTGAAATGTAATGATTTTAATGCTACAAGATCTGTTATGCTATTTTTTTATTTAAACCCATTTCTTATTTTCCTCTCCTATCTCCCTCACAAGGAAATTTTCATCCCTTGTATTACATACAAGTGATTGCCATAGGTCTAGGGAATTATTCCTATGTGATCCTTGGTCTTCGAGCCGTATGAAAATTAGTTTATATTGTTTTCATTTCCTTATTATCAATAAATGGAGTTGCCCCAATCAAGAAGAGGAACTTAGTCCCACACACTTTTGGTGAGAACCCACTAATTTTTCTATTAAAAAATTATTTCACCAATAGTTTTTGTCTCCCACCGTAGGTTAGATTTAGCATATCTCGCACCCAAGATTGATTCCACAACATCCCAAAAAAAAATTTCAAAATATCAAAATATCTGGAATTTGTAAGGTCATTGAGCCTTATTTCTTCCAATGATAGCTATTCCTTGTAAACCCCAGTCTAAGGCCTTAAATTCTATTCCATATATAATAATATTTTTCATCATACTTTAGGGAAACCATTTGGCACAATAGAGAAAACTTCTCTCATTACTTTTTTTGCTACAATAGTTCTAAATTGTGAAGAAGAACATGTAGAAGCCTTGGAAAGAGTGAGACAAGTTCGTAACCAATAGAGGAGATCTTGAAATAATTTTTTTTTAATTCCATATTCAAGCTCATTGATAAAATGTATACAATATCTAATGTTGTGTATGATCCTAACTTTGAAGAACAGTTTGCAATTTAATTTCAAACTTCCTATCGCTTAGATTACAAGAAATACTAGTCTATAGTACTTCCCATTATTTGAACCTACTTCATCTCTTGATTCCCCTACTAACAAAATTTTGGTTGAACCTTTAAACTATGTTCCTTGAGAAGAGGAATTTGTTGAAGAATATCTTGAAAGAATATAAGTCATTCTCAAAGGACTTAAAGTAGTAGAAGAAGAAGCTAGAGAATAGGAACCACCAATGGCCCAAAAAGCACCGCTTCCCTGGGGGAAAAATAAAAGTCCCTTAGCTCTCACCCCTCCTATGCATGATCTACCTAGATGGTTGAGAAAGAACTTCCCCAAGTTCCATGGTGATGGGAAGCATTATCCAGATGACCACATTGCAGCCTTCATCACTGCTTGTGGAATGCTAGGATTTGGCAATGAAAATGTATCAATTCATCTCTTTATATAATCCTTACAAGTTGCGGTTGTAGAATGGATTTACCATCTCCGCAATACATCCATAACTAGCTGGTATGATACAAATACCACGTTTTAAACCAAGTTCAAACCCGCGAGAAGATGCTCATGCACTTTTATCCTAATGGTCTCAACTAAACAAGGATCCCTTTGTATAATTGAGTTAGTTTGTAGAAAATTTTAATAGAATTTTCTATGCAATACCCAAAGTTACTCGCCTACAAAAGAAAAAAAAAGATAATATTATTTACAGATGCTCATATTCCTAAGGTAAGATTAAAGTTAAGGAGAAATCTACCATCCGGTTTGGATGAGGCATAAAAGCTTGTGATTGAAGTGGAAGATGATCTCATCCTATTAGGAGAGATCAAAAAGGTCCAAGGAGTAAGGCCAAAGTTGAAACCTAGGTACCTCAAATTCATTAGTCCATAAATTGAATAGAAATTCAAAAAAATTAGGATGCTTTGAGATCGGGTACTTTGAGTACTCATATAGGGATGAAAGTGAAGAAGATGATGCACTAAGTTTCTCTTGTGTAGTTTTCACTCATTCTAAATATAAAAATTAAAGTTATTGCATTGTCACTCCCGAGAAGAAGAAAGATGCAGATTCTCATGTGGCGACTTCATCTAAAAAATAAACAACCGAGAGGCTAAAATTATGTTTTCTATAGACTCGATAGGGAAGAACCAGACCCAATGGCAGCCAAGAAGACCCCGGTTCAAAAAATTAATTCTTATAATTCTACATCTATTAAATCATCTTCTTAGAATCCTTCTAATACTACTTCCAAAATATTGAATGTGTCTAGAAAAACTTCTGAGGTACCTAATAAGCCTACAATAGCTTCCAAGCCTACCTCTATTCTAAAACTAACTCATGTTTCCAAAGTAGTGTCTTCTTCACTCCCTAAATATTTCACCACCTCGAGACACATATGCATCCTCCTCTTTCAATATCATAGACTATGTAAAAATTTATAAGGTTTAAGTCTCGAGTCCGAATAATTGCAAACCCATCTAGAACAGCTTTGATAAACTAGTTAGGTTTATCAATTCTAGTAACCCAAATCCCAATGTTGTCACGCTCTGCTCCAAAGGGTTAATACCAACTCCTCTTTCCATATCATCCCAAAAACTTATATCCTTAAGTGCATCCAAGAAAGAAAATATTAAACTTCTCTACCTTTCTCTTCTTATTGGAGCTTAGAAATTGAAAAACTATATGATAGACTCAGTTCTTCTAAAAATTTGATGCCAATAAAATTATATAATTCCCTTGGTCTCACTCTAAGATGGGTCAAATACTGGTGTTATTCTATGGAAACTAATGAAATCCCACTTATGGGAAGAATAAAAGATGACCGAGTTACATCAGTTGATTTCCATGAGAAGAAATTCTATTGATTATCTTCATAGCTGACATTCCAACCTCATATGGGACGATGTTGAGTATAAATTTCTAATCATATTCTAGTCAAGGGAAAAATGAAAAAGACATTTCCAATGAGAAAACAATGTATACAAAGTGTAAAAATTAGAAGATCCTAGAGAAAATATGCTTTATCAATACAAGGGACATGGAAATTACTTCATGACTTCGAGAGGAGATGATGATGTTCCACTTTATCTCAAGAGAATATGAAGACAAACTATTTACTATATAGTTTGATGGAAGCCATTACAATACTAGCTCTAGAGTTCATGTGGTTTTGATTTCACCATCGTAAGTTGTTTCCTTTTCTTTCAAGTTGCAATTTGAAAATACCAAGAATATTGTAGAGTATGAAGCCCTTCTCTTAGGCATGGACACAACTAAGTCCATGGGAATTAAACAATTGAAATGCCTAGGATATGCAGAGGTAATTGTGAAACATGTCCAAATCAATACCAAGTGAAGAATTCACACTCAAAATATTACAGAACAAAGTGTGGGATTTTATTGAATCCTTTCATGATTTATCTAAAAAAGTTGTTCCCTTTGAACAAAATTAAAAGGATAATTATCTTTCTATGTTAGATTCTCTACTAATACCACACCCTTATTTTGATAAAGAGAAATATTCTATTGAGATGATATGCAAGCCAAGTGTGCCCAATAATGTCAACCATTGGCAAGTATTCAATGATGATAAACATATCCTCTCTTTCCTTGAGTAGCAAGATAATTTTAACAAATTTTTCTTTGAAGGAAGTACTTCTTCACCCTGAGAGTCAAATTTAGAATAAGAAAAAGGTAAAGATTAAGAATTTGATTTTGATGGAGTGCTCGTGCTAAAAGGTAATAAGATTCATAAGGGCCTAATATCACTTGAAATTTTTTTGATAGAAACGATAGATTTGTGAAAGGTAAAGCTAAGGATTTTCTTAAGAGTATTGTTTATTTTGAGAAAGTAAACTTTGGAACATAGAAAAAACCTCGGTTTGTGAATATAGGAAAATGGTGTTCACCAAAGGAAAAGAGAAATTGTGTTTATTTGTTAAAAAATTATTTAGATGTATTGGAATATTCTTATGATGAGTTGAAATATTTTAAATGTAAAGATATGCAGCACTCAATACCTCTCAAGCATAAGGAAAAGTCCTTCCGTAAAAAGAAAAGTGTTAAGAAATATTCCTACCTCTATAACTTGAATTAACAAAAAAAGAAAATAGGAATAAACTAACCTCAGAAGACGTGGGGTTTAGCGATACCCATAGATGTTTATTGACGATGCTTGATATTGTGATCCGTGAAATATTTGTAAAATATCCTTTCCTGCGAAGAAACCTACAAATTAAAGAAGCTAAATAAGGTGGATTTATTGGAAAAGGTCAGTCCCCAGAACTCAATGGGCTTCCTTACAAGGATGTCAATCCACTTTTAAACAATCAAGTGGATTTGAAAGATATACTATATATACTAACTTGATACAATATAATATGATGATAAATGATAAATTTATTAAAAATCAAAGAGAAAATAGATGAGATATGGAAGAGGAAGACTATGTCTTGAACTCAAGATGAAAATCTAGATCGTGTTATCATGCCTCATACTCAAGCCAAGAAAGTTAAATTTGGATGCATTGATACTCAAAATATGCAGCCTAGTATCCTTCTACAACATTGCATATTTGCGGAATGAATTCGAAAATGTTTTCTAACTTGTCCAACGGGCACAATAGATAGCACGAGTTAGATCATGTAATAAGTCATATTTATCCTAGTAGAAAGGATGACGAATTATAGGGAAGGATTGAATCTTGGTGACCTCAAGGTTTTGTAAACCTATTACCATCTAAAATAATCCATGCTAAACATATGTTAGAAGAAAACAAAACTTGAAATTGTAGATAAAACAGTTGAGTGACTACTAATAACAATTGTAGGAAGATAGAAATAGCAGGAATAAATGGCGATTCTAGTAATCATTGTTGATTCTGGTAAATATTGACAAACTGATAAAATTAAGTGGTTGCCTAATTAATTTGGTATTTTAGACTTACTTAAGCTAAATGGGAATGTAAAACAAATGGATTAAAAAAAATACTTGGAATATAATGTCGAAGTGAGGAGAAAGTTCTTACCTTGATGAAAGATGATGCCAAAAGCTAGTGAAACCTAGAACTGATGAGATGTTGATCTACAAGGACTCTAAAATGGTCCGAGAATATTTGATAATTATAAATGATGTTAGTGGCTGAAAACTTAAGTAGACTTGATACTCAAAGGTGACCTACAAGAAGATATTGACCCGAAGAAAAGCTAAAATTCATGAATGCCATTGGAGGATCCTGGAGAGAGGCTCCAAAACTCGGTTTAAATAATTGCTAGTGAATACCGAATCACCGGATTTTCTGGTCTATTTGATATTTGGAGGGAAAATGGTTGGAAATTTTTGCTAAATCAAGGTCTTTGGTTTAGATTTCAAGCGGTGGATTTTTTAGACTATTTAGGGATATGTTGTAATGGTAGAGGAGATGATAAAATAGGATAGATATAGCTTGATTTTAATTAAGTTTGAATTTGTCTATTTTAGGTTTGTAGATGATTTTGATAGGTGTGTGAATGATAATGATTTTTTTTTCAAGATAAGGGAGTTAGAAATAGGTTAAACATAGTATTAAATGGATTTTAGGAAATAGATTTAGGTTGATTTGGGTGGTTTAGAAAATGATTAAGCTTATCTAAGTGGTTAGGTCTTATTTAGGATAGGAAAAATAGGATTTTACATGTGATGTGATTAGACTTAGGATAAATTATTTTAATAATGTAGTGTGATTAAATGGTGGGTATAAAATATTGATGTTTTTGATTAATTGATTGAATAATAATGATGGTTGTACATTTTCGATGTCTACATTTGCCATTTTTGTCTAGTGATTTAATGGCAAAGAGTTAGACAAAAAACAATGATAATTTTTTTGTATGGGTGATCCCTTCCTCAAAATGGGGTGATTCTTTATGAATTGCAGGAACACCAATTGATAGTTGTAATAGGATAGGAATATCATGTCTTTCATTTAAAGAGTTTCCCAGTTCGGTGTACCGAAATAGAATGTGCTATCAAGGAATTAAATGATAGGGGTACCAAAGGGTTCGTTACATATAGACATATGATCCACGAAGGTAAGCTAAATAGATAGGAAAGTCAAGTGATGGGGGAAAAGGCCGTATATCCCATAGACGTATGACGAGATCCCAATGTTGTTCTCATTTGTCCGATTTTTAATGTTTCAAGGACTAAAGTCTTTTGAAAGAGACACTATTATGAAAAAATTGATGATTTTAAATAGAATTGGCATGTATGCCAAAAATGAGATGAATGGCTACCAATTTGGCCAATCGCTAATGATTCAAGAAATCACCGATGATTGCACAAATCGTCCGGTGATTACATCGTAGAAATTATGGCTATAAATAGCCGATTTCAATGTTATGGGATTATTATAACCAAGAGAAATACATATTTGGAGAGAAAATTTTGGTGAAAAAGTGATTTTGAGTGAAAAAGGCGAGATTTGGATGCAAGGGTTTCATCGAAAGCAATCATTGCAAACCCACTATGGCAGAGGTACATTTTTTTAACCTGCTTTGTGTTTATTTTTATATTTTTAGTAAGTTTTAGATTTTTTCATCATTTTGGGGGGTGTACGGATGCCCTAAATTGGAAACGTAGGAATTGTTTTCAATTCATGCAATCACCAACGATTGAAGTGAATCATCGATTCACCTATGACATAAGCGATTTATGTTTTAGATTGATAAAGTATGGTTTTTAAGAATTGTTTTCAATATTTTTTGGTGTTTTTGGTTCCAATTTTGGTGATTGATGTTGATTTATCAATATTAATGCTAATGTAATTAGATATTTAGTTGATGTTGATATTAATTTTTGTTTGTGATGATGTTAATGGTTATCTTAATGATATTTTTATGTTTTAGATGTTTTTGGTGTTTTAGGTGATGATGTTGATGTTAATGTTTTAATGTAAAGCTTTTTTATATGTTTTGGATGATATTTTTAGTGAGGATATTAATGTTTGTTTATATGTGTTTGTTGTTTCATAGGTAGATGTGCAGATTGACTATCCACGATCGTATTCCATCAATTTTAGATGAGGTGAGGGAAGATATAAAATATTATGACTATGAGCATGTTGAGGCTATTGAATTCGCTGGTATGAGCGATTACTGATGGATTCATAGATGTCGGAGTTTTTATTGGCATTATTAGAGCAGTGGAATCCTTCCACTTGCACTTTTTGGCTACCAATTAGGGAGATTACTATTACTTTAGAGGATGTTCATCACATCATGCGATTACCTATCAGTGGATATGACATTTATATTATCCGTGAGGCAACAAGACCAGATGTGATGCGAGGTTATACCATGATGAGGCACAACATGTGATATATATGTCAGTGGCATTTGAGTGCCAGGTGTTATGTGATCTTAGGAGAGAGGGTCAGATCCAGATGACCCTGGTGATGATGGCCATTTTATGTTTCGCTCTAACGATTCGGGGGTGGTAGTTTTCCTTGGATGGTGGCAAGTGTAGTTGCAGAGATGATGGATCACCATATAATGTTTGAGTGGAGGCCCATCTTACTTGCACACACACATTCAGAGAGATGTGGGCATGGAGGGCCCACAAGCGAGTATGGGTTTGACGTTGGACTTCTATTACAGTGTTGGGCATACAAGCTTATTACCATTGCTCGTCTATCCAGGCCCACAAGCAGTATAGGTTTGACATTGGATTTCTATTCCAATGTTGGGCATATGATCATATTACCAATTCTCGTATGTTGGGTCATCCATGGGGTATTGATGAGACTCATGCTGGTTTTATGTGATGGTGGCGGAGACAAGGGACGAGGGTAGAAGAAGAAGAGAGACAATTTTTATAGATATTTGTTAGAAAGACTGTAGGTGGGGGATGTGGTGTGGAGGCCGTATTTAGATTTTCATGATTGGCTTGAGTATACTCATAAGTTGAGTAGCCTACAACAAGAAATGTGGGTCCAGGGTCATAGGGTAGGGGCGGATGAGCTATTACATTTTCATCGGGTGAGGAGACAGTTTGATTAATTCAGATGTGCCCGGGAGACCAAACAATATAGACAAGAGGATGGGGATACATTTACTGCCGTGGAAGTTGTGGTGAAGCCTATGATTATTGGTGAGAAGCGGGGACTATGGGCACTAATGGTGAAGATGAGATAGTGCCTATTGATGATGTGGGAGTCACTCACGAGTATAGAACATAGCGGACTCGTGCTTTGAGGGATTTTGATAGGACCTGAGTAGTATAGCGGGTAAGACAGTTTGTGCTCGGGTAGAGTGATGACCACAGAAATAGATGTGATTTAGGTATCTCATGATCGGGATCATGAGGAGGAGGAGGGTGGTGATGATTTAATATATATTATTGTAGAGGTTACGAATAAGAAGGTCTTGGTAGAGTGAGGGAGGGATACTATTGAGAGAGAGATATATATATGACCCATTTGGGAGTCGAGATGCCTTAATTGTTGAGCGATATAGTATAGTGACTAATTGAGATGGGATTAGGATTTAATTGGCTTAGGAAACTTTGTAGATCGGGATCGTACCGCGTAGAGAGATGAGATGAAGAAGGCCTTGTGGATTATAGGGTCTTCTATTTCTGGTGTAGAGTTAGTAGTGATAACCTGAAGCTAGTGATAGAGGGGTAAGATAGTGGGCGAGGAGCACATGTTAGTGGATAGAGAGAAAAATCTATAGCCTGGGGATAATTTCTATGTCTCACTATCAGACACTACAGTAAAAGTTACATTATTATGTTGATATAGTGATCTATGATTATCCAGATGTGGTTTTATATGTTGATCATCTGATACAAGGCGCGAAGGCCCGAGTGTGAGTGTGGGGAGTGTTGGTCACCTACCATGGAGATCAGAGAGAGGAGGTGGTAGTGAGAGAGGCACTGGTGATGATACAGGATTTTCATTGGTACCGGTGTCCAAGGAGGAGAGATCAATATTTTACGTGCTACCAAACTCCTTAGAGATTTCCATTTTACTAATTCATGATATGTATTGATGATAGACTTGATATAGGCTCATAGAAGTCCAGTTTTGTATGATATTGTTATGATGATGATGTACTCATGTCATGACTTTGATATTGATCATGATTTATATATGATGATGATGTACTCATGTCATTTGATATTGATCATGATATATGATGATGATGATGAGTTTTATGGCCTATCTCGTTTTGATTTACATGTGTTGATGGTTTTAATGTATATGGTAATGTATGTTTTTAATTTGAATGTGTTAGTGTTAGATGGATTTTGATGGATGTTGATTCACTAAAATTAAACGAAAATATGGGAAAGTATAATAATAGTTAATATAATATAGCAAGACTAAAACGCTATAAAAATGCACTAGAACATAATGGAATAATTGTAAATAATTATACTAAATGAAATAAAGCCCAAAGTATTCAATAATGTAAAGGAAAGGACTTACCTCATTATTGGATACTATCGTGAGTTGTCACAGTCTAGATATAGATTCTCGAGCAGGGACAATCACCTAGATGTCCCGTAAAGGTGTAGTATGGAAGATATAAGGAGACCGCATCACCCCGGAAGGTATTGGGGTGCCACAAGGGCACCATGGTCTACAAAATAGGCACCTAGTCTCTATAAAATATTAGGATATTATTTTGGAAGTGTCACAAAATACCTTGAAATATTATTTGTCTATCACACTAGATCTGCAGAGCTACGCCCGATGTATGAAATGATGCAGGATGAAGGAATGACCTGTACAAGAAAAAGAAGTATAAAAACCATAAAAATAAAAGATATAAAATGAATGGGTTGGACTTACCTCATTTTCCACAACAATGGGCTTAGTAATCTTAGCGTTGTACTATATTTAGGACCCAACCGTAGTTCCGGTGTGTGTGTGTGCAAGTCGTGCCCTAGGTTCTCTTGTGTCGATTTGCAGCTTTGTGAAATAACGAGAAATAGTTAAATGTAGAAAATTTAATAGTATGTTTGTAAGGAATAGAATAGAATCCCCCTATGGTTTGTGTGTTGATGTAGATCTCCTAGCCTTGATGCATGGAAGCATGTGGATGCAATGGGTGCAATTATAGATGGAGTGACATTAGTATGTGATGCTAAGACCCCATTATAGTCTCATAATTTTATATTTATAGGGTTCTCATGATCTAATTTCTTAATTAATCGACATGGCCGACTAGAAAAAGATAAGGATGAAAAATGTCTAGAAAAGGCCCGAAAAGAGTACGGAAAGTAAAACAAGGATCGGGGCACCCCAAGTGGGACCAGGGGCTCCCGAGGTTCCCCAATACAAGTATGGGCCCCCAGCTTTAGGCTAAAATGACAAGACAATGCCGAATAGTTGGTCATATATCTTAAATGTGTAGGAATGATAAAATAAAAAGTAAAACAAGATGGCCAAAAGGTGGAATTAATTAGTACTTTCTTCACTTGAGAACCTTCTAAATAGTAGTATGAGACCGAGGTAAATAATTCCTAAAGTGCATGGTTTTTTTACTACATTTTTCCCCCACTTTATGTTAGTGAGTAGAAAGCTCGGTATCTTAAAGTTGATAGAGATGCGTACTTGATATCCATGTAGAGTGTAGTAGAGAACATGTTGAAGGACTAGACAAAAGCGTGGAATGATAAAAATATGGAGGAGCATGGAAACTATAGATGAAAAATGTACATAGACAAATTAATGGGAGTGAAGCTAGGGAAAGATGTGTGTGAAGCTATTGCGGTGTGTTGTGTACCGCATGGCTAGTAAGGGATGCGTCGTCATCGTCGCCATTTTTTTGTCATTTTTATTATTGTTGTGGCCCCTAATTTGACTGCTTGTTTCTCATATGGCTGGACTTGCAAGGAGAAAATGGTCACATAGTCAAATATGTATGTGTGTAAAACCCAATGTAAAATATGAATGTGTATAGAAATGTGTAAATTACGTAAATGTAAAATACGTGAAAAGGAAAGTTTAAATGGAAAATATGCACTGATCCATGTCGAGAGAAAAAGGGTGTAGAAGGACATCTGTCTTCGCTACGAGTTTTTAGGATATCTCACGCCACCCCAGGCTGAATAAGTGTATGGATGAAATGCTTTGTGTCCTCGAACTCTAACTGCTTCTACTGAAATTTGTGAAGATATCTTTGTAGTATCCTAGTTTTTGGGTGATCCAATTCCAACCGGCTGAAGTAGTGTAGAGTGGCATACCCACCGTAACCCCCAAGTGTCTAGCTACTTCCCGAAATGCCAAAGGACACCATTTCATGTAAAGTTTGTTTTGTATGGAGTTCGTATCTTGTCCGAACTCACTCGCTATATGTAAATAAAATATTCCAATCACGAAAAGTTCATTATCCTGAACCGGTGTAAATATGTTGTGTTAGTGTGTAAAATACTCAATAGTGCCCCCATATTTGGGGACGCATGCGGCGTCGCTGAAAAGAGAATGTATCCCCAAAAGATGACCTACTACACTCTAACCTATAGAACTCTTCCCTGCAGCATAAAGGGAAAGTGCTTCGTAGAAACAAAGGCACGAACAAAAGGGATGGATAGTCAAAAAAAGTGTTAGTCTGAAAACACATGCATGTAATAAGACAAGTGTAAAATATGTAGACAATGTAGTAACTACAAAACAAAGTAGTGTCAACACACAAGAAAATATGTAGACCACACAAAGTGAGTCGTCAGAAACATGGGACATCACTCATGATGTCGCAAGACACGTAAAGCCTTCATGGCGCAAACAAAAACAAGTGTGGACAAAAACATAAGGCAAAGCCCACATACAATGGAAAATAATGGAATACAAGTAGAAACAAAAATACAAGGGGTCATGGAGACGTGTAATCCTCCAAAACAAGTGCTACACATGGAACATTCATTAGCATGTTAGATTAATAGCCAATATGTCAAATCATGTATGATCAATTAATATAAGATACTAATGTATAAAATGAAAAAATAGCACCTAGAAGAGACGAATGAGGATGCCCCCAATGAGTAGTATAGGAAGGGTAGAAGGTGAGCATCCATGTCGTGTATAAGAGTCTTGTATCTAGGATCACACTAAAAAGTCATGAACATGCATGTGTGTATGATATAGATAATGACATATAAGAAATCAATCTAGCATGTGTAGTAATGTGATCATGCAAAACAATAGAAAGTAAGAGTAGATGCCCCCAATACAATGCAGTATGTTTTGGATGGATGGAATGTAATACAAAATGGAATGATAGGAGTAACGTGCCCCCAGTGGATGGAATTGTATACAATGAGGTTCATTTTGTTTTCCCCCTCAGTAGTCAAGAATGAACCGTAAACGAGAGTGTGTCATCAATAAATGGTCGGTAGTGTTTTGTGTGTCTAGAACGTTGTGATGAGTGTGTATCTATAAATGATGATGAGATGCGACATGGAGAGAGATGTGCATGAACCCTATAGCTGAAGTGTATATCACGACTTGTTGAATGGGTGAGTGATGATTTAGCCCTAAGCATATATCACTATATGATGAAAGGATGAGTGATGATTTATCCCTAAGTGTATATCACTATAAGATGAAATAATGGAGGGTGGTGATTTAGCCTAAAGTGTATACCACTATATGATGATAGAAAGATGTGACAATTTAGCCTAAAGCATATGTCACTATGAGATGGAAGGTAGGGAATTGGTGATGTAACCTAAGGTGTATACCACTACAATATGATCGAATAGGTGACGATTTAGCCTAAAGTGTATGTCACTAGTCTTAGGATTGTCACATGATGAAATGTCACATGGTGAGTGTAAGGTCCATTTGATTGGTAAACCCTCGGCATGGTCAAGTATGGACCGAGGAACTAAAGTGCATTCTAGGCTAATGAGCACAACGCGTATAAGAATGTAGTGTATATAGCAATGATAAAATCACCATAGGATAAGTAGAATGTATAAATTTGTGGTGTAAATAATGCAATGTAGGATGTGTATGGTGTATAGAATATGTAATATGTAAGATGTGATGATAGGTGTAGATATAAATAGAATATGTAGTGATAAAATGTAAAGCTAGACCCATATATAATGTACTCTAGTTTCATATGTAGAATGTATGTGGAAATGTGTAGTTGGATAATGTAGAGGTCATGTTTGTATAGCCAAATAATGTTTGTGGTGTGCGGGGTAAGGACTAGTATAATGTAGAATGTAGGGATGAAAAGTAAAACTAGATATGAAAGAGCGAATAAATTTACTGAGATAATAAAACTAAAAACTCACAAAAGAATATTGATTCATACTAATACATAACATTACAAACATCCATATATATATAGGAAATGTCTTTCCTATATTTTAGGAGATAGCTACAACCTCTCCTCCCTTGAATATCTCCTATACACTATCAACGTAAGGTGTTGAAACTCGCTCAACTATATAATTTTTATTTATAAGTTGTTTTAATATAAAAACTATAACAATATTTACTAACTTATATTTACACAAAAATAATTACTCATGGAATTATTATTTACCAATACACTCATGTGGAGCACTAATATAATTTTCCTAAGATTCCCCCCCTTAGTGCGAACATGGCAAAACTTGCCTTATCTTTACCGCAACGTGCCGCTACGTATCCTGCTCATGATCTGGATGGTTTCAAGGACAATAAAAATCTCTGGATAGTTTTTCTAGTGGATAACTAACAACTAGAATATCATGATGTTGCAATTGTATCATCAGCTCTGATCATTATCTCACTTCAGGGAATAACATAGGAAAATTCGTTGAATTTTGTTGCTCGTACACACAAACTAAAAACTAGAAATGTAACATTGGATAATGTTCTCCCCCTCAATGTGAAATTTTCACTTATTTCGCAAACCAAGAAATCATCAACACTGCATACAAGAATACTGAAATCTTAACTACACCACATGCAACTGAAAGCACACTAAAACAGAGACAACAACAAAAATGCCACCAAATCATTTCTATGGCCCCGTCATTGGTGACCGAAGAGAGGTCGCTAATTGACCTCCAACCTCTGATGCCTCCCGCCTCTGCTATCATGTTTCTCTCTCAACAAATGTAACTTTTTAGGATCAATGGTTTCTAGGACATCGGATAACACCAAAAATACGTTCGTAAGATAGTTTTTTTTTTTTTTTGACAATTTTGACGACTTAACTCTTTTGACTAGACAATAAACAAATATCCTAAAATCACCTATTTAATTGACTTAACACTTTTATGGACAAAAATGACTATTTTAACAATATTTTGACACTTTTACATAATACTAAACACAATGCATTTTGATAATAACAACGAGAGATAACAATTTATTATTGAACAATTTTTACTAAATGCTAAACACATACCGGTGACAATAAAGAAAGTAAATACATTTAGACACAAGCTAAACAACCTATGGGAAATAAATTCATACTAGACTCAGAATTTAGATAACCATGTCTAGACATACACACTGCTTAGGAACAAGGAATTGAAATGTTGACCTGGTTTATGAATAGTCGACGTGGAAATGATTTTATGCTGGAATCAACGCAACATATCAAGGGGGTGAACTGCAACAGAACATTCAATGTATGAAAAGCCACATACATCATTGTTATGCCAACGCAGATTTGGGAACGTATGAGTGTTGAACGCAAATTTTAGAGTGGATCAGGCCAAGGGGACATTGTCGAGCAATATTCAACTCCTTCAAAAGAGATTTCGACCAATGCAGAAATGGTGGGATGCGTGGTAATGGGAGACTGGAACGCGAGCACAAGGATCCAGCTGTTGCAATGTGGCATGTTGAGTATTGATTCTGAATGTCGTGTTAATCGGTTACGAGATTCAACATTGATCAATGCAAAACATTCGTGAATATGTCAAACCAAAATACCAGATCAAAATAATGCCTTATATACGGTACGTGGAAATAGATGCGTTTTGTATTAGTTTGAACCCAATGCGGAGCAAAACAGGAGATTCACCACAGATGCATGGATCAACATGGCACGGAGAACTAATCACAAATCCACACATAACCTGGCAGAGTAGATGTATCGACCTGCTAGAGATAAAAAAGGATCATTGACTAATCAATCCACCTTGTGTGCGGGTCTTGAATAGAGGATCTGCCACAAGTCTGGTATAATTGTTGTAGGAAAGCTATGGTTCTCAATATAACACAGAGTAATACACGGATGGTGGAAAATTCATGCAGCGAATGGAAGATCCAAACGATACTACAGAACAGTCGAAGAATGGAAAACGATTATCAAACTATAGAAAAAAACATTTTTGGGGCAAGAGTACCTGAAAGGAAATGCCCCTGCACAAATCAATTATCCATATCGTACTCCCTCTGATATCAAATATGAAAGAGCGAACAAATTTGCAGATAATAAAACTTAAAAACTCACAAAATAATATTGATTCATACTAATACATAACATTATAAACATCCATATATATAGGAAATGTTTTTCCTATATTTTTGGAGGTAGCTACAACCTCTCCTCCCACAAATATCTCCTACACACAATCAACGTGAGTTGTTGAATCTTGCTTAACTATATTTGTTATATGTTGTTTTAATATAACAACTATATAACAAATATAATAATATTTACTAATTTGTATTTACACGATAATAATTACTCGTGTAATTATTATTTACCAATACACTCATGTCGAACACTCAAATAATTTTCCTAGTACTAGACTCATAGGTAATGCTGACTAGTATAATATAGAAAATGTACGATATGAAAATGTGCAGTGTATAATGTGACTAAGTGAGTAGATATCGAATAAATGTAATGCGTAGATGAGGACTAGTATAATGTATAATAAGTGTAGAATGAATGGTGTATGACGTGAAATGTATGATGGAATGCAATGTATAATGCCTAAGGTGTAGTGTGTGGGGTTCAATGTAATGGTAATCCCTTAACAGTCAAGTGTGAACTGAAGCACAAGAGTGCATCATTGGGTAAGGACGAGTCTAGAACGCATGATGAAAGGGGAAATATGATAAAGGAATAAATGTTGTAATGAGCGATGGGGGAAGTGTGTGATGAATATGCCCCCCAAGTATATGATAATGTGTGTACTATGTAATAAATGATGTATAGGGGTGATGAGACATGATGGATTTCATTTAATTGATGATGTGTAAGGAGTGTTAAAGTATTATAGATGTGTGTATGTATAGGTGGTGATGTAATGGAGAAATGCAAGATGAAACGAGGTTCTTTATGGTAAAATACCCCTCAACAATCATATAATAACCCCAAGAATATGATTGTGTCATCAGGAGGGTAGAGTAACAAGAGTCACCTACCAAAGGCCAAGTTTACGTGCGGTGGGACCTTGTTGGACAAATTTTGTAGTAGAACTAGGTGGTGGTGGTGAAAGTGAAAATGTATCATAAACACTAGGAGGAGGATTAGTTTCTTTGACAAACTTAATTGGTTGGAGTGTAGATTTGGGAAGAGGCCATGTTGCACTGAGTCTCAAGGGAGATTGCTTAGGTTTATCTAGTAATGCAGTAGACGGCCTAGTAGGAGTGGTTTGTGAACTAATTTTGATAGGTGGTTGACTTTTTGACTTGGGGATACCGTAGGTGATTTCTTAGGTGGCACTTGACTAACCGAAGAAGGTGTATGAGAAGTGGTATAGTGATGCTCAATAAGTGGAGAAGAAGCAACATCAGAAATAGGAGATCCATGGGATGGAACAATGGTATTTGTCTGACTAGGAGAAGAAGTAGTATGCTCATGTGAGTGATTATCAACATCAAGCATGTAATGAATGAGAGGAGTATCTAAAACCTCCTTAGAAAGAGTAGAGGGAGGCTCACTAGTAGCTCGTAGGTGTTTTCTTAGATGGATCTTGACTAATTGAGGAAGGAATAGACTTAGGAGTCCATGTGGGTGTGACCTTTAGAAGGGGATGTTGTGTACTGAATGAAATAAGACCTTGATGTGTAAGAATTTGGATTAGGTGATGTAGAGTGTGGAAATCATTTGCATTATGTCCATTGATTTGATGATAATTATAATATGGATGACCTGGAGATTATGCTAATCTAAAAGGAGAATAGTAATGAGTAGGTGGTAGAGTGATCAATTGATGACTACATAATTGAGTAAGGATTGCATGTGGCGTGGTATTATGCTCAAATATGAGAGGCTCAGGAAAGGACATGTCTTGAGGTTCAACTAGATGACATGTAGTGGACATAGATTGCATATAAGATGTAGAAGGAGTACCAATATGTGATTGAGAATCATCCTTAAGCTATTAGATTTCAGATCTAAGACATGTGATTGTGTATTCCATGGATGCAAGTGTATCTTGAAATAGTTTATGTAAGGATGAAAGTTTATCTTGAAGTAAGGCTTAAATTGAATCAAATAGTGGTGGATTAGATGCGGGGCTCATTAAGACTAGGGTCGTCAAAGAAACAATGAAGCATAGAAATTAATTCATGTGGTGACATATTGTCATAAAAATACTTTGTGTCAATGGATTTTTGGAAAATGGCTTCACAAATGGGATATCACTCAAGTAAATCAAATAAAAAAATGACCAATGATAAAAGAAAGAGGAGGATCCTAAGCATGAGAACGGTCGGGTTCACCAAAATGATTAACTAAAATTAAAATAAAATATGGAAAAGTATAATAATAGTTAATCTAATATAGACGACTAAAATATTGTAAAAGACATTACGAGAAAAATGGAATAATTGTAAATAATTATACTAAATGAAATAAAACCCTAAGTATGCAAAGATGTGAAGGAAAGGACTTAGCTGATTATAGGAGACTATCATAAGTTGTCGCAGGTATGGCTATAGATTCCAAGAGTAGGAACGATCACTCAAAGGTCTTGTAAAGGCCGGCTCTAGAAGACATAAGGAGACTACAACACCCCCGAAAGTACTAGGGTGCCTCGGGCTGCCCTAGTCTACAGAATAGGTGCCTTGGTCTCTGTAAAATCTCATAATCTGATTTCGGCACTATCGTGAAATACCCTGAAATATTCTTTTTAGATCGCACTGGATCTGCAAAGCTATGCTGGATGTATGAAATGATGCAAGATGAAGGATTGACTTGCAAAAGAGAAATAAGTATCAAAACCATAAAAATAAAAGATGCAAAATGAATAGGTCAGACTGACCTCATCTGCCACAATAATGGGCTTACTAATCTGAGCATTGCACTACATTTCAGACCCAAATGTAGTTCTCATGTGTGTGTATGAGTGTGCATGTTATGTGTTATGTTCTCTTGTGCAGTCACACTTTGTGAAATAGCAAGAAATAATTAAATGTATAAAATGTAATAGTATGTGTGTATGGAATAGAATAGAATCCCTCACCCTATGCTATGTGTGTTGATGCGAGATCTCCTATCCTTCATGCATGGAAGTATGTGGATGTAAGTGATGCACTTGGATGCAACTCTAGAAGGAGTGATAGTAGTAAGTGACGCTTGGACCCCCATTATGGTCACATAAATTTATATTTATAGGAGTCTCTTGATCTTAATTCATAATTACTCCCAACATGGCTGACTAAGAAAAATATAAGGATGAAAAATAGCTAGAAAGAGCCCACAAATAGGTGAGAAAGTAAAACAAGGATCAGGGTGCCCCAGTATAGGCCTAAGCACCCCAGTTTAGGCTAAAATGACGGGACAATGCTGAAATAGTTAGGCATGTATGTAAAAATGTGTAGGAATGACAAAATAAAAAGTAAAACAAGATGGTCAAAAGGTGGTATTATTTAGTACTTTCTTAACTTGAGAACCTTCTAAATAATAGTATGAGACCGGGCTAAATAATGGCTAAAGTGCATGATTTTTTTACTACAAATGTATTAGATGTGATGTCAAGAAATATGGTTTGTGAATATATTTGATAAAATTTGGTTAAATGTGGTTGAATGTTTAATTAATCAAATGACTTAAAAGGTGATTTTAAAATGGACATTTGAAAATTTGGCTAGGTAAAATGGGGTAAATATTAAATGATTTCCCCATTATGGAGTTGATATATACATGATGGGTTTTGAAAATGTGAAAACACTTGCACTTGTAGCCTTAATAAATGTTAAATTAGATTATCATTCGGTAGTTATATAGGATCCTAGCCATAGAGATGGAGGGATAAGATGTACCTTCCGAAGACGTGAAAGGATTTTTATATGTGTAGGTTAATGTGGGAAGGATGTTTCTCCTTTTCAATGGGTTCATAGGGAAATGCAACAACTTTACATATTTCATTTTGAAGTAAACTTATCGATGTGAGAACTTTTCTATGATGGGAAAGTTGATCATTGTAGGATGATTTCTTGGATTCTTTTAACATTTGATTTTTTTGAAGGTTGATCAATTTTGGATGCCTTTAACATGGGTAGGCATCCTTCAAGGGTATGGTCTACATATTTGATTTTAGAATTTTATAAGATAGTCGTCCTTCGAGGCGTCGGTCTTTTATTTTGATTGGTAGTTGTCCTTAAGGGGATTACTCTACTTTTTACATTTTTGTAGTGATTTAATAATTTGAATAGTTGTCCTTCAAGGATCAATCTATTGTATTTTTATTATGATAAGAAACATGTAATGATTTTATGCACATTTTGAGCTGAGGATTAGACCTAACAAACTATTTCAAGGAGGGGAAAGATGTGTTTATGACCTACACACATGTGCCCCATGTCATGTTTTCAGTTGGTACAAGGTAGGTGAATGTAATGATTAAGGGGTTCCTACAAAGGAGGGAAATTCAATAGAGAATAATCAGATGAATAGATCCGTGGTGCTCATCTTTAAGGTATATTTAGGATAATGATGGATAACCACATGCTTTCAAATCATTACTATGATAAGATGGATGGTTTGATGGAGTGAAAATATCTTAGATGTAACTATTATCATGAAGATCAATCATTTAACAGTAGAAAGTCCACAAGTGAAATAAATTCAAAGGTTCCTTTTCAGGTTCACCATCAAGGGAAGCGAGACAATACGCTCTTAACCCATACTTGTGAGTGATGATGTATGGACCGATCCAATTAGGGGAAAAAATTCCATGTTTACTTCGTTCTAATTGAGTGTCATTTTTATTTTCTTTCAGTACAAGATCACCAATTTTAAAGTCATATTCTTTGATATGTTTTTTATAGGTTCTTTTAATGTGTTCTTGATAAACTTGATGATTTTTGAGGGCCATTAAATGTTTTTCATCTAATAGTTCAAGTTTTGCTAAGCGGTCTTGATGATATTATTCATATAAAATTAAGTCTTTAAGTGATACAAAAAGTGATGGAATTTGTACTTCAAGAGGTAGGACAACTTCAGAGCCATAGATGAGTGAATAGGGTGTAGCTCTCATAGAATACAGATGCTATTTTGATAGGCCTAGAGAGAAAATGGTATTTGGAAATGTCAATTCCTACATGCATTGTCTACTATTTTATTAAGTGTTTTATTAGAGGATTTAGCCTGTACATTTTCTTGAGGATAATAGGGTGATGAAAAGTTGAGTTTAGTTTTTAAGGTATCAAATATCTTTTCAGTTATTTATTTTTAAAATAGTTTCCATTGTCTATAACAAGTTTATGTGGAACACAAAAAATGGCATATGATGTATTGATATATGAAATTGGTGATAGGTCCTGATTTAGTCGAGGTTAAAGGGATAACTTCAACCCATTTAGTGAAGTATTCAAGTAGCTATAATAATGGAGTGATGTTGTTGAGATGATTTAGGATTGATAACACCAATGAGGTCTAACCCCCATTGAGAGAAAGGTCATAAGTCCTGAGTGGGTTGTAACACTTGACTAGGGACATGAATAAGGTTTTAATGGAGTTGGCATTTGACACATTTCTTAACATATATAAACAGTCTTTAGTGATAGTAGGCCAGTAATACCCTAGTTGTATGACACATTTAGCGATGGAATTTCCACTAAAATTTCCACCACAAATACCATCATGGACTTCTTTGATTTCTTTGGTTGATTCATGTGATTTAATGAACCTTAACAGAATACCATCAAAACTACGTTTATAAAGGACACCGCCTATGATGAAAAAGTGAGTGATGCATTGAAGAAATGATCTTTTAGTGTTACATGATAAGTCGGATGGGATTTTAGATTTGGTAAGGTAGTTGTATATTTGAGTATACCATAAATCAATTGGATTATCGTCAATCATGTTGATAAGAGGGAGTTCATTTTGATGTGAGGGGTAATCTAATCATTGAATGACCACAGATACTTTAGTGTTGTCTTTATATTCTTCATTTTATAATGGGATGAGGGCTCCTAAAAAAGGTATGATAACAACATCGGATCCTCCCCCTTTCTGGAATTTAGACCCATCAAAGAAGAGAGTCATTTTAACAGGATAAATTCATATTCATTGACATTGTTGATGGATTCGTCAGGAAAGTATTTGTGAGGAAGTTGATTGTCAGGAAGGGGAGCATCAACGAGCTGGTTTACAATAGCCTAGCCCTTAATATAATTTTGTGATATAAAATTGAGGTCAAATTTAGTCATAAGAATTAGCCATTGAGTGATACGGTCACTATGATATCGTTTATAGTGCATGGTTTTGAGTGGATTGAAGCTAGTGATGACATAAGTTTTGTGATTGAGAAGATAATGACATAATTTAGAAGTGGAGAAGTATAAAGCACAACATAGATTTTCAACTTTGGTGTAATGAGTTTCATATTCATGGAGTGTGTGACTAATATAGTATACAAATTATTCACGAACCCGACTATGATGGTGAGCTAGCATGGCTCCTAGAGCGCGTTTAGAAATTGATATGTATAGATAAAACGGATCTACCTCATTAGGTGGAGTAAACAAAAATTGTAATAGGATATATTGTTTAATTTCATCGAAGGATTTTTGAAAGTCATAATCCTAAAGAAAATCTACGTACTTGCAAAGAAGATGATGAAGCAGATAACAACGATAAAAAAGTAATGGTATAAAACGTCGGATGGACTGCATTTTACCTTGAAGGCTACGTAATTATTTAAGATTTGATTGTGGAGGAATTTCAATGGTGGATTTGACCTTTCCCGAGTCAAATTCAATACCTCAAATAGATATAATGAATCCTAAAAAATTCTAGTGAGAACACCAAAAACACTTTTTAGGATTGAGACGAAGACAATAATGAATGGGACGAGTAAAAATTAATTCAAGGACATTAAGATGATCTTTGCGTTGTTTTCCTAAAATTTCATCAAAGTAATATTCAATTTTTTATGGATTAGGTTATGAAAATGTAGGTCATGGCATGTTGATAAGGATATCCTACATTTTTAAGACTCGGTGGCATGTCATGGTAGCATAAGGTTCCCCAAGGAGTGATGAAATATGTTTTATGTTGATCGTCAATGGCGATAAGAATTTAACTATAACTAGAAAAGCCATGCATAAGGGAGAGAATTTTTTGGCCGGATGTTAGGTCAACGAGCTAATCTATATTTGGAAGAGGGAAATCATCTTTAGGACAAGAAAGATTAAGATCCCTGAAATCTATGTAGATGCGTAACTTGCCCGAGGATTTGGTTACGAGGAATATGTTAGAGACCCATTGTGGATAATCAATGGGTATGATGAAGTTAGTAGATAAAAGGCATTATAACTCTTCTTTAACCAGGAGATCTATGTGAGGATGCATCTTACAAAGTTTTATTTAACAAGATTAGCATTGGGATATGTGACAATGTTGTGTACAAAAATGTTAGGATCAATTTCGGGCATATCACTATATGACTAGGTGAAGGATTGATAATATTTTTCTAAAAATGAGGTGAAGTCATCTAGTTCTTGTGAATTAAGTGATTGAACGACCTTAACTATGTGAGGATCCTGAGGGGTTCCTAAGTTAACGTCGATAGTGGATTCATTAAGGAGAGTTGGTGTATTAGATGGTAGGGATTTTTAAAGGAAGTGATCCTCAACTCCCATATGGGAAAGGATGTCTTGGTCATCATGACATTGAAGGATATCTATAGTGGGTAAATCTTCTTCAACCATTTCTAGCCAAATAAGAGGAAGTTTTTTTAGTGACGTGGTTGGATTGATAAGTTAAAGGACCTAAGGAAATAGTATTGACTAAAAAAAATTTATGTGGGATGGATACAACGTCATCTATGTCTATAGGATTTGTAGGGTTTGCATCTATATCCATAGGATCTTCAGGGGTTGTGGGTGACAATGGTTCTAGTTTGGTGATATGCATAGATGTAGAGGGTTATGATGGGTTGGAGTCGGGTTCCTTATAACCTCGTCCATATTTCTCATAAGTTTTAAGGGAGTATTGGAAAATCAAGTCATGCATTCCATGTTCGTAATGACCAAGTAAAAAACCTTTCCACACACAATGGTGAAGGTACATATCAGCGAAATATGGATTATCTAGGGATTCTAATTCTAATATGAAAGGCATGGCATGGTGTGGATTGATAGAATGAGATGAAGGATGATTGTGTCCCCCATAAAAAGGTTTGTTTTAAGATAAGCGGGACCATAACGGATAACATATCTTACATTAGGCTCGTACATGGGTTACTTATAAAGATGACCATAAGTATTAGGTTAAGGGAGAGAGTTGAGCATGATAAGGTGGTATTCCCCACCGTACAACATTGTACAACATCACTAAGGGAGGAATCATCTAGTAGTTTGGAGGAAGGGATGGATGTGCTGGTAGATGTTTCGTCAGATGATTCTGATGTGGATTTAGGTACAAGGATTTCATTTAGATGATATGTCATGTAACAATCGGAAAAGGGATTTGGATCTATGGGGAGTGTGAACGTTTAACCTTCATGTTAAGAAAACTATGGATTATAGAAGGAACACACCACATAGTGTGTATCCAGGGGCATCCTAACAACATGTTATATTGAACTCTCCTTCTATAATGTGGAATAGTTCATATAAGGTCTTAACGCCAACTTTAAGTGATAGGATAAAAGTACGATGTGGTTGCAATAATAGTGTCGTTGAAGGATCGTAATAAACTGGAATTTGACAAATGATATAAATTTGGAAATTTAAGTTGATTGAAAGTAATGGATGATATAATGTTGATGGTTGTGCCCCCATCAATCATGACCTTTATAATGAGGACATCATTGATTTGAGCGGTGATAAAGAGTGGTAAATCATGATGATCTTCTAGCCTAAGCGAGGAATCTTCTATGACTCGAATGATATGGTTGTGGATGCTTTAAGGGGGCCCAAATTTTTGTGATAGATGAAGGGTCATTTTTCCATACTATTATTGATTAGAGACATTCGATCATGGCTTGTTTTTGGTAAGGTCGTTTCTACACTAGTTCATAAAGTGACATTTTGACGAGAACTTGGTGTAACTATTTAATAATTACCTTTTGTATTGAGGTGGATGATGAGGGTGGTGCTGTGAGTATTGAAACTTTAGAGTTTGGTGATGTTGTTTTATTAGATGCTTTGGGAGCTATGGAGATAAATACTTTAGGATTATCATAAGAAGCGGATAACTCAGGAGGTAAAGGTATGGCTATGAAATTTTTATCTTTCTTAGGCTTAGATAGATTTGTGTCATAATTTTGTGAGCAATTGGTTATGTTTACAACATTAACCTATTGGGAAGATATTTCAGATATGTGCTCTTTAGATTTAGTAAAATATGATGATGTTATGTGCAATTTAGAAGGAAGAAAGGTCATGTTAACAAATTTTTGAGTGATTAGATGAAAGGACTTATAATCCTCTATAGAATGACCTCATGTCCTATGAAAATCACAAGAGACATCAAATTCATACCAAATGGTTTTTCATCCTCATGGGTCTGAGGGTTTGAGAGGTCGTAAATTTATAAGTGAGTGCTGAAGGAGGCTATCTAAAATAGTTGTATAATGCCCCCTAGTTGCGGATGTGGATGGTAGTGAGGTTTTGGATATCTTAACATCTAGAGGAAGTAAGACTTTCATTGTGGTTTGTTGGGTTGTTTTTCACCGAAGATTCTTAAATGGTGTGATGGATGAATGACAAGGGACTAATGGGGAGGCTTTGTAGGTAGGCTTTGGTCTTGACATGATAAGGTGATTACTAGGAGTGGAAATGACCTTTCTAGGAGGAGGTGGAAGAAAATGCTGAGGACCACGAAAATGATATTGTTCAAGGAAGGTATAGTAAGGGATTTTAAAAAATTGAACAACACCTTGTTTATGAGGTCCTTTTGTGGTTTTGGATGAGCTAGGTGTGGATGTAGAAGTAGATGTTGATGAAGGAAGAGGAGTTTGAATGATGATGGGATTTGTAGATTTTTAGATTTTGGATTGGTTGGTGTAGAGATAATTGGTTTTGTAGATGGGGGATGAATACGGTTTGTGGTTACCTTAGGTGGAGGTGTTTGTGTCATGAATGTTTCAAGAGGTATCATAGTTATATTTTCAAATTGCATGGCATAGTTGTAGGTGTGATTATACTAGATGATTGTGATCGGTGAGAAAGTGGATTCAAAAATAACATGTGACGAGGATGGGAGAATGGTTTTAGTAACATTGCTAGTAGATGAGGACTCGGTAGATGTAAGTTTAGGTTCAATGGAAGGGTAAGTGCAGTAAGTTGGGGGACAAAAAAGGGGTCATACGTGGACGTCATATTGCAAATAACAACATAATATGAACTTGTAGGGATTATTAGCAATGCATACACTCAAAATTAGAAAAAATTATATTAATATGAATCGTAGCATCTGGAATCTAGTTTCTAAAATACTAATTTTTTAAAAATGGACAAGATTAGCTATATTAAACACTCAAAATTCAATGACTTGGTATTTTTTTAAAAATGCCTATAAGATTATAGTCTGTTTGCCCACAATTTGGATGACCAAAAATTGATATATATTTTTATCCTTTGGTGAGAAGTTAGATGCCACTATCTATCTTGGGATGAATTTTATTTTGTACTTTTTTGAGCAATATTTTATTTTTTATGATTTTTTCCATGAAAGTGGTATGAAAACATAAAGAAAACAGAGCACTTTCCGTTTGCCCGCCATAACTTCATCAAAAAATATTGAAATCAAATAAATTTTTTTTTGAACATGTATATAATTTTTCCATAGTTGGGATGGTATAATTTTTATCACATTCTGATAAGTGAAACAAAATTTGTAGTCTTAAACGTAGACATAAACATTCATGGGAAAAAGTGTCTTAAAGACCTACTATTAGTAAAAAATTATAAAATGATATTTATCCTATTCTATTCACTTTAAAATCAGTATTTCTACAAAGCTAATAGTCTCCCCTATGCAATGGTACCATTTTTATGACATATGTTTTACTTTTCGGCATGGTTCAAGTCCGTGAAAAGACTAAATTTTATGTTTTGCTGTTTTTAATGTAAAATTCAGGATTTGATGTCCACTTAATTGTCCCCCAACTTGGTGCACTTACCTGAATGTGATGTTGATTCTCTAGATGTTGATGTTTGTTCTATTGGTGAGGATGTTGGTTCTGTAGGTGTTGATATGGGCTCAAGAGTGGGTAATGTTTTAGTGATGGTTTTGATAGTATGATGAGCATGAATGACAGTTTTTGTGGTTGATTAGTGGTGGGATGTGATTCAAAAAGGGTTTTTGAATATGTCAATATTTGGATTTGGTGGTGCATTTGGATTGTGTAAAAGGAGCTCACCTAAGTCAATCAAATCTTGAAGGAAATTATGGAACATGCGATACCTTTCAATGTCATGTCCCTTAACCCTATAGTATTTACAATAATCATTATATTGATACCAAGATGGTTTGGATACAGATGTATCGATAGGTTAGATGAGTGGGATAGATATCATGTTTGCAATGAGACCCTGGTCAAAAAGTACACTATAGGTTTCTCCTATGGGCGTATAATTACATTATTCACAGGAACTTTTGGTGGTGGTATTTTTCTTAGGATCATATTTGACTACTATGGTGTAAACATATGATTTGGATTTGTGAGGATTGGAAGATGACTTATATGGGAATTCAGTTCATGGTTTCTTAAGATGAACTTTAACACATCCATCTTTTAGGGATCGCAGTTCCAACTTACGAACCATGGTGAAAGCTTCATCAAATGTTTGGAAAGATTGGATTTGTAGTGTTGATGAGATGTGTTTGGAACATGAGCAATGGTAAATTTCAATAAATTCATTTTGTGGCAATGGGAAGGACAATTAATTTATTTTACCCCTCCACCGGGAAACAAAGTCGGCAATGGACTCATCCTCAATTTTTTTGATGTCTTTTAAATCATTGATAGCGATTTTATTGGCTATGTTTATGGAGAAGTGTTCTAGGAAAAAATGTGCATTTTTGTGAATGAGAAAAGGGAATACTGAGGGATGTTATTATACCAATCCAGGGTAGGACTGAAAAGGGACATGGGGAAAGTCCTCATCATGAGATCTTGGTCATGCATTATTAGATGGTAGGTGTGACCAAAAGAACAAATTTGTTGTTGGGGATCTTCTTTAGTATAAAATTTGATAAAATTTGGAAGTTCCCAATGGGGTGGATATGCTTTATATGACACGAAGGGGTAAATGGGCTCATTGCAAATTTGATCGTAAGAGAAAAAATTATTGGGTTCAGATGAGGAGGCTTCAAGTTTGGATATGTGATTCATGAGGGCTTAAAGAGGATTGGATTGTGCTTGTTGCTTTATGAGGATGGGCTAGGTTGAAATGAGAACTGGCTAGGTTGTGGGTATGTATGATACTAATGAGGGATGTTTTGTTGGTAGAGAATATTTTTCTGGTAAGGAATGTTTTGCTGAGGAATATTTTGTTGTGGAATGTTTTGTTAAGCGATGTTTTTTTAGGAATATTTTTATGTGGAATTTTTGTTGAGGGATGTTTTGTTAAGGTATATTTTTTTATACGAGTTTTTGTTGTGGACCGTATTGTTGTGGATTATATTGCTCGGGGATGTTTTGTTAAGGTATATTTTGTTGATACGAGATGTTTTAATGAGACGTAAAGCTTTGTTGAGTAAGGTTCTATTGTGGAATTTTATAAATAGGTTGGGACACTAACGGTTATCACGATTGAACATAATGATAAGGATGTGGGATAGATGTGGAGGTAAAATGTTGTGAATAAGGAGGCAAATCTGTTAAAAGTATATTGTAGAGGAAAAAAAGATGGTGCTTGTTGTGGGATATTCTAAATAGGAATAGATTGTGGTATGGAAATTATTGGCTACGATGGTTGTGGAATATGTTGTGAGATAAGGGGTACATGAGATTGGAATTAAACAAGATGATTAGTGGCAATAAATGATAGCACTAGTATTAATTAAAGGAATGAATGGAGGAATGGGAATTTTTATGTTTTAGATGGGATTATTGATCGGTTGAGAGTATGGTGGCTGAGATAAAATGATGAAGAGGCAATAGAACTTTCTAGTGGTGTTTTTACAATGAGGATGTTTAAGGGGTAGTCGAGGAAACACTGGTATTACTTAAGGGAGGTGTGGAACCAATGGAAGGATTAGGTGAAGATGTGGGTTGTTGGGTAGTTTTGTCTTGAGAAGAAATCATATGAAGACTAAAAACAGGAACATAAGACACAACATTGGACATTTCAGGTTGACTGATAGGAATGGAAGACTCAACATTTGATGTTTCAAATTGACTTATGGGTTGATATGAATGTATTTTTTGGATAATGGGTTGTTGGTTTGAATTAATAAGGCGTGTAATACTAGATGAAGGATCAGGAATGTGTGGTTTGGATACAAATGGTTGGAGTTGGAAACCCTAGCTACAAGATAAGTATTAAGGGTAAAAAGATTTTAATCTAACATGTCTTCAAAAATAGGATCTCCTCTATCAAAGAAAGGAGGTTCAAATGATTTTGATTGAGAGATAGGACAATATAGTTGTTTGGTTTCTTCATGTTCAGTCCATAGAAAATTTGACTACAAAATTGGCGTGCAAAATCTAAGAGAGATTGTCGCGTTTATTCATTATATTTATCCTCTATTTCATCCTAGGCTCATTGATCATCAATAAGAGGAGTGGATGTGATTGGTTGTGAAAATAGGTTATTTTGTTGTAATGGTGTAAAACATGTTGTAGAGAAACAAAATTTGTAATGGTCTAGATAATGAAGTAGATATTGGGATATGTTGTTGTAATGATGTATTCCATATTTTCCCCGATCTAAATATTGGATCGAATCACAACCCAGTATGGAAGGAACCCGAGAATCTCTGGTTCAAATCCTGTAAATTGGTTGCAAAATATCCAAGAACAAAGTGGCAAGGATGAAGAAGGAGCCAAGGGTCCTGTACAGAAATAAAATGACTCTATCGGGCCATTCTATGCCTTAAATCCATTCTCCAAGTTGCAGGAAAGCAGAACTATAAAATAGCAAGGTTAGACATTAAGGATCCATGCTACAGAGGAGCCAAAAGCAAGAAGGAAGAACATTGAAGATTCGAAGTCCTCAGGATCTAAATGGTTTGGGAAAAGAGAAAAAAATGACTAAGTATGGAGGAAAAAGAGGAAGAGGCCATGTGTCCCAATGGCACTCCTCCCAGAGTGAATCCAAAAGGAGGAACTCAAACTTATGCCAGCCCTCCATGTAGTAAGTCGTCAAAAAGAGTCAAGAGGTGGATAGAAAAGGCCTAAAATTCAGCTAAGTATAGAAGTGCAAGTGGAGAGTGCCACGTGTCAGCCTGGCGCACTTCTAAGAGTTGGTCCAAAAGTGGAGACCCAAACAAGCGCGAGGCCGCCACGTAGCCCAAAGTCTAAAAGTTGGAGGGACCGTTGAAAAGTGCCCAAAGTAGCGGAGGCCGAAAAGTGTCAACTCGATGCTCCTCCAAAGGCAACTTTGGGTTGGGTGTGCAAAAAGTGCGGTGCCTCCACATGTCCTCAAAGGGGGAAGAGTTATACAAACATTCAAATGCATAAGCTAGGCTTATTGAATCTTCCATGTGTCCTAAGGGCATTGATTCAAGCGTTAAAATGAGAAAAGGATCCTGAGCAAGTGCCAGAGTGACACATGTCCCAGGGGAAAAGACCCACGACTCCGCCCAAGAGAAAAGTCAACACTTAGACCTGAGTCAAAGCCCAGGCGGGGTGTTGGGGAGAAAAGTGAAAATTTTCCTTTCATTCAAAAGGCATAAAGGTAACAACGGAAGTGCATTCCCAAACCAACTCGAAGGAGCCATGTGTCCAATCAGAGTTTTGGGGCTGCAGAGGTTTTTGAGTTTTTTGCATTTTTTTGCAAAAAAGACAAAAGGGGGAATTATGGGTCCATGGACCCAAATTTTTGATTCAATATTGTTTCCAAGTGTCCCAATCAAATGGGGACCCATTTTCTAAAAAAATTCTACCCATTTGTACGAAACTAATACAAACTTTGAACGAGCATATCTTTTGACTCAGGGCTCGAAATATTGTGAATCTTAAATCATTGGAAACATCTCGATGTCCTCTACGCCATGGGAGCTTGAAAATTTAATTTTGAGGAGGTTATATAGGAGAAAAATAGAGAAACATCTTTGAGATTTCAATATAGGATCATCAGTCTCAACAACCAGATCGGATTTGATCTATTTCCGCCATTTCCTCTTCCTTCAAGGCACCGAACCAAGGATCGATGCAGTAAAGGTGGATTTGGGGGAAAATTCTATTGAAGCATTAATGAAAGTGGTTGAGTTTTGAACCGCATTTTCCCACTTCTCTCTCTCCCTCTTTCTTCTCTTTGATAGATTTTATAAATATGGGGGGATTCATTGTAAAGGGTTGGATAATCCGAGTTTTACAAGCTCCCTTCTCCTTATAGAAAAGGATTTGTGGGGTTTAAGACTTCCATTAAAATTATAATACATTTATTCCTTTCAGCTATTCTCAGTAATGAACTGTATCAATTCGTAGAGCAATAAAATATGTTTGTGATCGATCTCGAGATCCTTCTTGTTTATTTTACTTCTATCTCATCTCTCATTACAGATCTGTTTGTCTGTGTTTTTTTATTGTATGCATTTTATTAGTTTGTGTCGAAGGAAAACTAAGTGTCCATCATTCCTTTGGTGCATCACCTGGTAGTCTAGTTATTTCTTATTTCTGTACTCTTTTATCCATGTCTCCTTGGCAAGTTTTAGACTAGTTATAGATATAGATCCTCTACAGATCCTCACATATGCACCTAAATAGAGGAATAAGGAACTAACCTTTAAATCTGGAGAGCTTTTCCAATTTTTAAGGTCCCACACCTTAGGAAAATTTCCATGTTATGCAATCACACCAGATGATTCTACCTTAGAAAAGTAGATTCTTTAGAAATCATCTGGGGGTGTTGTGATTCCGCACTAACAGTTTTGGCATGCCTAGTGGGACAAAGAGGTCTCCATCTTATTATAGTAGGGATTGATGTACACTTGATGTGATTGTGACTTTTAAGAAGTCTTAAAATTATACATCTAGAGACTTCAAAAGAAACAAATCTATTAGTTTCAGCAGCCCAAGCTTGAGAGATTCATGAGAAGAACCCAGTCTAGAGCAAGGAAAGAAGGTATATTTTAATACTTGTGTCTATCCCTAGGAAGAGATAGGAGAGGAAGAAGAGTTTAGATGTCTTTATCTCCACCACCGGTCATAGCTTTATCAACACATCCTCCTAGCAGGTCGTTCATTCAACCAAGAGGAGTGCTCAGACCAATTAGAATGGCTCAACAAAATCCTTATGTTAACTTCACTACCAAAGAGCCCACTTACCTTGAATGCACAAAATCTAGTCCCTATTGCAGTATTAAAAAGTATCCCATATTTCACTGGAGAAAACCAAACCTCTCCTGGTGATCATGTCCAAGATATTGCAAATGTCTGCACAATCCATGAGATTCATGAAATGGACATTGTAGTCAAGTTTCTCGCCTCTTCACTCAAAGGAAAGGCTTCACAATGGTTTAGAATTCTTGAAGAAGGCTCTATTCAAAATTAGAACCATCTATGCACAACACTCCACAACCAGTTTGGAGAGAAGGGTGATAGCTTATATTTGCTGGAACAATTAACAACTATCAAAAGAGCCCTAAATGAATAGCTGAAAGACTTCAACCTCAGATTTTAGTAGACCTAGGATAGGATTCCAACTACAGTAAATCCCACTAATGAAGGTGCCTTCTTATACTTTCTCAGGGATTTAAATTTTGACATTTCTCTCGGTGATCCAGTCAATGGGGGCCACTATATTGCCAGCAGCCTATAGCCTTTCCATAGGGGCTAAGAACCATTTTATTCAAGCTTGTAAGATTTCTCCTATGCCATCCAAGCCTATGTACCCTGAGTTAGGAAACCCAGATACTAGCCAAACGCCTACATTAGCTCCTATACCCACCCCCAGGAGTCAAAGTTCAGTTAAGCTTCCACTTCATCATCTAACACCTCTAAAGAGCTTCAAGAAGTGATGAAGCAACTACAAAACCTAGGAAATGAACTAGTGACCATCAAAAGGCAGCAGACACAGAGCTCTAGGCCATATCACCTCAGGATCACTATCAGACTAGACCCCAATATCGGCGGATAGGCCACCACCTCGATCAGTAAATCGAATCAAAATCAAGGAAAACCTCAAGCTACTAGACCTTTCAGGTCTTATGATCCAAATACAACCTCAACATCAAAGGCATTGGTCCTGCATAGAACAATATGGCACAAAGAAATATGATTTATGTTTTCCATGCAATCATCCGTATAGCCAATCCATGTGTTTTAATGGTGCTCAATCATGGTTTGATGGTGAAAACCAAGATGTTACCACAGAACATGGCCAAGCGGGAGATCAACAACAAGGATCCTAACAAAGTGAACCTACAAGAGAGAGTATGCTTGTTAATTAGCAGGTCAAGACTTCTATGGGATGAATAAGTCTCCTACTCAAGGTGTGGCTGACAATACACGATCCAAAAATAGAAGTATTGGAGAAATCCAACCACCGAACTTAGGTGACCCTCAACCTTCAATCACTCCACAAGGTCATGGTCTACCAAGGAAACTCCCAAGATGCAGAACCAATCCAAGCCACCTCCAAAATCCAATCGTGCACCGGTGTAACAACTCATGTGCAAGAAATAAATGTGCCTAGGAAAGGGTAGCTGAAAGAGAGCTCATTCAATATCATTGAGGATATGAAGAGGACAATTGTGAATATTTCACTATGGGAGTCATTGGCCATTCCAGGCAAAGGGATCTCATTGAAACTGCCATGCAAAATTAGTCAAGTTCAAATCAACCCCGACTAGCAAGAGAGAGTGCTTGCCAATGCGGTTCAACCCGAGAAGAACTAAGGAGAATATCAAGGAAAGAGCTTGAGACCTCCTCCATTCTATGTCTCATTAATTATTGGAGACAAATTAGTGCACAATTGTATGATTGACTCTGGGGCTAATAGTTTTTGATTCCCAAACAATTAGCAAACCAAATGGGTCTCAAGTATAAAGTTGTATCTAGAGGGGTAGTTCAATTAGATGGGACATCAAAGACCACTTGTGGGTATCATCCAAAGACCTGAGTCTCACTCTATATGCCTACCCCAACATAATTGTCTTGAAAAATGAGTCCATCATAGATTTTCCACCACATTTTGCCTTGTGTCTCTCTAGAGATTTCACCGCCAAAATTAGAGGATACTGTCTGTGATTGGTCACATATGCTCTTTAGGAAAAGGTATGGGGAAAAGGCCACAATCAGATCTAAACCTATTGCTAACTATCATATTGAATCCTATGTACCTAGCCCAATCAATGCTAACTGCTCAGCCTTTGATCAAGAAGACCTCCTAAACACTAATGAAGCAGATACCAAGTTGGGATGTATCCCTGACTTGACTCTAGATGAGTGGGCCAATAAAAGAAATGTTTTTGACCCCTATAAGGAGATGGAAGAATCTGAGTTGGGTATCTATTGTCTACATGAAGAGAATCATCCTCTTCATGCCCTAGTTAAGCTAGAGCATAAGGATGACAATGGAGTATGGTAATTATTTTTGATGGCTCAAGGAGCAGATAAGGAGTTGGAGGAGGAGATATGATTGTGTCTCCTAGAGGTATGAAGTACTATGTAGCCTTTAGATTATAGTTTGCTTATTCAAATAATACTGTTGAATATGAAGCATTAGTCCAAGGTCTTCATTGGGCAATAAATCTAGGAGTCAAGAATCTACAAGTTTTTGGTAATAGTGAACTGGTTGCAATCAAGTCGAGGACTAAATGCTATCAAAAATGATCTGCTCAAGAATTATAAGAGTAAGGTATGGGATCTCTTGGAGGATTTTGAAGCTTTTAGCATTGTGTCCATACCCAGAAAAGAGAATGAAGCTGTTGATAGACTTGCAGCGGTTGGAGCAACATTTGATGTGGTGGATAGCATCAAAAGAGACAAAGAACAACCACATATCCATGTGGTTGTGAGGACAGTAGTACCAGATAATAATACATGTTGTTAGGTGCTTGAGAATGATCAGTAGATCATCAAATTTTTGCAAGAAGAAGCTTAATTCTCAGCCCATAATCAAAACAGACTGGAGCAGCAATATGGGAATCAGATAGTACAATTTCATACAAACAAGCTTCCCAAGGGCTTAGTGACCCTAGAATCCATTTTCAATCCTAATGATCAATTCGAAGGGGAAGAAGGTGACATGCAGATCAAAGGAGAGGATTCATAGTCAATCCCAGTTGGAGAAGATAAAACACTTCAAATTGGCAAGGTGGCCACCGAGCAGGAAATGTATGAATTCATACAAATTTGCCAAGAATTCCTTGATGTGTTTGCTTGGAGTTATGAAGGCCTAAGGGTTTTCAATCCCAAACTAGCACAACACACAATTGAATTACACCCAGCTGCTCATCCTATTAGGTAGAAGAAAATACCAGTCAACCCACATATTGAGCCTCTGATGAAGAAGGAGATGAACAAACTAATAGAGGCAAGCATCATATTCCCAATCAAGCATTCAATTTAGGTTGCAAATCTGGTCCCAGTCAGAAATAAAAATGGGGAAATCAAGTTGTGTTTTGACTTTAGGGATTTGAATAGAGTCTCCCTCAAATATCACTACCCACTCCCTTCAATGGAACAAATTTTGCAAGTGGTGTCTGGCTCAAAGAGATTCTCTCTCTTAGATGGCTATTCAAGATACAATCGAGATCATGGTGAAAGAAGAGGATCAATTCAAAATGGCTTTCACCACCAAATGGGGCACCTATGCATGAGAAAATTCCATTTGGATTGTCTAATGCTTGGTGCTACTTTCCAAAGAGCCATGGATATGGAATTCAAAGGGCTAATCAATAAAATAGTGTTAATCTATCTAGATGGTATCACCGTGTTTTCCAAGAATGCAACAAACCACCTTTTTCATCTAAGACAGTGTTTCAAAGATACAAAAGATTTGGGGTCTCTTTGAACCCCAAAAATGCATATTATTAGCCCATGAGGGTAAACTTTAAGGCCATATTGTGTCTAAGGAGGGTCTGGAAATTGATCCGAAAGATTTGAAGCAATAAAAGCACTTCCATTTCCAAGTCAAAAGAAGGCCCTTCAAAACTTCTTGGGGAAGATCAACTTTGTTCGAAGGTTTGTCCCAAACTTTGATGCTCTGGTTAAGCCAATAACACAGATGTTGAAGAAGAAATTTACATTTAGATGGACTGATGAATGAAATGCAAACTTTGAAGCTATCAACAAGGCCATATCATAGGCCCCAAGTCTTGTAAATATAGATTTTTCCAAGGACTTCATATTGTATGCCTTTGGTGGCAATGACACTATCTCTCGCAATCTGATTCAAAAAAACAAAGAAAGATCATAATAGACAATTTCTTTCTTCACCAAAGTCTAGATTACTATGAGGTGAGGTATTCCTTCATTGATGAGCAAGTCCTAGCAGGTGATCAAAGGACTAAGGAAGTTTAAGCATTTGGTGTCAAACAACAAAATCCAACTATTGGTCTCCAATGCAGGAGTCAAAGAATTCCTCCTCAACAAGGACCTGAATGAGAGACATGCAAGGTGGATCACTTGTGTCATGAAATATGACATTGAGATTAAGGTCACCAAGTTGGCCCATGGGAGGGGCTTGTGTGAGCAACTAGCCCCTTCTTTACAAGATGAAACAAATAGTGATAAGGAGGTTGTTCTTATTCTACAAGATGATCAAAAATAAGGGAGAGATGATGTACCTACTCCTTGTTGGACCCAAGACATGATGTATTTCCTTCAAATAGGCATGTTCCCTCATGTGATGATTAAACAAAAATGAAGGCATTTCAGGTTACAGTGCCATCCCATATGTTCTTATTAATGGTGTCTTGTTTAAGAGAGACATCAATGGAATTCTACCGAGATGCATTGAGACAGATCAAGTGGAGAGATTGCTACAAGAATTTCATGTTGGAGAATAATGAGGCCATTTTTCCCCAGAGTGACAAAGACTCAAAATCATGAAATAAGGATATTATTATCCAAGAGTGTTTAATGATTGTTTCACATGGATCAAGAGGTGCAAGACTTGTGCATTCTTTAAAGGAAAAGAGAATCTAGCAGCACTTCCTTTGCACCCAGTCTCAGTTGACCAACCTTTCATGCAATGGGGATTGGACTTCATTGGAGTCATCAATCCAAACTCAAGCCAAGGTCACAAATGGATCCTAACAGCCATATACTACTTTACCTAATGGACCAAGGCAGTGGCACTCAAAGAGGCAAATGAGTCTAGTATCCTTGATTTCTATGAAGGGATAGTGACCAGATTTTGAGTACTAGCCACCATCATCTTAGACAATGCATTAGCATTTATAGGTTCCAAAATCACAGGATGGGATGTCAAGAATGGGACTTATTTGAGCACTTCATCAAACTATCACCCTCAAAGTAATGGCCAGGATGAGTCCACAAACAAGAACCTGTTGAAGATTATCAGAAGAACTCTGGATGAGAATCAAAGTACCTATTACACAAATCTCAAAATAGCCTTATGGGCTGATAGAATAACACCCAAGAGATCCACGAGAAGTTCTCTATTCAAGCTTGTTTATGGGAAAGAGGCGGTGTTGCCTATATCACTTGAGTTACCAACATTGGAGCTTTGGAGGCAACTAGAAATTTCTTAATTTGGACCAATGGAGGCCAGTGCACGCTGAGAATGATAGAATTAAAAGAAACAAGAGAGAATGATCTTCAAGCATTGGAAAAGAATCAGCTTCAATCAAGAGATGCTTTGATAAGAAAGCAAAAGGAAGGAATTTTGAGGAAGGATACCTGGTTTTGAAATGGGATGCGAGATCATACAAAAATAGGGAAACATAAGTTCAATGCCATCCGGAGTGGTCCTTACATGATAACAAAATGTAAAAGTAGCAATTCTTTCAAGTTGTTCACATTGGAGGGCGAAGAGCTATAGATCCCGGTGAACGGGATCTATCTTAAGCACTTCTTCTACTAAAAGGGAAGTCCCACTGTACATATTAATTTAATTTCTCTTTGCTCTAAGTGCTTTTCCACATTGTCTTGTTGTAGTATATGTTGCTTTTCTCCTAAGTGCTTCGCACACTCGCATTTTCCATTTGGAGCATGTATGATTTCAAATTTTTACATAGTCTTGGTGCTATCTTGTTGCTCTTATGCAGTTCATTCAGAGAGACAATCAAAACACTAGAGTTGAAACAATTTTCTCCTCCCAAAATCAACGTTTTGATATTTTCTTATAAAATCTAAGAATGTAAGTGGTTAGGCTCATGAACTAGAGGCAAAATTAGTATCAAACTATTATTTTTAATCCATGCCCAATAGATATGACAAGGCAATCGATACCTTCATCTAAAGCAGACATATGTCCCCGTGAGTCACCAAATCGTTATCCATATTTCGCCCCGAGCTAAATATTGGATCGAATCATGACCCGCATGGAAGGAACCCGAGAATCTCTGGTTCAAATCCTATAAATTGGTTGTAAAAGATTCAGCAATGAAGAGGCAGGGAGGAAGAAGGAGCCAAGGATCCTGTACAGAAAGAAAACGACTATGTCGGGCCATTCTACGCCTTAAATCCATTCTCCAAGTTGCACGTAAGCGTAACTATAGAATAGCAAGGTCGAGAAAGAAGGATCGATGCTACAGAGGATACGAAGCAAGAAGAAGAAGAAGAATATGAAGATTCAAAGTCCTTGGGCTCTAAATGGTTTGGGAAAAGAGAAAAAAAATGACTAAGTATGGAGGAAAAAGCTAAAGAGGCCACATGTCCCAACGACACTCCTCCTAGAGTGAATCCAAAAGGAGGAAATCAAACTTGTGCCAACCCTCCACATAGCAAGTGGTCAAAAAGAGTCAAGGGGTGGGTAGAAAAGGCCTAAAAATTGGCTAAGTATAGAAGTGCAAGCGGAGAGTGCCACATGTCAGCCTGGCGCACTTCCAAGAGTTGGTCCAAAAGTGGAGACCCAAACAAGTGCAAGGCCACCACATAGCCCAAAGTCTAAAAGTTGGAGGGACCATTGAAAATTCCACAAAGTAGTGGAGGCCGACAAGTGTCAACTCAACACTCCTCCAAAGGCAACTTTGGGTCGGTTTGCAAACAAGCGTGGTGCCTCCACGTGTCCTCAAAGGGGGCAGAGTTAGTTGAAAAGTCAAATGCATAATTTAGGCCGAAGAAAATGCCACATGTCTTAAGGGTACTGATTCAAGGTTTAAAAGGAGAAAAGGCTCCCGAGCAAGCGCCGAGTGACACGTGTCACGGGGAAGGTGGGGAGTTAGGAGAAAAGTTAGTTTTTTCCCCTTCGCCCCAAAAGGGGTAAAAGTTATAAAAAGACCCACGACTACACCCAAGACAAAAGTCAACACTTAGACCCAAGTTAAAGCCTGTGGGGCATCGGGAGAAAAGTGAACATTTTCCTTTCATTCAAAAATCATTAAGGTAAAAACGAAGCACATTCCCACCAACCAAAAGGAGCCACGTGTCCAGTCAAAGTTTCGGGGCTGCGGAGGTTTTTGAGTTTTTACATTTTTGCAAAAAAAAAAGACAAAAGGGGAATTGTGGGCCCATGGACCTTAATTTTTGATCCAATCTTGCTGCCACGTGTTCCAATTATATGGGGACCCATTTTCCAAATTATTTTTCCACCCATTTGTACGAAACCGATAAAACTTTGAAGGGGCATATCTTTTGACTTAGGGCTTGAAATATTGTGAATATTACATCATTGGAAATGTCTCGATGTCCTCTACACCATGGAAGCCTAAAAATTTAATTTTTAGGAGGTTAGGAAGGAGATAAATGGAGAAATGTATTCGATCTCTCAATATAGGATCATTAGTCTCAACAATGCCAGATCGGATTCGATCTATTTCTGTCATTTCCTCTTCCTTCAAGGTGTTGAACCAAGGATCGATGCAGTAAAGGTGGATTTGGGGGTAGATTCTAGTTGAAGCATTAATGACGGTGGTTGAGATTCGACCCATGTTTTCCCACTTCTCTCTCTCCCTCTTTCTTCTCTCCCATCGATTCTATAAATATGGGGGCAGGATTCATTGTAAAGGGTTGGATATTCTTAGTTTTACAAGATCCCTTCTCCTTCTAGCAAAGGATTCATGGGGTTCAGCCTTCCCTTAAAATTATAATATTTTTCTAACTTTCAGCTATTTTGTAATTAACTATATCAATTCATAGAGAAATAAAATAATTTTGTGATCGATCTCGATCCTTCTTATTTATTTTGCTTCTATCTAGTCTCTCATTACATATCTGGCTATCTGTGTTTGTTTTATTGTATGAATTTTATTGGTTTGTGTTGAAGGAAAACTAAGTGTCCATCATTCCTTTGGTGCATCACCTGGTAATCTAGTTATTTCTTATTTCTATACTCTTTTATCCATGTCTCCTTGGAAATTTTTACACTAGTTATAGATATAGATCCTCTTCGATCCTCACATATACACCTAAATAGAGGAAGAAGGAACCACCTTTAAATCTAGAGATATTTTCAAATTTGTAAGGTCCCACACCTTAGGTAAAGTTCCATGTTATGAAATCACACCGATGATTCTACCTTAGAAAAGTAGATTCTTTAGAAATCATCTGGGGGTGTTATGATTCCGCACTAATAGTTTTGGCACACCTTATGGGAAAAATTAGTCTCCATCTTATCACAAAGAGGGATTGATGCACACTTGCTATGATTCTGGATTTTAAGAAGTCTTAAAATTGCACATCCATGCGACTCTAAAAGAAACAAATCTACTGGTTTCAGTATGACCAAGCTTGAGAGATTCATGTGAAGAACCCGGTCTAGAGAAAGGAAATAAGGTATATTTGAATATTTACGTCTATCCCTAGGTAGAGATAGGAGAGGAAGAAGACTTGAGGTCTCCATCACTACCAAATGAGCTTTATCAACACCTCCTTCTGTAGACCGTTCATTCAACCAAGAGGAGTGCTCAGGCCTATCGAATGGCTCACCCAAATCATTATGTTAACTTCGTAGCTTTAGCCCACTTGCATTGAATGCACAAAATGTAGTCCCTATTGTAGTATTAACAAGTATCCCATATTTCACTTTGGAGAAAATGAAACCTCTCCTGGTGATCATGTCCAAGATATTGGAAATGTCTACACAATCCATGAGATTCATGAAATGGACATTGCAATCAATCTTCTCACCTCTTCACTCAAAGGAGAGGCTTCACAATGGTTCGAAGTCTTGAAGTAGGCTCTATTCAAAAATGGAACCAGCTATGCACAACACCCCACAACCAGTTTGGAGAGAAGGGTGATAGCTTATCTTTGTTGGAACAATTAACAACTATCAAAAGAGCCCCAAATGAACATGTGATAGACTTCAACCTCAGATTCCAGCGGACGTGGGATAGGATTCCAATAACATTAAATCCCACTAATGAAGGTGTCTTCTTATACTTTATCAGGGCTTTAAATTCTGATATGTCTCTGATGATCCACTCAATGGGGGGCACTACATTGCCAACAGCCTCTAGCCATTCCATAGGGGCTGAGAAATGTTTGATTCAAGATGGTAAGATTTCTCCTAAGCCATCCATGCATCTATACCCTAAGTTAGGAAATCTTGATACTATCCAAACACCTACATTAGCTCCTATACCCACCCCCAAGAGTCAAAGTTCAGCTGAAGCTTCCACTTCATCATCTAACACCTCTAAAGAGCTTCAAGAAGTGATGAAGCAACTGCAAAACTTGGGAAATGAACTAGTGACCATCAAAAGGTAGCAGGCACAGAGCTCTAGGCCATATCAGCCTCAGGCTCAATATCAGACTAGACCCCAATACCAACAGAATAGGCCACCACCTCAGACTATAAATCAGAATCAAAATCAAGGACAACCTCAAGCTGCTAGACCTTTTAGGTCTTATGATCCAAATACAGCCTCAACATCAAAGGCATTGGTCCCTGCATAGAACAATATGGTCTAAGAATATGATTGGCATTTTCCATGCAAGTCATTTGTATATCCAATCCATGTGTTTTAATGGTGATCTCAATCAGGCTTTGATGGTACAAACCAAGATGTTTCCATAAGAACCTAGCCAAGAGGGAGATCAATAGTAAGGATCCCAACAAAGTGAACCTCCAAGAGATACTATGCTTGTCAATTAGCAAGGTTGAAGATTTTTGTGGGATGAATCAGTCTCCTACTCAAGGTGTGGCTGCCAATACACGGTCCAAAAAGAGAAGTATCGGAGAAGGCCAACCACTAAACTCAAATGACCCTCAACCTTCCATCACTCCACAAGGTCCTAGTGTTCCAAGGAAACTCCCATGATGCAAAACCAATCCAAGTCACTTCCCAAATCAAGTCAGAACTGAACCATTTGTAAGAACCCATGCGTAAGAAAGAAATCTACATGGGAAACGGTAGAAGAAACAGAGCTCATTTAATATCATTGAGCGATGAAGAGGAAAAGTGTGAAAATTTTACTATGGGAATCATTGGTCATTCCAGGGGAAGAGGGATCTGTTGAAACGCCATGCAAAATTGGTCAAGTTCAAATCAACCCCGACTAAAGAAGAGAGAGTGCTCACAATGCGAGTTCAACCTAAGAAGAACCAAGGAGAACAGAAAGGCAAGTACTTGAGACCTCCTCCATTCTATGTCTTACTAATTATTGGAGACAAATTAGTGCACAATTGTATGATTGACTATGGAGCTAGTAGTTCGTGATGCCCAAACAAATAGCTAACCAATTGGGTCTCAAGTATGAAGTTGTCTCTAGAGGGATAGTTCAAATAGATGGGATAGCAAAGGACCACCGTGGGAATCATCCAAACACCTGAGTCTCACTCTACATGCCTACCCCAATGTAACTATCTTGTAAAATGTGGACATCATAGAGTTTCCACCACGTTTTGCCTTGTGTCTATCTAAAGATTTCACTTCCAAAATTGGAGGATACCCGTCTGTGATTGGTCACATATACTCTTTAGGACAAGTTATGGGGCAAAGGCCACAATCGAATCGAACATATTGCGACTATCATATTGAATCCTATGTACCTAGCCCAATCAATGATAATGCTCGACCTTTTATCAATAATACCTCCAAAACACTATTGAAGTAGATACCAAGTTGGGATGTATCCCTAATTTGACTCTAGATGAGTGAGCCAATAAAAGACATGTTTTTGACCCCTACAAGGAGATGGAAGAATCTGAGATGGGTTTCTATTGTCTACATGAAGAGAATCATCCTCTCCCCGCCCTAGTTAAGCCGTGAGCATAAGTATGACAATGGAGTATGAAAATTATGTTTTTATCACTCAAGGAGCAGATAAGGAGTTGGAGGAGGAGCTATGATTGTGTCTCCCAGAGGTATGAAGTATTATGTAGCCTTTAGATTCTAGTTGTTTGTTCAAATAATACTTGTGTAATATGAAGCTTTAGTCTAAGGTCTTCATTGGGCAAGAAAGCTAGGAGTCAAGAATCTACAAGTGTTTGGTGATAATGAACTGGTTGCCAATCAAATCGAGAGGACTAAATGCTATCAAAACTTATCTTCTCATGAATTATAAGAGTAGGGTATGGGATCTCATTGAGGATTTTGAAGCTTTCAGCATTGTTTCCATACTAAAAAAAGAGAATGAAGCTATTTATAAACTTGTAGTGGTTGGAGCAGCATTTGATGTGGTGGACGAGAATCAAAAGAGACAAAAAAACCATATATCCATGTGGTTGTGAGGCCGTAGTACCGAGATAATACACATCTTTGGCAAGTGTTTGAGAATGATCAAGCATATCATAAAATTTTTCCGTAAGAAGTTGAATTCTCAGCCTATAATTAAAATAGACTGGAGCATCAGTATTGGAATCGAGATAGTACATCTACATATAAACAAGCTTCCCAAGGGCTTAGTTACCTTGGAATCCATTTTCAATCCTAATGATCGATTCGAAGGGAGAAGGCTAACATGTAGATCAAAGGAGATGATTCACAATCAATCCTAGTTGGAGAAGACAAAACACTTCAAATTGGCAAGGTGGCCACCGAATAGGAAAGGTATGAATTCATACAACTTTGTCAACAATTTCCTGATGTGTTTTCTTTGACTTATGAAGACCTAAGGGGTTTCAATCCCAAACTAGCACAACACAAAATTGAATTGGACCCAACCGCTCAACCTATTAGGCGAAGTAGAGACCTAGTCAACCCAGATATTGAGCCTCGATGAAGAAGGATTTGAATAAACTAATAGAGGCAAGCATCATATTCCCAATCAAGCATTCAAGTTGGGTTGTAAATCTGGTCCCACTCGAAAAGAAAAAATGGGGAAATCAAATTATGTGTTGACTTGAGAGATTTGAACAGAGCCTCCCTCAAAGATCACTACCCACTCCCTTCAATGGAACAAATTTTGCAAGTGGTTTTGGGTCGAGAGATTCTCTCTCTTAGATGGCTATTTATGATATAATCGGATCATGGTGAAAGAAGGGGATCAATTCAAAACTGATTTCACCACAAAATGGGGCACCTATGCATACAAAAAATTCCATTTGGATTTTCTAATGTTGGTGCTACTTTCCAAAGATCCATGGATATGGAATTCAAAGGGAAAATCAACAAGATAGTTTTAATCTATTTGGATGATATCACCGTGTTATCCAAGAACGCATCGAGACCACCTTTTTCATCTACGGCCAATGTATTTCAAAGATGTAAAAGATTTTGGGTCTTTTTGAACCCTAAAAATGCATATTCTTGGCCCATGAGGGTAAACTTTTAGGCCATATTGTTTCTAAGGAGGGTCTCGCAATTGATCTAAAAAGAGTTGAAGCAATAAAATCACTAACATTTCCAACTCACAAGAAGACCCTTCAAAGCTTCTTGGGAAGGTCAACTTTTTTTAAAGGTTTGTCCCAAACTTTGTTGCTCTGGTTAAGCCAATAACACTGATGTTGAAGAAGAAATTGACATTCAAAGGGACAAATGAAGGAAAGACAAGATTTGAAGCTATCAAAGAGGCCATATCACAGGCCCCAAGTCTTGTAAATCTAGATTTTTCCAAGGAATTCATATTATATGCCTTTGATGGCAATGACACTATCTCTACAATCCTAGTTCAGCAGAACAAAAAAAGATCAAAATAACCAATTGATTTCTTCAGTCAGAGTCTAGAAGACTCTGAGGTGAGGTATTCCTTCATTAAGAATCAAGTCCCGATGGTGATCGAGGACTAAGGAAGTTTAATAATTTAGTGTCAAACAACAAAATCCAACTATTGGTCTCCTATGTAGGAGTCAAAGAATTCCTCCTCAGCAAGGATCTGAATGAGAAACATGCAGGGTGAATCACTTGTGACATGGAATATGACATTGAGATTAAGATCACCAAGCTGGTCCGTGGGAGCGGCTTGTGTGAGCATCTAGCCTCTTCTCTACAAGATGAAATAAATAGTGAGAAGGAGGTTGTTCTTATTCTACAAGATGATGAAGAAGAAGGAGAGATGATGTACCTTCTCCTTTTTGGACCCAAGACATGATGTATTTCCTTCGAATAGGAATGTGCCCTCATGGGATGAATAAAGCAAAAAGAAGGCATATCGGAAGTTACAGAGCCATCCCATATGTTCTTATTGATGGTGTCTTGTTTAAGAGAGACATCAACGACATTCTGTTGAGATGCATTGGGATAGATCGAGTGGAGAGAGTGCTACAATAATTTCATGTTGGAGAATATGGATGCCATTTTGCCTCAAGATTATTATCACTCAAAATCATTAAAGCAGGATATTATTGGCCCATAGTGTTTAATGTCTTTTTCACATGGATCAAGAGGTGCAAGAGTTGTGCATTCTTCAAAGGAAAAGAGAACCCAATAGCACTTCATTTGCACCCAGTCTCAGTTAACCAACCTTTCATGCAATGGGGATTGGAATTCATTGGAGTCATCAACTCAAACTCAAGCTAAGGTTAGAAATGGATCCTAACAACCACGACTACTTTACCAAATGGACCGAGGCGGTGGCACTCAAGGAGGTAAATGAGTCTAGTATCCTGGATTTCAATGAAGGGATAGTGACCAAATTGAGTACCATCCACCATCATCTCAAACAATTCATTAGCATTTATAGGTTCCAAAATCACAGGATGGTCTATCAAGAATGGGACTTATTTGAGCACTTCATCAAACTATTACCTTCAAGGTAATGACTAGGTGAGTCCACAAACAAGAACCTATTGAAGATCATCAAGAGAACTCGAATGAGAATCAAAGGACTGGCACACAAAGCTCAAAACGGTCTTATGGGCTGATAGAATAACACCCAAGAGATCCATGAGCAGTTCTCCATTTAATATTTTTTATGGGAAAGAGGTAGTTTTGGCTATATCACTTGAGTTACCAGCATTGGAGATTGTGAGGCAACTAGAAATTTCTGAATTTGGACCAATGTAGGCTAGGTACACTAAGCTGATAAAATTAGAAGAAACCAGAGAGAATTCTCTTCAAGCATTACAGAAGAATCAAGCTTCAATCAAGAGATGCTTTGATAAGAAATAAAATGCAAGGACTTTCCAAGAAGGAGACCTAGTTTTGAAGTGGGATGCATATCGTGCAAAACCAGGGAAACATTCTAAGTTTGATACCATCTGGAGTGGTCCTTATAGGATAAAAATGCAAAATTAGCAATGCTTTCTAGTTTTCCACATTGGAGGGTGAAGATCTATAGATCGTAGTGAATGGGATTTATCTTAAGCATTGCTACTTAAGGGAAGCCCCACTCTGTACATATTAGTTTAATTTCTCTTTCCTCTAAGTGCTTCTGCACATTGTCTTGTGGTAGTAGAGGTTACTTTTCTCCTAAGTGCTTCTGCACGCTCTGCATGTTCCATTTGGAGCATGTATGATTTCAAATTTTTTACATGGTCATGATGTTGTTTTGTTGCTCTTATGTAGTTCATTCGGAGAGACAGATTTAATCCTCGAAGTTGAAACAATTTTCTACTCCCAAAAACATCGTTTGAGATTTTTTTATAAAATCTTAGAATGCAAGTGACCAGGCTCATGCACTAGAGGAAGAATTAGTATCAGATTTTTATTTTGAATTCATGGCCAATAGAAATGACAAGGCAACCGATCCCTTTATCTAGCAAGAAGATGTCCCCGTGGGTCGCCAAATTGTTATCCATATTTTTCCCGAGCTAAATATTGGATCGAATCATGACCCCGCATGGAAGGAGCCCAAGAATCTCTAGTTCAAATCCTATAAATTGATTACAAAATATTCAGCAATGAAGTTGTGCGAGACAAAAGAAGGAGCCAAGGGTCCTGTGACAGAAGAAAACGACTATGTCGGGTTGTTTCTACACCTTAAATCCATTCTCCAAGCCGCAGCATGCGAACTATAAAATAACGAGCTCATAAAATAAGGATCGATGCTACATAGGAGCTAGAAGCAAGAAGAAGGAAGAACAATGAATATTCAAATTCCTTAGGCTCTAAATGGTTTGGGAAAAGAGCAAAAAATGACTAAGTATGGAGGAAAAAATGGAAGAGGCCACGTGTCCCAACAACGCTCCTCTCAGAGTGAATCCAAAAGGAGGAACTCAAACTTACGCCAGCCCTCCACTTAGCAAGTGGTCAAAAAGAGTCAAGGGGCAGGTAGAAAAGGCCTAAAAATAGGCTAAGTATAGAATTACAAGAGGAGAGTGCCACATGTCAGTGTGGCACACTTCCAAGAGTTGGTCCAAAATCGGAGACCCAAACAAGTGTGATGCCGCCTTATAGCCCAAAGTCTAAAAGTTGGAGGGACCGTTGAAAATTCCACAAAGCAATGGAGGATTACAAGTGTCAACTTGACACTCCTCCAAAGGAAACTTTGGATCAGGTGTGTAAACAAGCGTGGTGCCTCCACGTGTCCTCAAAGGGGGTAGAGTTAGTTGAAAAGTCAAATGAATAAGCTAGGTCGATGAAGCTTCCACGTGTCATATGGGCACTGTTTCAAGGGTTAAAAGGATAAAAGACTCTTGACCAAGCTCCAAAGTGACACATGTCCCAGGGGAAAAAGGGAAGTCAGGAGATAAGTTAGTTTTTGCCCTTTTCCCCAAAAGGGGTAAAAGTTATAAAAAGGCCCGCGACTCCACCCAATAGAAAAGTCAACACTTAGACCTAAGTCAAAGCCTGTGGGGCATCAAGGAGGAAAGTGAAAAATTACCTTTCGTTTAAAAGGCATAAAGGTAATAACGGAAGCACATTCCCAACCAACCGTAAGAAGCCACGTGTCCAGTTAGAGTTTCGAGGCTGCAAAAGTTTTGAGCTTTTTGTGGAAAAGAAAAAGGGGGAATCATGGGGCCGTGGACCCAAATTTTTATCCAATCTTATGCCACGTGTCCCAATTAGATGGGGACCCATTTTCAAAATTATTTTTCTACCCATTTGTATAGAACTAATGCAAACTTCGAAGGGGCATATCTTTTGACTCACGGCTCAAAAATATGTGAATCTTACATCATTAGAAACGTCTCGATTTCCTCTACGCCATGGGAGCTTGAAAATTTAATTTTGAGGAGGTTAGGTAGGAAAAATTGAGAAACATCTTTGATCTTTCAATATAGGATCATCATTCTTAACAACCAAATCGGATTCGATTTATTTATGCCACTTCCTCTTCCTTCAAGGTGCCGAACCAAGGATCGATGCAATAAAGGTGGATTTGGGGGCGATTCTAGTTTGAAGCATTAATGATGAAAGTGGTTGAGTTTTGACCCACATTTTCCCACTTCTCTCTCTCCTCTTTTCTTCTCTCGATAGATTTTATAAATATGGGGGCAGGATTCATTATAAAGCGTTGGATATTCTAAGTTTTGCAGGCTCCCTTCTCCTTCTAGAAAAGGATTCGTGGGGTTCAGGACTTCCTTTAAAATTATAATACATTTCTACCTTTCGGCTATTCTGTAATGAACTATATCAATTCATAGAGCAATAAAATACATTTGTGATCGATCTCAGATCCTTCTTGTTTATTTTACTTCTATCTTGTCTCTCATTACAGATCTGGTTATCAGTGTTTGTTTTATTGTATGCATTTTATTGGTTTGTGTTGAAGGAAAACTAAGTGTCCATCATTCCTTTGGTGCATCACCTGGTAGTCTAGTTATTTCTTATTTCTGTACTCTTTTATCCTTGTCTCCTTGGCAAGTTTTAGACTAGTTATAGATATAGATCCTCTGCAAATCCTCACGTATGCACCTAAACAGAGGAATAAGGAACCAACCTTTAAATCTGGAGAGATTTTCCAATTTGTAAGGTCCCAAAACTTAGGAAAAGTTCCATGTTATGCAATCACACAAGATGATTATGCCTTGGAAAAGAAGAATCTTTAGAAATCATTTGTGGGTGATGTGATTCCGCACTAACAAATGGTGTAGATAAGGGTGTATTCATGTTTTCGGAAGTCGAAACATGAGCTTGCTATCTATTAAGTAGCATGATAAGAAAAACACACTCACCTAAAAATGAAAATAACTAAGTGGGTTGATTACAAACAATAGGAAAAATAAGTTTTTAGGTTATCTTGATTTAATCAAAAAATGTGAAATGTGAAAAATGGCTGATGGGTCCTAGGAAATGGCAAGCTATGGTTGGTTTTAAGTATGTTTATTATCAACGTCCTCAATATACCCGAAGGTATGTGAGGATCAACTATGTACTTTTGTCAATAGGGGCTTGGTATTGGGCCTACCCCCGCCACAATCCCGTAGTGATAAGGGAGTTAGTTGCTTTACCAATATACGAGACGAAAGGTGTTTATTCTTGCCGAACACTAAGTCGCTTCCTATTGGGAGATGAAATCCCAATAGTTATCACCTTGGTGAGAATTGTCTAAATGCATTTTTATGGTTTATGTTATTTGGTTGTGTGTGTTGGAAGATAAAGTGAATGCAACGATTAATTTTCTCTAATTAAAACTATGTGAAAAAGAAGAATGCAATGTTTCATTTTAAGACCCAAAATGAAATGTTATTTTTTTATGAGAGAAAATAATCAAATAATACAATTTTGGTCATCAAACTTGCACCCACGTATTGGATCTAGAAGAAATGAGTTTTTTGTGACAACAATAGAACCATCCCCAAGTTGTGGGACCTTGTGCACTTTGGACAGATCTCTAGAGAAGGTTGGTTCCTCTATCTAGTTCAACTGCTACTACTACTCCTAGTGCTAAAAGTGAAAGTAAGCTAATAATTCTAAGGGACCAGGGATATAAGTATAACATGAAAGGAAACTACACTAAATGGCGATAGCACTAGAAAAGAGGGATGAACACTATTTTTTCTAAGAGAAAATGAAGGAAAATACATGAAAGAATGCTAGGCACATATAACACAACTTAAAACGTATTTACCATATTAGTTTCATGGAACAAAACTAAATAAGGAGATGCAAGGATGTGAACTGAACAACAGGAATGCAATTCAAAAGAATAAGTAAGAATAAGGAATACAAACACGTTAGACGAGAGAATATTCATAAAATGATACTTCTATTACTTCCATAAATGCACAGAGAGCTGTTACAAAAGAGAAAGAGGTCAATATCCACATGCAATAGCCGGATCTATAGGTTTGTAACTCAAAATACGAGAAAAGATGAAGTCCATGGAAAATTTCCTAAGGATTCAAAATGTCCAAAATTAATAATGAGCCCAGCTCTTACATTTATAGATGAATCCATGGAAGAAGAAGAGAAGGAGGGAAAATCTGAATTTGAAATGTAACCACCAACACGAAGCATTCAATTCCTACAAATCGACCTAAGTATCTATCAAATGCTCTTCCCAGTGTTTATTTTGCATGTTGAAGAAGGAAGGAGGATGAATCAAATTAGATCAGGTGGTTGGAGCAATTATATTTTCTCATTAATGCTTAGAAAGATGTTTTCCCATTTCTCACCTACCAGATCCACCAAGAATTTGAATTTGAATGTCTAGTACTTTATCCTACATCAGCAACTATCTGACAAGTCTAAACATCCACCGATCGAGTTTTGTAGAAAAAAATATAGTTGTTGGAAGTTTTTCGTCGTCGTCAAACACAAAAAACACATGGCATGCGCAGAATGGCTGAAGGACGACTAACTATGTAAATGTTCTGGTCATTTCTACCATGTGTTACCCATTGATTTGTTACAAGGATCTAGTGCCTTGTTGGTGCACTTTGACTTGTCACGTGTGGTACACTAAAGCATCTCAGAGGATTACTTGGCATAAAAAGGCGCAAGGGAGGGCGCAAAGATATGTGCATGGAAGAATCGGGCACGGGAAGAAGCTAGAGGAAGTCATGTACAACATGCGTAGGGAAATGAGGAAAACTAGTGAGTAGAGAATGCATGGTTAAGGTGTAACTATTACAAAGTAATATGTAGGGTGCATGAGAGGGCCAGGGGACTTAGCTTCTTGAAGTAAGTGCACGGTTCTCACATAAGGGGAATAACTACTACGAAGAATATGAACTTGTAGAGGATGCATGCAAGGGAGGAGTGGAACAAAGACGAAAAGGAAAATTGAGGGGGAGGAGAAGCGCGCAAGTGCACATGAGGAAACTATAACTAAGGGAATGTGTCAAGGAACTTGAGTGCACTCAACCTTGCAATGAAGAGCTCAGAGCCAAAAGATGTATATAAGTTATCCAAATAACTAAGAGAGTTATTTGGATAACAATTTTGATGACTTTTTGGGCCATCTTCCTACTAGATGTAGGAGATCGTATCCTAGGGAATCTATTGGGCATGGAGTCTACTATGTCACTGTTATCCCAAATTTCCCCCGAGCAGATTTGGTCAAACATAACCCGGCATAGAAAAGGAAGAAGGATCAGCTATGTCTCGTAAACTTATAATCGATCCCAAATCAAGGGGACATGCGAGCTTGACTCAAGGAGCATAGGGTTAAAAGAGGCCAGTAGTGTCAAAGAAACTAGAGGTTCAAAGGAGAAGAAACAGAGAAGGCTTAAAGTCTTGAGCTCTGCAAATGATTCAGAATGAGCCCCAAATTTGGCTAAGTATAGAGAACCAGTGACAGGCGCCACCTATTGCATTAGCGTAATTTTGAAATCACAGCCCAAAATTTGATCCCAGATGAGTGCCAGCTCGCCACATGTTCAAGGCCCGAGAAAGTAAGAGTGGCCATTGAAAAGTCCAAGAGCCTGAAGAGGCCTCCACGTGTCTCATTGGTGCGTTTTCAAAAGAAAATTCTGGAGGTAGTTTTCAAATGAGCGCGGGCCTTCCACGTCTCCCAAGTCCAAAAAGGGATAGATTCAGGAGTTGAATAGTCAAAGTAGAGGCAGTCCAGTGGAAGGTGCCAAGTGTCAGTATGAAGCACATTCAAAGGTGAAATTTGGGGTGGTTTTCTAAACAAGTGCTAAGCCTCCACGTGTCTATGGTCAGACTTTCAGCCTGCCAAGAAAAGGGACTCAGGAAAAATACAAAGGAGCCCAAGGATCTCATGGAAGCCACCATGTGTCAATCCGGCACAATTTCAAGAGCGAAGGCAAGGAAAAAATCTCAAACGAGCGCCAAAGCTACCACATGGACCCGGATCGAATACTCTTTTAATATTGCAAGCGTCGACTCCAAGGAACTTCAAATGGCCATATCTTTTGATTGGGAACTTAGATTTGGGTAGGAGAATAGGTTTTGGAAAAATCTTAATATCCTCTACACCATGGAGGCTTGAAACTTTAATTTTGATAGGGTTCGGTGGGTGAGAAGTAGGAAAACATCTTGCAAGCTATTAATGAAGGATCTGATTGCTCCCGAAAGAGACTACGAGAATCATATTGGCAACGATGCACCATGAAGAGGTTGCACTCCAATGGAATTATGATAGCTCCAAGTGTAATCGCAAGGATGAATTGATCAATAATGGAAGAACTTGCTCAACAGAAACAAAGCTTGCACATAGAGGAAAGATAGCGGAGTGTCTTGGCATGCTCATAAATGAATAGTAAAAGGGTACATATAGGGTGTTGAGTAACCCTAGTGCATGACACACATGTAAACCCTAAACCTAAACCTAAACTCCGACCCATGTGAGATGAATCTCCAATATGTAAGGAGGACACATAGAATAAATCACACCAACACCCCCCCTTCATCGAATCTAGGGTAGCGGTTATGAGACAGACGTAAAAAAGAAGACACCCCTAAACAACTAAGAAAGATGTGTCAATGGGGCCCAGAAACTAAAGGCCTGATAAGGTGCCCATATACAAACACAATATTCCTATAAGAAGAAGAAGAAATGAAGGAATACATTTCCTGAAGAAGATGAGTAACTACAGAAGACCTCACCCCAAGAAGAGACCGTAAGTGAAGAAACTTCATCTCAGTGAAGGGCTTGGTAAATAAATCTGCAATCTGATCAGCTATCTAAATGTACTAAATGTTGATGACACCATCATGAATAAGCTCTTGTATGAAGTGTATATGGATCTCAACATGCTTTGTATGTTCATGCTGAACCGGGGTTTATGTAAATAGAGATAGTGCTTGTGTAATCACAGTAGATAATGGTAGGCCCGCCGAAACGGATGCCAAACTATGTCAGAATACCCTATAGCCAAATAGCTTTTGTGGCAGTGTTAATTGCTCCTCTATATTCTGCCTTTGTAGATGATATCACAATTGCATTATAATTCTTGTTAGACCAACTAATAGGACCCGAACCAAGAGAGAAATTATAGCCAGAAGTAGATTTCCAATGATCTAAGTCACCGGCCTAATCAGAATCTATGAACCCAATCAAGTCAATATCTACCCCTCCATGATAGTGAATGCCATCAGTATAAGTGCCACAAACATAATGAAGGATTCATTTAGTTGCTTTCCAATGTAGCTCATGTGGCTCCTGCATGAATCTAGACATGATCCCAACAATATAATAAATCCGGTCGAGTGTGAGTCAAGTAAATCAAGCTCCCCACCAACTATCGATAAAGAGTACCATCAACCAAGGGAGTAGAGCAATCTGAAACCAACTTAACCCTAGAAAGAAAAGGAGTAGGAGAAGACTTGCAATTGGACATCTGAAAATGAGCTAGCAAATCAAGAGCATACTTAGGTTGTGAAATCAAAATTCCTGAGTTAGATTGTGAAATCTGGATCCTAAGGAAGTAATGAAGCAGACCTAAGTCAGTCATGGAAAATTTGTTGGCCAAGGTGATCTTCACAGAATCAATAATAGAGGAAGAGCTTCTCTGTGATCAACAAGTTATCTACATATAGAAAAAGAATGAGTATGGAGTCATATTTTTGTTGAATATAAACATTTGGATTTGAGTGACACCTAGTAAACCCTAATGTAAGTAAAAAAGAGTCCATCTTGGCATACCAAGCCCGAGGGGCTTGTTTGAGGCCATAAAGAGACTTCTTTAACTTACAAATGAGGGAGGGATCTTGGACATAACCCGGAGGTTGTTCCATATAGATCTCTTCCTCTAGGTCACCATGAAGGAAGGCACTCTTAACATCCATTTGATGGAATTTCCATCTATTCACTGTGGAAATGGCTAAGGTCAGTTAAATAGAAGTCATCTTCGTAACTGGAGCAAAGGTTTTAGTATAATCAACCCCAGCTATTAGGGGAGAAACCCTTAGCTACTAATCGTGCTTTAAACTTTTTGACATCTCCATCTACTCCATACTTTGTTCTAACACCCACTTACACCTAACGATTTTTCTTCCTTTTAGAAGAGGGTGAGATCCCAAGTATCATTCTTCATGAGAGAGGAATACTCCTCATCCATGGCAGAATCCCGCTCAGGAATACTAGAAGCCTCCCAAAAATATTATGGATCAGAAGTAGAGGCGAAGAAAGAGTCAAGTCCAACGAAATCTAAGCGAGTACGTCTCATATCCGAAGTATCTCCAACTAAATCTCCAGCACTTTGCAAATTTTTCCTAGCCCAAAGAGGACCAGGAGGATCAGGCTCAGAGTCGAAGATTCTTCACTTGAGTGAGAAGGGACATAGTCCTCATCATCACTACTGATCAAAATCAGAAGACTCAGAGGTTTGATGGTCGGGAGGATTAGGAAGAGGAGCACGCTCAACAATATCATCATCTGATGAGTCAGAATCCGAATCAGCAAGCTGAAGAACCTCAATAGGTGGAGAAGTAGAAGTTGAAGAAGACTCATCAAACTTAACACTTCTCTCAATATACAACTCATGAGAAGTAGGATTCATCAAATGATATCCCTTCATGCCATCAGGATACCCTATAAAAATACAAGGTTTGGATTGTGGTTCCAAGGCCTTACGTTTCTTCTTAGGAATCCAAGCCATAGCCTTGGATCTAAAGACTCAAAACTGCTCAACATCAGGATTGCATCCAAACCAGCTTCAAAGGGTGTCATCCCTCTTACTACCTTGTGTGGAACATGGTTTTGAATGTAATTTTCACAATTCACTACTTCGGCCCAATACTATGGAGGAAGAGACTTCAAGTGAATCATACAAGTGGCCATCTCCTTAAGAGTACGGTTCTTTCTTTCTATGACTCCATTCTGTGAAGGGATATAAGCAATTGTATGCTATACAGAGATCCCTTCAGAAGTATAGAAATCCATGAACCTATTGTTTACATACTCACCTCCATTGTCGGTTTGAAGAACCTTGATAGACCATTCCGCTTGTTTCTCAGCAAGAGCCTTAAAGTCCTAAAAATGTTCAAAGACTTCAGACTTAAGCTTAAGAAAATATACCCAAGTATATCATGAATAGTCATCAATGAAGGTTAGCACATAAAGAGCTCTAGTAAATGAAGGAGAAGGAAATGGACCAGAAACATCACTGTGAACAAGATCTAAAGGATGAGTGGCTCTCCAAGCTTTTCCTTTGTCAAAGTTCTTTTTAGGATGCTTTCCAAGGGTACAACCCTCACAAAGACCCTTAGAAAACTTGACGCGAGGCAACCCATTGACCATTTTGTTTTGGCTCAATTGTTCAAGGTAGAAATAATTTAGATGTCCAAAATGCTCATGCCATAGCTTACTAACCTCATTTGCATGAGTGAGTAAGGCAGTGGGTGTAGAATCAGAAGTAAAGTGGGAGAAGGTGTACAACCATGAACAGTGATCTGCCTTTCCCTCAGCCACTATAGTGTCATTATTAAGCTCACAAATAATCACCAAGTTAGGACCAAATTCCACTCACATTCCTTCACCAAGGTGAGTAATTTGGTAAACCGGTAGGAGATTTGTAGAGAGATCAGGCACACTCAACAATTGGTTAAATGTTCCCCCATCCATCTCTACCGATCCACTACCGGAAACCGACACTGTCGTGTCATTACCCATCGTGATTTGGGACATTCCACAAGGTTTGATGTTGGAAAACTCAACATGTGAAGAACCCATGTGGTGCGAGGCACCGAATCTATAATCCATGTCGATGAAGGAGTAACTCTGGCTACAAGGGCCTTTCCTTTCTTCTTATCATTTTTAGCACCTTTTGCAGCAGAAGACTCGACCTTCAGAGCACTTTATTTTATGGATTCAAGAACACTTATTTTATTCTTCTCAAGTAAATGAGATAAGTGATCAATCTATTTCCGAAAACAATGTTTCTCATCGTGACCAGACTTCTTGCAATAGGAACACAAATACTTGCTTTTTTGTGCCTTAGGCTCAAAAGTTGAAGTGTTTGTGTCATTTTTAGGTTTGGTCTTGGTTTCTTTCTTAGGTTGATCTTTTGTTTCTTTCTTCTTTTCAAGTATTATTTCCCTTGCTAGTACTTGCTACAAGGGAATGTGACTTGGACTTGAGAGACCCCATTTGAATGAGTTTGTCATGTTATCGAATGAGTTAGGATGAAAAAAATCAAAGGAGGGCATAGTCCAAGTATCACCCAAAGCAGATTTTATAGCGTAGAAAGTTGACACGAAGACAAAATATTGAGGACCTAGCTTAGAGAGAATCGACAAGATCAGTTGAGAATATTTCTTCTCTACTTAACATCCTTTTAACAACAATCTAATGTGGACAAATTTTGAGAAGAAAGCTTGTAGGTTTTCAAAGTCACTAGGATTTAACCCTAGTAGTTTGTTTTCCAACTCATGAGCTCTCATGTCATCGAGTTGTCTGAACATCATATCCAATGTTTTCCACATAGATTTAGGTGTTTCAGACACCTCAATGTGGAAGAGTAGGTCAAGAGAAACAAACATGCAAAGAAGACCTAAAGCTTCATCACTATGGTTTAACCACTTAGATTTTTCAGGTTCATCGTCTAGTTCAGTCTCAGTTCCCATGGTGATGTAGAATAACCCTTTACCCCTTAGTTTCATTATTATTTTTGATCTCCATTTGAAGAAGTTGAACGGTGTAAGAAAATGAATTGAAAGTGCATCCATAGTGAGAGAGAGAGAGAGAATGCAGAAAAGAAACACAACCACCCAGGACAATAATAACCCCATGCTTTCGGCACTTTATAGTTTAGTGTGTTGATTATAACCGGGTTTGGGCATGCGGTTTGAAACACTTGGTAACTCACCTTGCAATCAACATAATAACGCGTGAGAGAGGAGACCACAACAGTTTTTTGTGGAGCGCAACAAATAGGACACCGTAAACAAGCACAAACAAAAAACAAGGAAGGAGGTGAAAGCCAATCCTAGTTGTGAGAAAAAAAAATGTCTCATGTCGCAAATGAAAAACCCTCACTGCTGAATGTGGCGGACATGCTCACTAGTCACAAGCAATAATAAGGGTGAAATACAAGGTTTTAAGGGAACTCAAGGAGTTCAGAGAATCTTCAGAATGCCAGAAAAGTGCTTAAAAGGAAAAAAAAAGTGCTCGAGTGATGCTGCACACTTGAGCGCATGATTAGAGAAAAAATCGACAATAACGTTGTTAAATAATTCTGTTTTGAAACATCCTATTTAACTAATTTAGGCAATTTGGACAAAATAATAAAAAAACAAAACGTGAATTGAGATGCCGATAGTTAATATTTTACTAATCAGAATTATTCGTAAATAAATTTAATTAATTACGAATAATTAAAACTAAAATAAATAAAAAATAATTAAATATGAGTAATTAATAGCTAATTAAATTTAATATGAAAAAAATACTTTCCCTCTTTTGTTTAAATAGACAATTTTAAATTAAAGGAATCTAAAAACAATGTTTAGAAAGAATAATTTAAAACATTTTTTTAAAAAGAGAAAGAAAGTTTTTAAAAAAACGAACCATTCTTAATTTAAAAACTTTTGTTTGTTTCGAATTAGAAAGAAAAATTAAAAAAGCTTGAGATTTTTAAAAATTTAGAAAGTAAGAAAGACTTACCAAAGAACCCGTATTTTAAAAAACTTACCAAAAAAAAAAAGGCACGGCCATTAAAAAAATGCAGGAGTTTTGTAATTTGTGAGTTTATAGTGCGCAGGAGGGAAGGGAGCGAATACAACAGGGGGGAGGTCATGGCAGGAAGTGGGAGAGAAGAACGTGGGAGAGTAAGCAGCGGCGGTCGAGGCAGAGAAGAAGCAAACCAGGGCATCCACGGGAATTAAAAAGCCATGCCACGGGACGGAAAAAAACAAAACAAATACAATCCACGCCACGGGATAGCAAAAAAGAGCCATGGTACAGAAAAAAAAGCCATGGGTCCAAGTATAATCCACGCAAATAAAAAAACAAATACGGCTCAGCCAGGGTCTTAAAAAACAATCCACACACAAAAACAGAAGCTGGATAACGCAGTAATGGCTTACATGAGGAAAACTACGCACATGCCAAAGCATTCAAAAGGTAGGAGAGGATAGGCCAGAAAAAAAACATATATTTCCAAAAAAAAAGTAATATATTTTGGTAGAAATCTGAATAAAACCATAAAAAGAACCAACCTCAAGATAACGTTTTCCACTAAATACGACTGTAACCAGTGAAATCCAATGGTGAAAAATGTAAAACTGCATACATGCACAAACCCCAAAAAATGCACTTCCAAAAGAACAACTTGTTAAAGAGATTAGCAAAATAATTCCACAGTAGTAATGATCGAAAAACTTGCACGAGGATTAAAAAAATGAGACCAAGAGTAATCACAACTCAAATGACGAATGCACATTTACCCGATCTCATCTCTGATACCATGAAAGAGACTGCAAGAATCATATCGGCAATGATGCACCACGAAGAGGTTGCACTCCAACGGAATCGTGATAGCTCCAATGATAATCGCAAGGAAGAATCAATCAATAATGGAAGAACTTTCTCAACAGAAACAAAGCTTGCACATAGAGGAAAGACAATGGAGTGTCTTGGCATGCTCATAAATGAATAGTAAAAGGGTACATATAGGGTGTTGAGTAACCCTAGTGCATGACACACATGTAAACCCTAAACCTAACCCATGTGAGATGACCCTCCAATATGTGAGGAGGACATGTAGGATAACTCACACCAACAACTCCAACCACCCAACTTTGCATGATCTACCTTCTTTTGTCTTCAACACGTCAAACAGGCATGGGGAAGCATATTTCACAAATTTCCAAGTGGATTTGTAGGCATTGAATGCTTCTTGTTAATGGTTGTGTTTCAAATTCAAGTTTTCCCTCCTTTTCCCTTCTTCCTCCATGGATTCATCTATAAATGTAAGAACAAGGCTCATTTGTTATGTTGGACACTCTGGATCCTTACGCATTTTTGCTAAAGACTCCATACTTTCTATATTTTGAGTTGCATACCTCTATGTTTGGTTCTTGCATGTGGATATCAGCCTCCTTCATCATTGTAATAGTTTTATACATTCTTGGAAGTAATAGAAGCATCATGTTATGACTATTCTCTTTCCTAACGTGTTTGCATTGCTTCTTCTTGCCTTTGCTTTTACATTGTGTCTTGGGTTGTGCCACTTGTCCCCCTCATCCCATATTTAGTTGTGTTCCATGAGAATGATCTGGTGAATACGTGTTTCGTTGTGCTACTTGTGCCTAGCCTCCTTTCATGCATTCCCTGTCATTCTCACTTAGAACAGATAGTGTTCATCCCTCTTTTCTAGTGCTATCACATTTTAGTGTAGTTTACTTCGTGTTATCCTTATTTTATTGGTCCCTTAGCATTCTTAGCTTAGTTTCCCCTTCCAAAGACTAGGAGTAACAATGATAGAAATAGAAATAGATAAAGGAACCAGCCTTCTCTAGAGATCCGTCCTAAGCTCACAAGGTCCCACAACTTAGGGATGGTTCTATTATGGTCTCAAACACCTCGACCCTTTCGAGATCCTAGATGCGAGATGCACATTTGAGTAACCAATAGTTTCTGGCACACCCAGAGGGACCAGCATTGAAATATCAAATTTCATATCTCTAAGTTCTGGTGTGTGAACTTAGTGTTTCAGCCTTTAAAGAGGCTCATTTCAAACACATCTGGTGACTCCCAATATTTTAAGATCTTTGTTTCGGCAGTCTTGAGCTCCTTTCATGAGAAGAGTGCACACAAGAAGTGTAGTAGCTGAAGATTCTTTTAAATACCTCTAACTATCCCCGAGAAGAGTTCATTCCAGAAATCTTGCACATGCATCTCTATCTCTACCGTGTCGCGCCCATTCAACTCTTCCTGAAAATAGACAACCTATGTTCCCTTTAATGGTGCATCAGCCACCCCCTCCATTAAGAAACTTTACAAACATTACTAGAGGGATTCCCTTAGTCTTGGTCATGCAGCATGATATGCCGAATGGCGTGATCAAGAGTATTCCTTACTTTACTGGTGAGAATCAAGTCACCCATCAGGAGCATATCTAGGATGTGGCAAATGTGTGTTCAATCTATCTGATTGCACATGATGATGTAGTAGTCAGGTTGTTTGCGGCATCTTTCAAAGGTAAAGCACTTCAATGGTACCGAGGCTTGAGATTTGGATCTATCACCACCTAGGATGAGCTAGGAACAACTCTTTGCAGTTACTTTGAAGATAAGTCAGATCATCTATCATTGGTGGAGCAACTAACAATGATAAGGAGGGCACCCGATGAGCAGATAATTGATTTCAACATCAGGTTTCAGAAGACTTGGGACAGAATTCCTCTTGTGGTAAGACCTATAGCCCAACATGTTTTCCTTTATTATCCAAGGTTCTCAACAACCATATTTCAGTTATGATACAATCTATGGGAGGTAGGACTTTACCACCACTTATAGTATTGCGGTAAGAAGGCAGAAAATAGTCTTATTCAGAAAGAAAATTATCCCCAGACCGCCTTTATGCCCTTGTTCCCAGAAATGTCACAAGCACCCCAGCCTTTTGTAGCCTCTATTCCTATTCCCGAGTAGAGTGCGCAACTAGTTGCCTCAAAATCCTATTCTCCATCACAACAAAAGGAAAATGAAGAAATAAAGGCCTTGATCGAAATTAGTCAAACAAATTCATATCATTAGAAAAACAATATGCGCAAGCTTATAGAGGCATTTCCAATCAAGTGCATGGCCAAGGGAATCACTTGGTAGAATCAATACAGAAATCAAAGTTACACACCCAACCAACAGAATGATAGATGATAGCCTAATGCACATCTGCCCTTGCAAGTTGTCCCTCTCGCACCTTCTCTCCCAGCACCAAGTGCGAGCTAGGTGCTTGTTCCAGTTTAGAACAATTTGGCACAAGAGTCAGAATGGTGCTTCCCTTGCAAAATTCCTCATAGTCAATATCATTGTGTGAATTTTGTGTGCGTCTAAGCCTTCATGATTCAAAATGCTTCATAATGTGAGCCCTCAACAAGCACCCATGAAGCAGATAATCCAGAAAGACTAGAAGATCCTTCGGAAACCAATTTGATGTTCTTTGGTGTGGTGGACTTATGTGCAATTAACCAAGCTGTAGAAGATACAAATAGATGGAATGCCCAAGTTGCAGACAACACAAGGTATAAGAAAAGAATATTAGAGTCAGGTGCACAGGTCATGGTCCCAGTAATACAAGTAGATCTTTAGAAGAAGAAAGAATCAGACAAGACATCTTACAACAAAAGTGTTCAAATCCCTATACAAGAGGTCCCACATAAAGATCCTTCTGAAGCAGCACTCGCCCATCCTTTGGAAGGCCAGGCCTCTAATCCAAATAAAATTTAGGCTTCCACACCTGAACAATCATGAAGGGATTTTTTTCCCCAATTGCACAATATGGGGGGCCCTCCATTTAGCATTGTTGATCAATTGAAGAGAAAAATATAAATGCCACAATGTGGAAGCCCTAACCATTCCATCTCGGTGGGATTTGTTGCATGAAGCTCAGCACAACTCCTGCGCATTGATCCAGCTTATACGAAACCATGCGCTTCATTAAAAATATGCTAAGAAGAGGAGAAACAAGTAATTAAATTTGTTAAAACGCCACCCTTCTATATGTCCTTGATTACGGTAGTCACCTAGTGCATAAATCGTATTATTGACTCAAGCGCTAGTACTTACATTATGATAAAAATATAGTTGATGTCTTAGGTCCGAAATATACCCCTTTTTCTAAAGTAGTCCTACAACTTGATGGCTCAATTGTTACCACCTTAGGAGTCATCAACAATCTTGATTTAACCCTCCATGCATGTCTAAGCCTAACAATTACTCAAGATGTGTCAATCAATGACCTGCCTCCTTTGTTTGCCCTATGTTTATCAAGAGAATTTACTGTTAAAGCGGGTGGCTACTTGTCTTCTGATTGGTCTCATATGTTACTCAAGACAAGGTATGGTACCCGGTTTACCATACAAGCCGAGCCTATATTTTCCTATCATGTAGAGTCATATGTCCCATTCCCCTCTAAGCCAACTATTTAATCTAAGAAGAACAAGCTTCAGTTCCTGAAGAGTAGTCTCTTCCACCCTCTGTTCTAGACCTAGTACTTGATGAATGGGTGGAAAGACATCAAAAATTTGATCCCTATGCTGAATAACTGGAAGCCTATGAAACTGGGCTTGGTACTTATTGCATTCTAGAAGAAGATGCTATGCTTCCATGCGCGCTCATGAAAGAAAAAGTTCAAACTAGTCTATCGAAGTTATAATTTGATGGATCTAGAAGCAGAAATGGCACAACATGAGTGGTTCTCATTTCCCCTAAGGATGAGAAATTCTTCTTCACATATAGGATGTAGTTTGCATGCTTTAACAATGTGGTAGAATATGAAGCGTTGGTGCATGGCTTGCTCATTGCTTTGAAAGGAAGAAAATTAAAGCATTGTAGATCTTTGGGGACACAAAATTGATCATCCACCAAGTCACCAACAAATTCCAGACAAATAATAATATTCTCAAAGCTTATAAATACAGATTTTGGACCTACTTGAGAGCTTTGATGCCCTTAATTTATAGGTAGTCCCACGTAGAATGAACAAAGAGGATGACCAAATGGCCACGCTCGGTTCACAATTTTCTCCTACTAAGGACTTTGTCAAAGGAAACACTCAACACATTAAGATGGTGATTAGAGCATCTATTCCTAAAATAACACAAGTTGGCAAGTGTTTGATAGTGATGCACGATCATCCATTTTATCTAGAATGAAGTTGAATTTTCATCACGTGTCAAGCTGACTTGCATGCTAGCTATGGTGACCAAGTAATACGACCAAGACAAATAGGTTTCCTAAAGGGCTAGTCACCTTAGAACAAATTTTTAGCCCTAATGATGAGTTCAAGGGTGAAGAAAGGTACATACGCACTGCACAAGAGGACTGCTCCTCTATTACTATTACACACGGAAAAAAGTTGTTGCTCAACAGGACTTGTGCACATGAAGAAAAATAGGCCTTCATCTCTCTCTATCAAAAATACATCGTTATTTTCTCATGGGAGTATAAAGACCTCAAAGGTTTTGATCCAAGTGTTGCTCAACACTCTATTGACCTTGATCCTGGTATCAATCTGTAAGACAAAAGCGAGAGCTTGACCAATCCAAAGATAGAACCCCTCATGAGAAATGAACTATCAAAAATCATTGAGGAAAGAATTATTTTTCCTATCAAATACTCTACCTGGGTTGCAAATCTAGTTCCATTACATAAGAAGAATGGTGAAATCAGACTTTGTGTTGATTTCATAGATTTGAATAAGGCATCTCTAAAGGATCATTATCCTTTGCCTTCAATAGAGCAGATTCTACAAACTATGGTTGGCACGCAAAGGTTCTCCATGCTAGATGGGTATTCGGGTTTCAACCAGATCCTGGTCAAGAAAGAGGATCAATTAAAAACAACATTTACAACCAAGTGGGGAACATATGCATATCAACAAATTCCCTTTGGTCTATCAAATGTGGGCGAAACGTTTCAACATGCCATGAATATTGCCTTCAAAGGTGTTGATCGGAAAACTCATTCTCACGTGGATGAACACCAAACCGTAAGCCACCAAAGACTCCGAATGATAGCGGGCTTAGGACCTCGAGATGTAGATATGGATTTTGTATACGGGCACAAAGGAAATAGATCTGTGAATAAGAAAATAGATCTTATGCTCTACTATGAAGATAACTAGGCATCAAGATGGTAAGATGACGAACTAAGAAAAATATTTCTCCTTGAAACCGGTAGAACTTCATTAATTTTTTTCTTCTCTTCTCTAGGCATAGGTCTCTCTAGGTCTTCTTAAAAACATATCCTCCTCGTGATCCGGGTCCTTGAAATATGGGAGAGAAACCCATATTTATAACCTAGATATGAGACTAAACTACAAGTTAGATGATACCCAGGGTGTAGTAAAGTAACCTGAGTTAGGGATATGATGTGATCATGTGGGGACCACGGCTTAAATTATTAGATGTAGTGGGGGGCATGGTGGGTGAGAAAATTCCATTAAAAAAAAGAGTGTCGGATGGGTGCATTTTGAATTAAATAATTTGTGAGAGATGGGGAATGATTCCAAAAATTAAATTATCAAATGGGTCCACAGAGCCCATTGATAATCAATCAAATAATGTGAGCAAATAGATAGGATTTTATTTAATTTAAGAGAAAGATATGTGAGAATGGAAATATCAAGCATGTAAAATTATTGAGGGGCGTTATACCTAAAAATAGGTGTCGACATTTGCCTCTTTTTTTTAGTGGTTTGCGATAGCAAGCCACGACACAAAAACAAAAAAGGTTAGATGAAATATGTGTCCGAGGATAGATGAAGACATGACCAAAGACAAGATGCCCTAGGAAAAAAAGAATTGCAATAACAATAAAAAAAAGTATGGTGGTGACTCCAAAATCACATCGGTAGAGGAAAATTACGGTCTCAATGGAGATAGACGACAACGTTCTACATACCAGTGAGTGGGTGAAGACCATTGCAATATGGATGTAAACCAAGATGACCAATGGGTCATAGGAAAACATAAAAATATGTGAAACTAAATGTGAAATAAGTGCGCAATCCTTTGTCTGCAGAGGAATCGTGCAAAAATCATGTGTCCACAAAAGGGACAAAGATGAAGATAATGATGCCCTAAAGACAGGCACGAGAAAGATACAAATAATGAGTTATATGTGTTGACAAGTACAAGGATAAAAAAGTGCCCCAACATAAGACACCATAAATGTGGACAAGATGAGCAGATATGATAGAAAGGTGAGACGAAAGGCCCTAAAAGGATAATAAATATGATGGCAATCATGTTTTATAGAACAATGAATAAGTTTTAATAAACTAGAACGTTAAGAAAATAAAGGAGTCCGGTTTTACGCGATAAGTAGAATGAGAAGTTGAGATGCTTTTGTGATAAAACAAAAGCGAGATAAAATATTTATGGAAGAAAACAAAATCGAGATAGGTGATGTCCGTTATGGTATCTTCCAAGACAAAAATGTCAAAAGAATATGGGAATAGGTTTTTAGAAATGGATATGATGATGTCCTTACGATAGGACCGACGAATATAAAAGATGTGATAGGGTTTTCAAAAGAGAAGAGGTCAATGTGGCAAAGAGAAGAACAAGAACGGTAATGAAAGGGATAGATAGCGATACATAAACAGAGAAACATTGGCATTGACTGTGAATGCCAGATGTAAGGGATGTTGAGAAAGAGAAAAGGGAATAGACAGGAGGATTGGTTGATTATGAGAAGAGCAAGAAAGATTGAATATGAAGGCGATAGGGGTATGGAATAGAGGGACAGAGATGGAGGAGGAGAAAATAAGGAATGAAAGGGGAGGAAGAAGATAACAAAGAAGGATTATAGAGAAAGGGGGAAATGAAGAAGGACAAACAAAGAGAAGACAAGAAAAGAACATAGCAGAGGATGAAATTATGAAAAAGGGAGAGAGTTATTTAAAATGAAAGATGTGATGAAGGATGGAGTAGAGGAAAATAGAGAGGTAATGGGAAACAAAAAGATGATAGAGCAAAGAAAATTGAAGGAAGCAGATCATAGTGAGGAAATCCAAGGCAAAGAATATGGAACCGACCGCATGGAAATGCATGTGGATGATGGGATGATAAAGAAGATTGGACAATGTTGAAGAGTCAACTTATCAATGGGGAAGTAAGGAGGAAGTGTGAGGTAAAATGGGGAGAAGCATGATGTAGAGGAAGTGAAATAAGATGGATATCGAAAGGAGGAGAAGACAACGAAGAAAATTATGTAGATGGACGAGAACTAAGGATGAATATATTTGGTAAAGAGTGAAAAACATAAGGAACGTAAAGAGAAACTTGAGGGGAGGAACGACATTGATTGGAAAATAAATGGAGATGCATGAGATGAGGATATGCGATGGACGAGAAAATAGAGGGAGGGTGTATGATGGAGACAAAGTGAATAAATTAGCAAGGAAGAATGGAGGATGGAGAGGTGGCAAGGAAAAAGAAAGGATGGGATAGGAGAGGCATGGCGGTGAAGGGATGTTAGAAGAAATCTACCGATAATGATCGGGAGGAAAGGAGAGGACAAGAGATGAGACAAGGCGAGAAAGTAAATGAAGAATGGGAGGGGGAACGCCAATGAAGGGACATTAGGATAAGTCTTTCGATAATGATCGAAGAGACAGAGGAAGGAAGGAATGAAGATAGAATGGAGGAGGTCAAAGAAAAGGATTCAGGTTGTGCGAATGGGGTGCGTGATTTTTAGGAGAAGTCCACCAATAATTACTAGCATGGAAATGAAAGATGATGATGAAAGAATATTAGGATATGATCAATGAAAATGATGGATAATTATTGGCATAGATATGTGGGATAACTCTAGAAAATGGAATGGCAAGAGTAAAGAAAGGAGGAATAACAATGTATAGGAAGATGAAAAAGATGAGAGGATGCAAAGTGGATGAGAATGAATGAGAGAAAAATGAAGACACATGACATGAAATGAATGGAGAAGTAATGGTTAAGTAAGATTACCCAGCGGTGGATGATGGAGATGAAAAAGGAACTAGTATGGAGTGGTGTTTGCGAGAATGGAAGAGGAGGTGAGAGGATGTGATGACGAGGAATGCCAAGAAAATGTAGATGGAGAGAATGTGGGATCTTGGGGGAGTGCAGGATGACAAATCATGCTTAAGAGGGACTCTTAAGTAAGATCGCCATGCCACAAGAGGATTTAAGTAAGATCACCAAACCAATAGTAACAATATGGAAGGAGAAAGACAACATTATATTGGATGCAAGTGTGGAATGGATGGTTGGAATGAATGAGTATGATGAGAGGTGGGAGACAGAAGATGAGGAAGAGATGATGGGAGGTGGAAGGGTAAGACGGAAAACCATTCTTAAGAGAAACTCTTAAGTAAGATTTCCTTATAACGATGACGGTTAAGTAGGATTACCAAACCGAAGAAGAAGAAGAATGATGAGAAGACTAAGCAGTGTATACCAAAATGAAACAAGAGATGAAAGGAGGTGATATTAAAGTGATAACAAAGAAACAAAGGAGTGTGACATTAATGGATGGAGGAACATATGCAACATAGATGGAGAGTGTAAGGGAAATCCTTAATCGGGATCCCACGTGGTGGGATTGATGATGTAAGAGTGTTAAGTGGAAAAGGAGGAGTGGAAAGTCATTTGTGGTGGTGATTGTTGTCATCATTGAAAGAAGAAATGGTGGAGGAGATTCTACAGCGGGAGGATCCAAGGAAGAAGATATACCTTAACTAAGATTTTCTAGTTGTATGGATGGTTAAGTAAGATTGCCAAACTGAAAGCGGAAGAGTGAAAGGAAAACTCAAGAGGAAAGACAAGTAAGATATCTGGGTTGGTGTGATGGGACAAAAAGGTGAGAAGGATGATGTGGAGAAAACGGGATGAGGAAGAAATGGAGATCGAGGAGCAATGGATCAAAGACATTTTTGAACATGTTGAGAGATAAAGAGCTACTGAGATAATGAACCTTCCTTAAGAAGGATCCTCAAGAAGAATTCGCAAACCGCAACGCCGATCAAGTAGAATTCACAAACTAAAAATGTATTTGCAAATGCATTCATGGAGATGATAAATAGATATAAAATTCAAAGCAGTGAAATTTGATGTGATTTTTATAAAATATGATTTGGATGAGATGAATGGAACATATTTGTAACTATGTTTCAAATCGGACTAGAGGTAAATAAGAAAATTTACCACTCAAAGCATTACACTTGTAGCCAATAATAGGTGTTAATACATAACCAACGATAATTAGTTATACCAAAAGACCGTGAGCGAAATATGGATGAAAAATGCTCGTAATATTAATGTTGACATGACAAAGGGATCAAAGATGTGATTTGTATGTGGGAAGAGGGATCTCCAAAGGTGGTGTTCCTTAATTCTATGCCCCAACTCTGGGAAAGGGAAAGAACAATAGTAGAAAGTTGATCAATGCGGGAAAGCTTTCAGAAAATGTTGATAAAATGAAGGTTGATCAATGCGAAAAACCTTCCAAATGCCATAATAACAAAGTAGCCATCCTTCAAGGGTATGGTCTACTTTATACATAATATGGATGGAAAGAATAATATGATAGCCATCCTTCAAGGGATCAATCTATTTCTTTTGATTTTGCTTGGATTTTGATTTGTATACTTTTCTTTTTTTCTTTTGTATGAACAACTGTCCTTCGAGGGATCACTATTTTTATAACTTTGATTTTCCTTTGGAATACATGAATTTTAACTTTACATGGGGAGAGCTGGGAATAGCTAAGTAAACCACTTAAGAGGGGATAAGGAATGTACAAGAGACACCCTGGACCCTTTGCATGGCTGCAATAGGAGAATGAGAAGGTAACGGATGTAATGGTTACAAGATCACATCAAAGTAGTGAAGGCGGACCACATAATTCAGATTATTACAATGATAAATGGAAGGGGCTAAAGATGGTAGAACAATCTAAGGATGTAACTAAGTTCTCATTGGTAGATATGCTAACAGTAGACTGGTCGCAAGTGCAATGCATTAAGAGGTTCCGTTTCTAGTTTACCACCATGAGAGAGAAGATAGTGTAGTTACAATAAGATGAGATGATAGCTAAGCAAGAAACAAAAACTATATACTTGAAGGAAATGAACATATGACCACAATGGTGGATTTAGATGAAAATAAATGATGCCTTAAGAGAGACATAAACATAGAAGTGCAATTATGGCCTCAAAGGAGGGCTTGATGAAATAAACGGTGTCCCAAAAGAGACACACATATAGCCACAATGGTGGACTTTGAAATAGATGGTGCCCCAAAAGAGACACAAATATAGCCACAAAGGTGGACTTAGAGAAAAAGGTCTCTCAATGGAGAGACAAACATGGCCTCAAAGGAGGGCTTGATGAAAAAATATGATGCTCCCAAAAGAAGCACAAACATAAAAGGGAGGAATTAGAATGAGATGAGGATCTGGATATAATTAATTTAGATTGGATGGATGTGAAGAAAGTAAACAAAACAATGTCAAAGAGTCAAGTCCCCTAGGAATAAGGGAGTTGTATTGATGAGATACTCAAGGGTGAGGAAGGTTGTTTTGTCGACACTAAAATTTTCCTCCGTAATTTCTATTTCATTAATGTGTGTATTAGGAATAGGATGTTGTTAATTATAATTAGTAGTAGCGTCCGATAGAAGATAATGGCGTTACTGGTACGACGCCGCCAATAATGTATAGTACGGTAATAGTCAAAAGTACAATAGGAATGTTGTGGTAAAAAGTAAATATTTGTCGTAAGTGGTTTGATAATGTTAAAATGTCAAAGTTAGGGTAAGTAGAGAAGTAGGGTCTACATGATTAGGAATTAGAAATATTATATTGGTAATAAGGACAAGGAGTGATGTCATAAATATTTTGTGTATTTTATTTGTAAAAAGTCTAAAAATGTGGAACCCATGTGAAATGATAAGGTTTATCTTATCTTAAAAGATAAGTTTACATGTAAAGATAAGAGTTAAGGTATGGAATATGATTTGTCAGAGTAGATTTCTTATCCTATCTTAGAGATAAGATGGATAATCCTGAAGTTCCATAAATAGAGAGGCCACCCCCTCATTTAGCATAGAAGGAAGTAGTGAGAACTATTGTATGAGTAAGTGTTTAAAAGAAGCCATCATTTTGAAGGTGTGTTAAAGAAGCCATTAAAAGGTGTAATTGTGAATTTTCTCCCATAGTTATTGTTGGAAGGCAAGTGAAGTCAGTAACACTTGAAGTACCTCATGGGTGAGATTATAACAATTTCATGTTGATATTATAATTTACACTTATATTTCGAATTTATCATCATTCCTTCTTATCATAGTCTATGGTATTCTTGTGTTATGTTTGTTGTTGTGTTTCCAAATTCCATCCACCAAACTAAAAGTTGTGCATTAGTAAATAATCATAGCACGAGGAGTTCCCGGTAAAGAATTATCATAGTGCCGGATTTGTGATGACATTTTGGTTCCGTTGTCGGGACCATTCCTCGTTGGTGGATTTTCTAAAGAGATATTCCCACTTAGTCAGAAAACATTTGGAGGGTAACCTTGTTTTTACTGTGCATAGTAGTTACCATGGTAAAGTCACTTTTTACCATGAATAGTATTTACCGCAAGAAAAATCACTTTTTAATGTGAATGGTATTTACCGTACAAGAACTTCACTTTTTACCGTGAATAGTGTTTACCATAGTAAAGTCAATTTTTACCGCAGTAAGTCAAGTTTTACCATAGTTTACCGTGGTCATTTCTATTTTATCGTAGAAAGGTATAAAGTCACTTTCTATTATAGTGATTCTAACTATTTGTGTACATAAGTGTTGTTGATTGTACTTGTGGGTTGGTATTTCATTGTGGTTATTTTTGAAAATGGGGAAGATTCCTATTTTTTCAGCCCAATCTAATGAAGATGCTTCCTATTTCATTCAAGAGTTTAAACAATCTTGCATTTGTAATGGCCTCATAAGAAGGGAATAATGGACTGAATTTTTTCCTACCCTTTTGGATGGTTCAACGCTTATGTGGTTTGAAACACTAGGTGATAATGTGAAAAATTCATGGGATTTATTAACTAAAAGTTTTCTTGAAGAATTTGGTGAACAACAAAAATATGCAGATCTCATGATCGATATCACAAAGCTATCCCAAGGAGAGAAGAGAAGATAAGGGATTATCATGCTCGTGTTCTAGAGCTAAGGAGGAAGTTCGATGCCCAAATCCGGAAGGAAGGATTAGCGGATGGGTTGATGAATGGTGTGGATAATCTCCTCTGTAAGCACTTCATTCTTGGGATGAAGCTAGAGATTAGACAATGAGTGAAGTATGACCACCTAGCTACCATTGAACAAGCAAAGGAGATTGCAATAAGGCAAGAAGAAAGCATGGAAGAGGAGCCCAAAGAAATTGTTGTTAAGGTAGAACCTACACCAACACCTTTGGTCCAGAATCCACAACCACTCTCGGTGAGCACAAATATTTTCCCTAGTACATCTACTGAGTATGAAGATCTGCTCAAGAAGATGGGCCAGTTAACTATTAATCTTCTTCAAGGAAAAGAATTTAGTTCTTAGGGAGGAGATAGAGGTCCAAAAGAAATATTTCTGAAGTTGTATGTTATGGTTGTCATAAAAAGGGTCATTATAAGTATAATTGTCCAGATAGAGCTTCTACATCTAGTACAAGAGATAATGATAAAGGAAAAGCACCTGTGAATTCTTTTGATGTAGTAGATAAGAGCATAAATAATGAAGTAGATGTGTTTGTAACAAAAAGAAAGAAAGAAAAAGATAACCAAGATGGAAATGATCCTAAGAAGATGAAAGGAGAAACTAGTAAGAAACATAGGAGAAGAAAGTTGGGTGTGCAAGATTTTCTGATTTCACAGGGACAAGGACCATACTCCATCTTAGAAGATCTATCCAAAAGGCCTGCAAATATTACATATGGTCAACTCTTGGCTATGTCTTCTGAGAAGAGGTGGGAGCTGCAAAGTGGACTCAATGCTCGACGAAGGAAGGAGGTTGAGGTCCCTATTTTGGAGGTAGAGGCGATCCCTACGCTCCACAAGCTGAGGTATTATGTAATGGTATTTCAATTCATGATGTCTTAGTTGATGGAGGTGCTGCAGTTAATGTAATGACCAAGTCTGTAATGAATATGTTGGGTTTAAAAATTGATCTCCCTCAAAACTTATCTTAAGATCATTAAATAAGGGAAAAACTAAACCAGAAGGTGTTGTTTCAAATGTGGAAATATCTGTCATGGGTGTTGTATGTGTGGTAGACTTTCAGGTGATGAAAAATGGTATTGTTGCATACCCAATGTTGTTGGGAAGACCATGGATAACGAGAGTTCATGAAAGAAACTATTGGAATGAAGGCTTCATGAAACTTGGATGTGACGCAGAGAGAGGGTGAAGATAAATTTGATCCCTTGGCATCATAAGGTAGAACCTGTGGATTCAAGTGATGAAACTGATGATTGGACATCCTCTGATTACTCTAGTACCAATGAAGTGGACACAGAAGATGAAGAAAGTGAGGTTGATGTTTTGGTCATGGATATCCTTCCAGTCACACCGAATCATGAACCCATAAAATTATCTGAAGAAGAAATTGATGATCATCTCCAACAAATAAATATTGGTGATGCTATGATGGAGAGTGAGAAGGAATGCTACCTCCAGCTCTTTCAAGGTACATACACCTATTCACTTTTGATTACAAGGAACTCCGTCAAGTAAGTTGGGTAGAACATTCTATTGAGCTGGTAGATGGTGCTAAGCCCATAAAGTAAATGCCATATAAAATGAATCCTAATTTTTCCAAGATTGTAAAAGAAGAAATAGATAAGTTGCTTGATGCAGGATTCATATTTGTTATGGAGAATTCAGAATGGGTTTCTCCCATTGTGATCTCAATAAAAAAGAATGGGAAGCTATGCATTTGTGTTGATTATATGTTGCTCAATAAGGCAACAAAGAGGATCATTACCCTCTTCCATTCTCGATCAAATCTTGGGAAGTAGCTGGTCAGGAGTGCTATAGTTTTGCTTGATGGATATAGCATATACAACCAAGTTTGTATAAGCAGAGAAAGATTAATTAAAGACCACATTCACCACTCCTTGGGAAATACTTGCTTATAGAGTTATGCCTTTTGGGTTGTGTAATGCCTCAACAACGCTCCAGTGTTTGATGAATAGGGTCTTTGAACCCTACATTGGGAACTTCATCAGAGTACTTCTGGATTATTTTTGCATCTATAGGAGCAAGATGGACCACCTGCACTAGATAGAGATAGCATTTCATAGGTTAGATGAAACACAAGCCTCACTAAACCCTACAAAGTCTGCTTTGGATGTTCTAAAGGTGTTTTGTTAGGGCATGTGTATCTAGAGATGATATCGGTACTAATCCTGATAAAGTTTCAAAAATCAAAGAGTTACCATTTCCTATGAATAGAAGTAAGTTGAGATCATTTTTAGGCCATGTGGGTTACTATAGAAGGTTCATCAAGAATTTCTCAAAGATTGTATAGCCACTAACCCAGTTCTTGAAGAAGGATGTTACTTATGAACCAGGAAATAAGGTGCATGAAGCTTTTAAACAATCAAGGAAGTCATGGTGTCTTCACTTGTTTTAAAGAATCCAGATTGGAGCAAGCCATTCATTGTGTATACTGATGCCTCAGATGTAGCACTAGGAAGTACTCTGAGCCAAAAGGATGAAAATGGGAATGATCATCCAGTTTACTTTGGGAGCAGACAAATGAGCAGTGCTGAGGTAAATTATACTGTAATAAAAAGAGGCTCTAGCTATCATTTTTGTTGTAAAGAAGTTTAGAAATTACTTGCTAGGGCAGAAATTTATAGTTGTAACAAATCATCAGGCTCTAAAATATATTGTAAATAAGCCTAACCCATCAGGGAGGATAGCAAGATGGATAATTTTGCTACAAGAATTTTAATTTGATATTATAGATAGGCCAGGAAAGAAGCATGTCAATGTAGATGCACTCTCTCGAGCCTATGAGGGTTTAGGTTCATCTTGTGGTGATGATGATTTCCTAGATGCAAAATTGTTATCCCTTGACACAATCCCTAGTGAATACATAGATATTTGGAATTATATGAATGAATTCAAGTTTCCTGATGGTGCCAATGCAAATACTAAGAGGAAGATTACTCAAGCCAGTCGTCCATATTCTATTCTACATGGAGTATTATTTCGAATAGGACTTGATGGAAAGTATAAGAGGGAAGTTGGACGTGATCAAGGGAAGGAGCTAATAGAAGAATTCCATAATGGTACATGTGGAGGACACTTCTCTGGATAACTTACAACAAGAAGGATCTTGGATGCAGGTTATCACTGCCCACTCTTTTTAGAGATTGTTATAATTATTGTAAGACATGTGATATTTGTCAAACACATGGTAACCGTAAGACTTCATCAGCTCCATTATTCCCTATTCTTCCACTTGGTCCCTTTGAAAAGTGGGGAATAGACATTGTAGGTCCACTTCCAACTACCCCATGCCAAAATAAGTATATTGTAGTTAACACAGATTATTTAACCAAGTGGGTTGAAGCTAGGCCATTAAAAACAACTTCCATGGATGAAGTGGCAAGGTTCATATATGAACGCATTGTCACCAGATTTAGTTTCCCATTAGAAATTGTAATAGATCAAGGAAGCCACTTCATTAATGAGGTGGTAGAAGCCCTAGTCAACAAGTTTTCTATTAAGCACAGGAAGGCAACAACATATAAGCCAAGCACAAATGGACAGGTGAAACGAACAAATTTTTGTTGTGTGTCAAATTCTAGCAAAAGATGCTTTGCCTTACAGTACATAAGTGGGATAAAAGGATTCATGCAGCATTGTGGGCATATAGGGAAACATCAAAGTCAACAACAGGATACTCCCCATTTCAGTTGGCTTATGGCATTGATCTAGTTCTTCCTATTGAGTTTGATATTCCCACTATGAGAGTTATGAAAAATGAAAGGATGGATGAAAGTGATTCAGTAAAAGAAAGGTTGGTACATCTTCATTTGCTAGAGGAAATGAGGGAAATAGTGAAGGATACAAGCTATAAGAAGAAAATGAAGTAGAAGGAATACTTTGATCAAAAGATCCGTTGGTCTCCATTTCATGTGAATGACTTGGTTCTAGTATATGATTCCAGATACAAAAAGAAGACAAAGAAAATTTCTTCCAAAATGGATGGGGCCCTACAAAATAGTAACTGTGCATGAAAATGGTACATACCGACTGGAGGAATTGGATGGCACTCCCATTACAAAATGGGTCAACCATGACAAGTTAAATATTTTCCAAGCACTGGAATAGTCTACTCTGAGGACGGAGTAGAATCTAGAAGAAGGGGAAGATGTCGACACTAAAATTTTCCTCCGTAATTTCTATTTCATTAATGTGTGTATTAGGAATAGGATGTTTTAAGTATAATTAGTAGTAGCGTCCGATAGAAGATAATGGCATTGTTGGTATGACGCCGTCCATAATGTATAATAAGGGAATAGTCAAAAGTACAATAGGAATGTTGTGGTAAAAAGTAAATATTTGTCGTAAGTGGTTCGATAATGTTAAAATGTCAAAGTTAGGGTAAGTAGAGAAGTAGGGTCTACATGATTAGGAATTAGAAATATTATATTGGTAATAAGGACAAGAAGTGAGGTCATAAATATTTTGTGTATTTTATTTGTAAAAAGTCTAAAAATGATAAGGTTTGTCTTATCTTAAAAGATAAGCTTACATGTACAGATAAGAATTAAGGTATGGAATATGATTTGTCAGAGTAGATTTCTTATCCTATCTTAGAGATAAGATGGATAAGCCTGGAAGTTCTATAAATAGAGAGGCCACCCCCCCTCATTTAGCATAGAAGGAAGTAGTGAGAAAGATTATATGAGTAAGTGTGTAAAGGAAGCCATAATTTTGAAGGTGTGTTAAAGAAGCCATTAAGAGGTGTAATTGTGAAGTTTCTCCCATAGTTATTGTTGGAAGGCAAGTGAAATCAGTAACACTTGAAGTACCTCATGGGTGAAATTGTAACAATTTCATGTTGATATTATAATTTACACTTATATTTCAGATTTATCATCATTCCTTCTTATCATAGTCTATGGTATTCTTGTGTTATGTTTGTTGTTATGTTTCCAGATTCCATCCACCAAACTAAAAGATGTGCATTAATAAATAATCATAGCATGAGGAGTTTCGGGTAAATAATTAGCATAGTGCCGATTGGTGATGACAGTTCCCCAATGAGTTAAATCTTTAGGAGTTAAAGGATGTCGAAAGAGTTTAGATGAGATTGTTTTAGATTTGGATGGCGTAATGTTGGTCCGAAAATCATGTCGTGGATAGATCTATAGATAGATGAGCCAATAGTGTGTAGGGGATAGCCCCTCTTTGAGTCAGCAAAGTGAAACTGGTTTATTGTTATTCTACCAGTAGGAATCTGTGCAAGTCTCACAATATTCTGCCTTCGGGGGTTGGGATCTCATCCTAGTAGAGGTATTTACAACTGTGAAAAGAAGGGAAAGGAACGAGGTGGGGAGATAGAATAGATCTGAAGGGAGAAAAGAAATGAATTCCAAAGCAGAAAGGTCGGGTGGTCTATGTTTTGGGGGTAGTTAACAGAGTGAACTCGCTTACATAGATGAACAAAGCAATCTTGATGAATAAATGACAAAAAGTAGAGATAGATTCAACAGGATAAACACATAAATCGACATAAGAAAGATTAAAATGCTCATAACACACATATTCAAAGACACAAAGTCTTAATATTTGTATTAATGTTTTCTTATGTTACAAAAGCTCAAAGTCTTTTCTTCTAACTTCTATTTTTCATCTAAAAGTATCCACCCCATGAATACAAGTATCCAAGTATATAGAAGAAAGAGAAGAGAGAGGGAAAAAGGCAACCAACAACTAATTACAAAATATCTACAAAATATCTAAAAGTCAATGTTGACTTTGGATAACTTGGTGGATGACAACATCCCTTGGTGCAATAAGGATGAAGTCATCGTTTGTACCAACATACTCTTAGATGTTTACAAAAAGGAAGCCAAGAGGAAGAAAACTATTCATCTTCATCTCGTCCACCGTAGATAGGGCTTCTCCTTGAAGACTTTCAGAAGACGTCCCCATTGTGACTTGGGTCACCGTATAATCTGTCAAAAATGCAGATCCTTTTTCTCCTTTGAAGGATCGGGATATGCAATCTCCATTACTCTTTCTCCCGATGCACTCTGAGAGAAGTGGGTTATAGGCTTTTTCTTCTTGGCCCCCTTTTCTGGGATGACGGAAAAGTCCATTGGTGCGATAGGGAATTTCCTCTTTTGTTGGCTCGAAGCGGGATATCCATGCTTGGACTTAAGGGAACATGACCAGAGGTAGAAGAGGAGCAGCATTTGCAGTGGATGAGGGGAAATGGGTAGAGACACTTGGTGGTGGCATCGAGAGGGAGGCCGAGAAAGTGCTCATGGGAGGAAGGGATACTGCAGGGGAGGTAGACACGGGAATGGAAGGGAGCTGAGAGATGAGAGAAGAAATGGTGGGGATAGCTCCGTGAGAGAAGAGAAGATGGATGACGAGGAAGGGGGAATAGTAGAAGATGGGGGAGAGGATACGACCAAAGGAATGGTCGTTTGGGTCACGCGAGGAGGAGAAGGAGGAGAGGGAGAAGGGATAGAAGGGACCTCAATAGTTGTAGCAGTGGTGACATCCTGAGTGGATGTGCCCATCAGAACACCTTCCACTGCTTCTTTCTCTGGGGATACCAGACTTACAATCTATTCTTGTGTAGCGGAAGGAGGGCTTTCAGGAGCTCCTTCTTGAGCAGAGCTTGATTCACCCTCTTTATCCTTGCCTTTGACCTTTGGTAGATGCTTAGGCCTGACAGGTGCATTGCCCAATGGGGATGTAGTGAAATATACCCCGAGGTAGATAAGGCCATTCATTCTGCACTAGTGTTCTGTCCTCCGCAATGTCTCTTTGACCCTTTCTTCAATGGTCTGGGGTGCTTTTGTTCTATCAATTGCAGCAAATGGCCAGTTGTCCCCATCTATGTCCAGATATACCTGATCAACTTCTTGATCGGTAGTTTGATAACCATTTAGAATAATGGCCACGCTATATTGAACAATCTCTGCCAAGGCCAAGCGGGAGTGGTCCTTCCTTCTAAGTTCGACCTCATGATACAGGTCGATATAGATGTCCTCGATCTGTGGAATGTGGATTGGATCACTTTTTACCTTAGGAAGACAATTCCTTGGATCAAAAGTAGGTCTCGCCAGGAAGTTGTGCTTCATATTGAGCAATTCTAGCTCTGCAAACATTTCCCAGGCTTTGTGGTGAGAAACGCAGGTATATCTACCCACTGTAAGGGGAAGGAGTTCCACCCTTCTTTCTCTTCAAACATTTCTCATGGTAGGTTATGAGTTATCTGGACAGCTCAGCAGGATCAACTTGGGGCCAGCATATCTCGGAAATTTGGTGGGCTCCCCCAAGAAGTTGGCTGCTCTGAGATAGGTGAAGGTGGGGAATTGAGTAAATAGTGCCCCCCACTTCTTAGTCGCTGTGACTATGCTCTTGGTCATCCGACCATGAGTCATATTTGGCCTCAAAAGGCAGACGATGCCATAGAAGAAAGCATCATTGATCTTAGTAAACTGTGGGATGCTATTCTCCAGCTTCAGCTCTGGGTAGTACTCATATATTTTTACCTAGGGCCAAATCCCACATAGGTTCAGTGCCGGCTAATCCTTCTCCGAGGCTACAGTGTAGACTACGTAGGAGTTCATGTAGAATCTCCCCGTTGTGGTGAGTTGTTGGAGCTACTCGGATATGGTGCTGCTTATGATCTTCGCCCACTCAAAGTGTTGATCTGGAACATTCTTGTTCATAGTTTCAAGGTACCTGAGCATCCATTTGTGAAAGTAATGGGCATCAGAAAGCCCAAAAACTCTACTTAGGAATGTGATGGTGTCGCTTAATTCCTCGGAGAAGTCATTATGTGAATAACCTACGGTCATCTGGTTATTACCTTCTTATTTTTCAAGTACACTTTGTTCATTAGTTGCATGCACTTGTCTTCATTGTCCTCCCATGCCTTGGTGTAGTCCTCTTGGCTTACAGCCACAAAGTGTCGGTGGTGAGGGATGCCTAGCATGATTTCGAAGTGTCGGGTAGTGAGGTTGATTATGACCTCACCATTTTCATTTTTGACACACCTTGTGTCTTTGTTGTAACAACGGGCCACTACCATCATAAATTTGTTGTTTACTGCACTGACGGGGATCCCCCAGAGCAAAATGCAATCCGCTACCTACCAGCTTGTCCATCCAAGGACTTCCTGTGACTCTCCTGGTTTTGGCCCAGAAATCCTCCATGTCGATGTCGATGTGACCAGGTCTCTTATGTCCAGGTCACATTCTGCCTGGGACTCGGGCATTCTGACCCTCTGATATTTATACTTCATCTCTTCTTCTGTAAGCTTAGCCTTACCCTTTGACTTGGTTGGCTTCTTGCTTGATGTAGACATATATGGATCTGAGTTTAGTTGCTGATCTGCAAGAAGAAGAAGAGAATTCCAACGCCAAAGAGCCATATTAGCTGTTAGATCTTCCATTAAAGCACTACATAATAGAATGAGGAGTTAGCAATTTTAAGGCCTCAGGGCACAGGGCATAGGAACACTACAGGCTGTAAAGTTATTAGAATGGCGCACTGAATCGGAGTGTTACAAGGAACAAATCAGTGCCAAAGGGCGCAAGGTGCAAGGATTTTGCATATGACATTATTGTTATTATAAGCGAGGATGCGCCTGCACTGCGTTTATGTAGTTTTATCTTGGCGCAAATAATTCTGGTGTTGCATAGGGGCAGGGTGCACCTATGGCGCAAGTATTTGACATGCAACATGGAAGTTTGGTGCGCCAAAGGGCGTAGGTTTATTGCGTGTAGCACTAACTTTAGGTGCGCAGAAGGGGACTTTGGCGTGGTGCAGGGAAGCTTGCATGGCATATTGTTATTGTAAGCGGGGATGCGCCTGCGCTAGGTTTAGGATTTTACTTGGTTTATACATGGCGCAGGGAGCTTATGTGTTGCAATCAAAGTCGGTGTGCCTTCTTGGCACGACTGTGTTTCCTGTTGCAAGGGTGGCGATTGCGCCAAGGGGAAAATGCAGCCTGGAAACAATTTTTCAAGTTCTCTTTCCCTCTGATAGATTTGTGATCCTCTAGGCTGCATTTCGTATTGATTCAAGTAGTGAAGGGGGCATAGCAAAGAGGTTTGGATTTGTTTTCGAGGCAGAGCCCTTTTGGCCATAGCAGATCTGGAAAAAGGATGGAAACGGCTTAGGGAAGAAAGATTGCAAGAACAACAAAGAGGGGTTCATGGTTTCACAGATCCATTGTATCCTACCACACAAACAATCAAAACAAAACACAAGAGGAGTAAGAACCACCTACCCGGAATATATAGAATGTGAGAGACGAAACGGGGTCCACGAACGCGATACAAGGAGGACGGGCGTGCTGACAGGTGCAGAGGAATAAAGTTATCATGTGTTTTCAATTGTGAAAGTGACAGGCGGGTGCGCCTATATATAGGTGAAGGTGCAATAAATGCGCCAACCACTTTTTCAAGAGGTGCACCAAAACATGTGTCGACACGTAAAACTTTGTGCCCTTTGGCGCGGATAAACGCGTGTCAACACGGAAATATTTACGCCTTGGTGTAAATTTACGAATGTCAACACTTCATTCCTTACACCCTTTGGCACACCAAAACACGGCGCAACAATTTAGTTGTTAACATGAAGGCGCATGCGCCTTGGCACACGCAAGAAAGGCACATCACGGGAAGGTGCAACAATTGATGTGTCAACACATCAAAGGGTGCGCCAAAGGAAATGAAGTGGGCGCAAATTTAGTCTGTGTTACACATACAAAAGGTGCACCCACCAAAAAGGACCAAAATGACTAAGTTCGGGGAACTAGATTTCCCAGAAAGGAATTTTATAACATTCCGAACGCTGAGGGGTCCCTGATGAGGGACCAGGACAAAATTTGGTATGGTTACCTATAAAATTGCCCTTTTCAATTTTACAGGGATAATAGTTGCTCTTTAGGGACTATCTTTGAGCGAAGCTCAAGGGTAGAGAACCCCAAATCAACATGTGCCTATCCATTGGGTTACAAATGGTCGAAAACAAGGGCGTGACGAAAACAAACACACGACGAAAGCAAATTATACAAGGAAAGAAAACACACAACATAAAGCAAACTATACAAGGAAGAAAGCAAGCTCTACTTCCTGAATATTTTGAGATGCTGCCCGCTATAGGGAAGCGGGAGATCAGTTCCGTCTAGATATGAGAGATAGAAGCTACTCTCTCTGTTGAGCTGCTTGATCTTAAAAGGCCCTCTCCATAGAGAATCAAATTTCCCGTGCATTCCCTTTGGCTCTCTTCGTTTGTCCCACAAAAGGACGAGATCTCCCACTTGGAAATCTCTTTGTTTAGCCCTTTTATCGAACAATCTCTTAACTTGATTCTGATGTTCGGTGATCCTATCAACCACTCTTACTCTTTTCTTTTCAAGATCCGATAGATACATGATCCTTTTTCAGGAATTTTGGAAAGTATCATCTTCGATTGCTCGTGCAAGCCACGAGCAAGGAGCTCTGTGGAAACGGGAAGCTCGGTGTTGGTCTCATATAACACTTGAAAAGGTGACATACCGAGAGACCTCTTGGGAGTAATGCGATCCACCCACAAAGCATCGTCTGATGACTTGTGCCGCGTCCAATGACTCTCATCGACTAGCTTCCGTATGATGGCCACTAAGTTTTTATTACTGGATTCGCACGGACCATTTCCACAGGGGTAATAATCCAAGGCATGGGGCAAGGTTATCCCATGTTCATAGCAAAAACCAACAACTTCTCGTGAGGAAAAATTCAAGGCATTATCAGCAATGATTTTGTGTGGAACGCCAAATCTCATGATGATATTCTCTTTGATGAAATTGCAAACAACCTCAGAAGTGGCGTTCTTGACAGGAATGGCCTCCACCCATTTGGTGAAGTAATCTGTTGTTATCATGACATAACAATGCTCGGCACTCGATTGGGGATGGAGTGCTCCGATAAAGTTAATTCCCACTTTATCTCGAATGGTTCATCAATAACAACCGGCCTGAGGGGAAAAGTAGCCAATTTTGGCGTACCAACAAATTGTTGGCAGAGCTCACATTTTGCTACCTAGGTGGTTTGTATCACGGAACAACGTTGGCCAATAGTACTTGGCCCCGATGATTTTGTGTGCCATCACCGAAGAGGAGAAATGGCCACCACAGTGAATCATGAAAACTCTCCAAGAGCTTTATCGATGTGGCTTGTCAACACATCGCAAAAAAATGCCATCTATTCCGTGTTTGTATAAATAGTCATCCCAGATGACATATCTGGACGCTCTAAGCTTTATAGCACGTTTCTCCTTTGAAGTTAGATGAGTTGGACATTCACCATAAGTGAGAAAGAAATCGATATCGAATATCATTCATCATCTGGTGGTGGTGACAAATAGAACCATGGGTAGAGAATCGGCTTTCTCCAACTGGCTTTGTACTTCCTTGGTGTAATCACCTTTTTCCTCAGGGTCTTCTGAATCTCGGTTTTCAACCATGAGCTGACATAGGCCCTTGTCTCTTACCAGCTTGGTTGGTTTTATATCTAGATCATACTCCTGGACCTTGGCAATCCAATTTCCTCGCAAACTCCCTAACTCCTGTTGAGTTAGGATTGACTTGACTGCCGTGTCAGGGACCAGTACCATTATGTGAGAATTTAGAATGTAATACCTAAAGTTCTTAACTACTTTGACAATGGTGAAGGCATGTTTTCCAACTGAGACATCTTTAATCCCTGAGGCTTGAAAGGAGAGCTCATGAACGCAATCGGGGATTCAACATCTTCATAATTATTTTGCATTAAGATGGCCGATATAGTATGCTTAGATGCATAGCTATACATGATAAAATCCTTGGAGAAATTGGGACATACCAGGACTGGTGCGTGAGCGACGGAGGCTTTTATATCTTCGAATGACTTCTTTCCTTCTTCACTCCACCGGAAAGTTGGTGATCCTTTCATCATGTTTGATATGTGGCGAGTCTTTTCAGCAAATTCGGGAACAAAGTGCACGAGAAAATTTACTTTTCCGAAGAAAGAGTGAACGCCAGTCTTGCTTGTGGGTAAAGTAAGGCTCTAGATAGCCCTAACCCTTTCAGCATCTATCTTCGTCCCTTCCTTGCTAACAACATGTCCTAACAACTTTCCTTCTGTGACTCCAAAAATAGACTTTTTCGGATTTAGGGAGATCCCATGTTCCCGGCATCTAATCAATACTTGCTCCAAATGATCGCAATGATCATTTCACTGTTTAGAGAACACAGTTAAGTCATCCAAGTAGACTATGATGAATTTTCCCATCATACCTTTGAATGCAAAGTCCATGGCCCGCTGAAAAGTGGCGTCGGCATTGTCAAAACAAAGGCATCCTGCTAGAAGCGAATGTGCCCCAAGGGGTAGTGAATGTGGTTTTGAATTGGTCTTGGGCGAGACTTCAATTTGATTGTAGCCTAAAAACCATCAAGCATGGATAGTATTTCGACCCGATTACTACTTGCAGGACCTGATCCATTATGGGAAGGGGGTAGTTATCCTTCAAGGAGGCTTGATTTAAGTTACGAAAATCCACGCATATGCATATCTCACCATTATTCTTGCGTACTGGCACAATGTTTACCACCCAGGTACTATGATGGATAGGAAAAATGATCCTTGCGTCTAGTATTTTCTGAATCTCAACCTGGATAGTACCTGAGATCTTAGGATTGTAGTGTCTCTGCTTTTGGCGAAAGGATTTGACATCTTCTTTCAACGAGATGTCATGCAAGACGTCTTTTGGCTTGAAAGACTTTAGATCGGCATAGGACCATGCCAATACATCCATGTATTTCTTCATAATTTGATGAATTTCCGCTTCTCTTCGGGTGTGCAACATTTTCCAATGTTCACAAACTACGGATGTTCTACCGAACCTAGATTGACCGGTTTGGTTTCTGGGGAGGATTTACAATCATCTCGCCTTTTATTTTTACAAAATGATCATGCCTATCGAACAACTGCTCTAGAGAAACTAGACCTTTCATAATTTTATTTCCTTTGAGCTGACATATGTCGTCGCTTCCTTCGGATTCCCCATTCTGATCAGTAACAGACTCATGGCATGTGGAAGTGGATCCTTCAAAATGAAGCTCACTAAAATTTTCCACTTTTTCAAGAAAGGCAATGAGTTGATTGTCATCGTTGAATACCAGCCAGTGCTGAGAATTTTCCAGCACGCTTGGGTAGAAAACCACCTCAATGGTATATGTGTCTATTTTCAAACCTAGGTGAGGGAGCATGAGGGATGCTGAGATGGCTAATGAGTCGGCCATGTCATTCTGAGCTCTCGGAATGGCTTTTATTGAAAAAGCATCAAACTCCTCGATGTTGTCCCATACCGCGTTGCAGTAATGTTTGAGCCTTTCATTCTTCACTTGGTATATCCTTTTAACTTGATTTACAACTAGCTCTGCATCACCCTGTACTTTCAGATTCTTGATTCCTCTTTCCCTTGCGGCTTGCATGCCAAGTAGTAAAGATTCATACTCAGCAGTATTATTCATGTTGAAAAAGTGTAGCTTGAAAGAGAGAGGGATAATCTCCTCTTCGGGAGATATTAGCACGGCTCCAGCTTCGCACCCACTAGTCACGCAGCTGCCATCAAACTGCAAAGTCCATATCTTGTTAAGATCCTCTGCTTGGACAAGGACATCCACTTTGTCAGACTCAGTAGACAAGAAATAATTTCCCATCCCTGATGATTCAAAGAGAATTTGGGCTTTGGGGTCATCAGAGTTAGTAACCAAGTACTTCTTTTGTGATTCCGGCTCCAATGTTTGCATTATACCTTTGACGGGGATCCTAGCTTTAGACCAGTCCATATGAATCTCTCCACCAACCTCACTACAAAAACTCCTTCCTAATAGAATTCCATATGTTGCCGGAATATCGGCAACAAGGATGGTCATTTTTACTCTTTTTTAGGAATGTCGCAAATGTAAATTGCGCGTCTTTAATTTGACCGATTAGCGGAACCTACTTGGTTTCTAAGGAATAACATTTGCCAAAAGGCTTGGTAAGGGTGAGGCCCAGGGCATGGGTGACTTTTGCTGGCATGACGTTATCGAAAGCCCCAGAATCAATTATGCAGTTGCTTAGTTTGTGGCCATTGATTAGGAGGGAGAGATAGAAAGGTTCTATCTTACCTGACGCAGATGTCGAGGCAACATTTATGCGAGATGCAGAAGGAGTACAAAGGATTCCTTTTGGGAAAACTTGAGTAGTTATAACAACCTAGCTTTGGATGTACTCGGTCAACCTTACAAGCTAATCGAGATTTGATGAAGATACTCGGATTCATACATTTGGATCTTCGTATTTTTAGCATGATCAATTATGTCAAACGTGGCCAAAGGTTGCATTGATGAAGGAATGGGTCCCTCATTTCGCGATGGTAGGGTAGGATGACCGGTCTTGATAGGAATATGCAAGGACCGATTCGGAGGGAGATAGGGGAAAAATATCTTTTTGAAAAAGACTTAATAACAGGTTGAGCCGGAAGGGGACTACCTCATTTAGCGATGGTTGGAGGTGTGTGTGACACGACCTTCTCTTTCTGCATATTGGCGGCCACTTCTGCTTCCTTTCCTTGCAAGCGGGTAAAAACAGCGTATGACTGTCCGCTTGCATATCCTTGAATACCCTCTTCTTCGTCAGATTCTTCCTCATCAAATTCCATATACCCGATAGTGGAGTCGTCAGTCGGTTCACCGACATCTTGATCATCTTCACTTGGCGATGAAGGTTCTTCATAGTTTTGCTCCTCTTCTTTGATTTTGGCTAAAGCATTGACCGGAGGGGCCTCGAGCGCCAACCGTGGAGCAGCTGCAGGTAGGCGCGGCCTTTGTGAGACATTGTTAGAAGTAAAATTCCTCCGTGGGATATCCCGGTACGAAGAGCCGGGAGAAGACTGAGCTAGCTGCTTTTTTAATGCGAGCAAGTCATTCGCCATCTTTTGAAATGCCAGATCGGATGAAGTGGCGGAGAAAGAGCTGAAACTTTCAGGCTTGGATGGCTCTCGCTTTAATTCACCAGATATTAGCAAGTTATCTTCAATCCGTATGGCAGCAGCTTGGGCGAGAACCAAAGTAGTGACCTGTTCTTGTAAGAGTAAGAAACTTACTTTTGAGCTCATGGCGTTCATGAAGAAACATTTTTGATTTTCTGGCATTGGTAGCATGGTAGGTGGAACTCGGTTGATCAGTGAATTGAAACGGGAAATGAAATCGCGCATGGTCTCATTGACCTCCTTCTTCAGGCGAATGATCTTGGATAGTAATGTGAATGCATCCTCTGAAGGCTTATATCTTTCTTCGAATGTAGTTCGCAAGGTGGCCCAACTAGTAATAGATCCGGCCGGCAAATGCTAAAACCATTCCACTGCTGGTCCTTGCAAGGTTTCCAGAAAAAGGTGAACTGACACATCTTCATGGGTCACATCCAGGATATTGCATGACATGATGAATGTGGATATGTGTGAATCCGTGCTTTGGTTCCCGCTACCATAAAATTTAGGAAAATTCTTCTAGTTTCCATGAGGGAGCGCATGAACGGGGTGTGGCAAAGCGAGTGGGCCCATAGCATTTCCCCATGGCACTGCCATTTGAACATCTGGGAGAATGACATGAGCTGGAAGCGTAGTCCCACTAAGCAGCAAAACACTGCAAAGAGATGAGGATATTCCTTGTGAGAGATGCTTCCTTCATGGAGGTGAGACACTCCTGGATGACAGGCTAGCTGAACTTAGTGATGAGAAGCGTGTCGGTGTAACATTGAAGTTATGCCTTTGAAGTAGATCAAAAGTAGGATCGATTACTCCATGATCTCTTCTCACAAGTGAATGGTTCACTGCCGGTGTACCTTCCAGATCTGCAATATTTGCAGCAAATGCTAAAAACACTTTTTAGTTGTATTTGCTGATTTTCAGATTTTTCTCGACAAAATCCAGCAGACATGTACTTTTCTAAATATTAAATTTTATTCCTCTTTTGAAAACCGATTGCGGTTTAATGACAAATGTTGATGAGGATAAAATAACGGCCAACTTAGTAGGTTGATTTTCAGATTTTAGAGTTGACTTTTGGAAAGGGTTTGAAAGTTTGCAAAACAGTCAAGAACTCAGATCTACGGAAAAATACAAGCTTTTGTAAAAAACTCAACGAACTAAAGATCTCTAACTAGTCCCGATCTATGAATCCCTGAAGAAAATTTTCAGTTTAGATCACTTTTGCAAAAATTTTGGATTTTGAAAAAAAGTTAAAATTTGCAAACAGGTAGTGACTTTTGATTTTCTACTGATTTTCTAACATACCACTATCATAGATCTAGTAGATATGTTCGATCCCAGATGAGAGTCGCCAAACAATGTTGGTCTGAAAATCTATCAGGTGGAAAGATCTATGGATAGACCAGCCAACAGTGTGCAGGGCATAGCCCCTCTTTGAGTCAGCAAAGAGAAACTAGTTTATTTCTATTCTACCAACAGGAATATGTGCAAGTCTCACAATATTCTGCCTACGAGGGTTGGGATCTCATCCTAGTAGAGGTATTTCCAACTATGAAAATAAGGGAAAGGAACGAGGTGGGGAGATAGAATAGATCTGAAGGGAGAAAAGAAATGAATTCCAAAGAAGAAAGGTCAGAGGGTCTATGTTTTGGGCTGGTAGTAAACAGAGCCGAACCTACTTGCATAGACGAACAAAGCAATACTGATGAATAAATGACAAAAAAGTAGAGATAGATTCAACATAATAAACGCATAAATCTGACATAAGAAAGATTAAAATGCTCATAACACACATATTCAGCACAAATTCTTAATATTTGTATTAATGTTTTCTTACATTACAAAATCTCAAAGTCTTTTCTTCTAACTTCTATTTTTCATCTAAAAGTATCCACCCCCCAATACAACAAGTATCCAGGTATATATAGAAGAAAGAGAAGAGAGAAGGCAAAAGGCAACCAACAACTAATTACAAAATATCTACAAAATATCTAAAAGTCAATGTTGACTTTGGACAACTTGGTGGATGACAACATCCCATGGTGTAACATGGATGAGGTCATCGTTTGTACCAACATACTCTTAGATATTTACAAAAAGAAAGCCAAGAGGAAGAAAACTATTCATTGTCATCTCGCGGCTGGAAGGGGGTATCTTGCTTCTGATGTTGTTCGGGAGAGGTGATGTGGAACTGAGTCCGATATTCCATGAATTTACTGATCATGGGCTGAAGTTGATCTTGGCAGGGCCCTTCGTATGATCACCAATGACCTCACAAGTCTCCCGCTCATCTCTGAGTTTTTCAGGGAGTTTGAAATATTCATTTCCTGCCTCCATTAGGAAACCCACAAAATCACGGAAAGCTAGAAGGTTGTTGATACATTCGGTTTCGAAAGTGGCTTCTAGCCCTAACCCTTGCGAGATGATCTCTTTAAAGATCCGAATAGTTTCGTCTGCCTTCCTCAAGGCGAAAGAAGGAGTAAGCAAGCCTGGAGACATTCTCAGAACAATTTGCTCCATTTGATGCATTGCATCCAGGGCTTCCTCCTTGACTTTATCAATCTTTTCCAGGACGAACTCCATCTGGTTGACCCGGTAATTCAACATAGCAAGGATCTTGTTGGGTACCCTGGGGTGACTGAAAATGCCGAATTTCATGAGATCGTTGACTGGGTAGTCGAGCATTTTCTAGAACGTTTCGTGTTGCAACCTTGTGTGATCCAACTCTTCGAGAGATAGGTCCTATGATCACCTGGAGCTCTTTGTTCACTGACTGATATTCTGATATAATTCGGTGAACTTGACTATTACCTCCTCACTGTCTTTGAGGATTTGATCCCTCCAGGTGGAAACTGCCATACCTTGTTTGCCAATTTTGGCATACTCGTTTATCTTGTCCTAGCTCGGGACCTCGGGAGTTTCATGGCGGTTGTAGGGAGGTGCACTACCCATTTTCTACGGGCGTGGAGAAGATGTTTGTTTTGTTCTTTTAGTAACCTCTTCTCCTCCTTTGCTTCTTGAAGTTTCTTACAAAGGGCATCCAATGCAAATAAGGCTTCTCCTTGAAGACTTTGAAAAACGTCCCCATTATGACTTGGGTCACTGTATAATCTGTCAGAGACAGATCCTTTTTCTCCTTTGAAGGATCGGGATATGCGATCTCCATTACTCTTTCTCCCTATGCACTCTGAGATAAGCGGGTTATAGGATTTTGCTTCTTGGCCCCCTTTGTTGGGATGATGGAAAAGTCCATCGGTGCGATAGGGACTTTCCTCTTTTGTTGGCTCATATGCTGGGATATCCATACTGGACTTAAGGGAACAGGACCAGAGGTAGAAGAGGAGCAGCTGCAGGTGGATGAGGGGAAATGGGTAGAGACACTTGGTGGTGGCATCGAGAGGAGGACGAGAAAGTGCTCATGGGAGGAAGGGATCTGCAGGGGAGGTAGACACGGGAATGGAAGGGAGGCGAGAGATGAGAGAATAAATGGTGGGGGATAGCTCTGCGAGAGAAGAGAATATGGATGATGAGGAAGGGGGAATAGTAGAATATGGGGAGAGGATACGACCAAAGGAATGGTCAATTAGGTCACGCGAGGATGAGAAGGAGGAGAGGGAGAAGGGATAGAAGGGACCTCAATAGGCTGTGAGTGGCGACATCCTGAGTGGATGTGCCCATCAAAACACCTTCCGCTACTTCTTTCTCTTGTGATACCAGACTTACAATCTGTTCTTGTGCAGTGGAAGGAGGGCTTTCATGAGCTCCTTCTTGAGCAGAGCTTGATTCACCCTCTTTATCCTTTCCTTTGACCTTTGGCAGATGCTTAGGCCTGACAGGTACGTTGCCCAATGGGGATGTAGTGAAATCTACCCCGAGGTAGATAAGGTCATTCATTTTGCACCAGTGTTACTCGTCCTCCGCAATGTCTCTTTGATTGCTTTCTTTAATGGTCTAGGTGCTTTTGTTCTATCGATTACAAAGAACGGCCAATTGTCCCCATCTCGTGTCCGAGATATACTTGATCAACTTCTTGATTGACGGTTTGATAACCTTTTGGAACAATGGCCACGCCATATTGAACAATCTCTGCCAAGGCCAAGCGGGAGTGGTCCTTCCTTCTAAGTTCGACCTCATGATACAGGTCGATATAGATGTCCTCGATCTGTGGAATGTGGATTGGATCGAGTTTTGCCTTAGGAAGGAAATTCTTTGGATAAAAAAGTAGGTCTCGTTGGGAAGTTGTGCTTTAGATTGAGCAATTCTAGCTTTGCAAACATTTCCCGGGCTTTGTGGTGAGAAATGCAGGTGTATCTACCCACTGTAAGGGGGAAAGGAGTTCCACCCTTCTTTCTCTTCAAACATTTCTCATGGTAGGTTATGAGCTATCTGGACAGCTCCAACAGGATCAACTTGGGGCCGACATATCTCGGCAATTTGGTGGGCTCCCCCAAGAAGTTGGCTGCTCTGAGATAGGTGAAGGTGGGGAATTGAGTAAATAGTGCCCCCACTTCTCAGTTGTTGTGACTATGCTCTTGGTCATCCGACCATGAGTCATATTTGGCCTCAAAAGGCAAATGATGCCATAGAAGAAAGCATCGTTGATCTTAGTAAACTGTGGGATGTTGTTCTCCAGCTTCAGCTCTGGTAGTACTCATATTTTTTGCACAGGGCCAAATCCCACATCGGCTCGAGTCTTTGAATAATCCCTCTCTAAGGCTACAACGTAGACTATGTAGGAGTTCATGTAGAATCTCCCCATTGTGATGAGTTGTTGGAGCTGCTCGAAATGGTGTTGCTTATGATCTCCGCCCACTCAAAGTGTTGATCTAGAACATTCTTGTTCATAGTTTCAAGGTACCTGAGCATCCATTTGTGAAAGTAATGGGCGTCAGAAAGCCCAAAAAATCTACTTAGGAATGTGATGGTGTCGCTTAATTCCTTGGAGAAGTCACTGCGGTGAATAACCTGCAGCCATCTGGTTATTACCTTCTTATTTTTCAAGTACACTTCATTCATCAGTTGCATGCACTTGTCTTCATTGTCCTCCCATGCCTTGGTGCAGTCCTCTTGGCTTATAGCCACAAAGTGTCGGTGGTGAGGGATGCCTAGCATGATTTCGAAGTGCCGGGCAGTGAGGTTGATTATGACCTTGCCCTTTTCATTTTCCACACCTTGTGTATTTATTGTAACAACGGGCCACTACCATCATAAATGTGTTGTTTCTTTGCCTTGTGGGATCCCCTAACAAGATGCGATTTTACCTACCAGCTTGTCCATCCAAGGACTTCCTGTGACTCTCCTGGTTCGGCCCAGAAATCCTCCATGTCGATGTGACCAAGTTCGAGTCTCTTATGTCCAGGTCGCATTATTCCTAGGACTCGGGCATTCTGACCCTCTGATATTTATACTTCATCTCTTCTTCTGTAATTTTAGCCTTACCCTTTGACTTGGTTGGCTTCTTGCTTGATGTAGACATATATGGATCTGAGTTTAGTTGCTGATCTGCAAGAAGAAGAAGAGAATTCCAACGCCAAAGAGCCATATTAGCTATCAGATCTTCCATTAAAGCACTACATAATAGAATGAGGAGTTAGCAATTTTAATGCCTCAGGGCGCAGGACACAAGAACACTGCAGGCTGCAGAGTTATTAGAATGGTGCACTGAATCGAAGTGTTACAAGGAACAAATTAGCACCGAAGGGTGCAAGGCACAAGGATTTTGCATATGACATTATTGTTATTGTAAGCGGGGATGCGCCTGTGCCATTTATGTAGTTTTATACTGGGCGTAAATAATTCTGGTGTTGCATAGGGGGAGTGTGCCTATGGCGCAAGTATTTGACATGCAACATGGAAGTTTGGTGTGCCAAATGGTGTAGGTTTATTGCATGTAGCACTAACTTTAGGTGCGCAAAAGGGGACTTTGGCGCGGCGCGAGGAAGCTTGCATGGCATATTGTTATTGTAAGCGGGGATGTGCCTGCGCTAGGTTTAGGATTTTACTTGGTTTATACATGGCACAGGGAGCTTATGTGCTACAATAAAAGTTAGTGTGCCTTCTTGGTGTGACTTTTTTTCCTGTTGCAAGGGTGGCGATTGCACTAAAGGGAAAATGCAGCTTGGAAACAATTTTTCAAGATTTCTTTCCCTCTGATAGATTTGTGATCCTCTAGGCTGCATTTCATATTTATTCAAGTGGTGAAGGGCGTAGCAAAGAGGTTTGGATTTGTTTTTGAGGTAGAGCCCTCTTGGCCAGCAGATCTGGAAAAAGGATGGAAATGGCTTGGGAAGAAAGATTGCAAGAATAGCAGGGGGGGTTTCATGGTTTCATAGATCCATTATATCCTACCACACAAACAATCAAAACAAAACACAAGAGGAGTAAGAACCACCTACCTGAATATATAGAATGTGAGAGACGAAACGGGGTCCACGAACATGATACGAGTAGTAGAGACAGTGTGTTGACAGGTGCAGAGGAATAAAGTTATCACGTGTTTTCAATTGTGAAAGTGACAGGCGGGTGCGCCTATATATAGGCGAAGGTGCAATAAATGCACCAACCACTTTTTCAAGAGGTGCACCAAAACATGTGTCGACACGTAAAACTTTGCACCCTTTGGCATGGATAAATGCGTGTCAACACGGAAATATTTGTGCCTTCGGCACAAATTTATGAATGTCAACACTTCATTCCTTGCGCCCTTTGGTGCACCAAAACACGGCGCAATAATTTAGTTGTTAACATAAAGGCACATGCACCTTGGCACATGTAAGAAAGGCACATTAGGGAAGGTGCAACAATTTATGTGTCAACACATCAAAGGGTGCACCAAAGGAACTGAAGGAGGCACAAATTTAGTCTCATGTTACACATACAAAAGGTGTGCCCACTTGCCAAAAAGGACCAAAGTGACTAAGTTCGGAAACTGGATTTCCCATAAAGGAATTTTATAACATTTTGAGCGTTGAGGGTCCCGACGAGGGACCAGGACAAAATTTGGTATGGTTACCTATAAAATTGCCCTTGTCAATTTTACAGGATAACGAGTAAACAATCGAGACCACAAGTGTTTTGAGTAAGATAAGTGGCATTGATGAACAATGGAGGACATTCCTTAGGAGGAATGACATGGGTTGGATGGATATCAAGAGACGATGTGGATGGAGGGATCATGGGAGATCTAACATGTGGGATATGGATTGGATTCAAGGTAGATGGAGAAGGAACTTTCCCTAAACGCGGAAATCATATTTCTCAATAAAATTATGGATGATTAACCGAAAGGCCTTACAATGTTCGATGTCATGACCTAGGGTACGATGATAAGCGTAACTACAATTAGGATTGAACCATGATGGCTTGGGACCATATGGATTGAAGGCTTTAATAGGAGGAAGTTTGATGGTAGATGTTTGAGTTAAATGTTGAAAGATATTTACGTAAGATCCCATTAAAGTGTCATGGAGAAGGTAATTTTTATCGATTTTGATAGGATGTCTCAGCTTGGAGTTAGGAGAAAATGTAGATGTAGATTGGATGTGTGAATTTCATGTTTTGGAGGACAAATCAAATTTGGTTGAAGGATGGTATTGTTTAGATGTGGATTGATTATTGCAAGATGTCATAGATGGAAAAATTGATCCTGACATGGATGTTGTGGCATTGGATTTTTGAGAAGAGGGAAAACCTGAATGTTTGAAGATGCGTAGGGGAGGTCGGGGATGTTTACCTCTAGCCTTATATTTCATCCGAGAATATTTACCTCTAGCAGGGATGAAAATAATTTCAACTGGAGGATCTAATAGTGGTGGTGTGGTTATCAATGGAGAAACTATTCTAAAACAAGATGAAGATGTTAATGAAGAGATAGGTGTTTGTATGATGCGATTAATGATATCTATGTGAGATGTGGATTGTTTCGATTTGGGCATAGGAAGAGATGATTTTTAGAGGGATAAGGTAAATCATCTTTATTTGATTTAGGTGGATGTGTTGAGTACGTAGGTGATTCAAGGGTATATTTGATAGGGTTGCGGATCGAGAGGATTTTGTTGGTTGATAGAAGGATTAGGTAAAGAATATTGGGATAGACTAAGTGATGTGCCCACGGCAAGGTTGTCAGGTAGAGATAGGTGGACTTGTTGACATGATAGGTATAGGGTTTGTTGGGATAGATAAAGTTGTAGGCATTTTTGGAATATGTGGAGATGTGATAATCGATGGAGTAGACCTTATGGGTAAGGGTAATGTAGCAAATGTAGGAGCATTTTCGGTTTGTAGAAGTAGAAAGGACTAGTTGTTTCATATAAATGTTTCAAGGGTAAGAATGATATGTTTTCTAAGGAAGTTGATGTCGAAGGTAGGACTGTAAAGGTGCATGTAGTAGAACAGAGTTTAGTTGGGATGAATGTGGGCAATGTAGGTGTAGTAACAGGTGTATTTGAGGTAGATATGGGTGAAGAAATAGATGGGAGAGATGTAGGGATATGTGTGGATACGAGTGGGGCCAAAATAGGTGCTAAGGATGAATCTAATGTGGTAGATTGGGGTATGTTTGAAGTGGAAGAAGTGGGTGGTATAATTAAATTTGATGTGGATGTGATAAGGATAGGAGAAGATGTAGGTTCAAGAAAGGTAGTGCAAGTTGATATAGGTGTGACAGGTTCTGAATAAGGGATGGTAATAATATCCACTTTGTGGGAACATGTGGGGTTGGTGATAAAATGGGATCTTGGTGACGATGTCAACCATATAGGCATTTGATAGATGAGATGTAAAAGGGGTGGCGTGATTTGTTGGTGGTTGATTATTTTGTGCAATGGAGGTATCATTTTGTATATCCCCTTGATTTACAAGTTGTTGTACCACGATATTTGAAGGAATGACATCTCTCAATGTCATGACCTTGGACTCGATGATATTTACAAAAGTGGGCCTCGTGATACTAAATAGGCTTGGTTTGTGATTTTTCTACAGTCGTACGAGAGGAAGTTGGAATGATTTTACACTCATCAACTTATCAAATACATAATCGTATGATTCTCCTAAAGGAGTGTAGTGGGATGTTGATTGAGGAGATTTTTGTTGAGACCCTGTGCTTGATGTATATGGGGATGAGGGTTCAATGACCACATTGTTGGTCACAGTCTTGAACTCACCATTATGTGTGAATGGTTTGGTGGATTCAATTTTTGATTTAGTTGAACTTAATTTAAGATGACCCTGCTCAATGACACGGGTTTCGAGCTTGCGAGCCATTGTGAAAGCTTCATCAAAGGTTCGAAATTATTAAATCTGCAAAGTGGATGATATATTTTTGGCACACAAATGCGAGAATAAGTCGATGAGTTTGGTTTGTGGGATAATGAAGGATAGTTGGTTTATAATAGCATGCCATCGTGTGACGAAGTTGGCGATGGGATCATTTTCATACTATTGAATGGTATATAGATCAGCGATAATGGTCTTCCATGCGATATTGATAGAAAAGTGTTGTAAGAACAACTATGCAAGTTAGGTGAAAGAGAATATGGAATGCCACGGGATAATGTTGTACCCGATCTAACATGGGACCGAGACAAAGACATAGGAAAGTACGAAGAAGAAAATCATGATCATGTGCAATAAGACAACATGCATGTTTAAATGCGAGGAGATGTTTTTGGGGATCTTCTTTACTATTGAACTTATTAAATGCAAGAAGTTTCCAATGAGGAGGATAGGGTTTAATTGGAACCGACGAATGAGTCGGTTCTGTATAGACTTGTTCATAGGATAAGGTGTTCTTGGGTGGTATGGTAAGGGTCTCTAAGCTAGCTAACCGATTCATTAAGGCATGAATTGAATCACCTGGAGGTGTTTTAAGGTTGAGATTGGATTGGTTGTGTGGTTTGAAAAGTAGTTTGATAAGGCAAATGATGTGTTTGTGGGTGTGTGGGTGTTTGATGAAGCGTCTGATAAGGTGGTTGATAAGTTTGTGGATAGGACGTTTGCGGAATGGTTTAATAGAACAATTGATTAATATTTGGATGTGTGGGTATTTGGGGAGTTTTTGGTAAGGATGAACATGCGTCATGGGTTGATATTTTTGCATAGCTTGACTTTGAATAATATGAATATGGTGTGTTCATTGAAGCTGGGTAGGTTGTTGTGGTAGATGATAAGTAGGGATATGAGTGTTAAGGGGTTGAGACTGTTGGAGCATAGGATGGGTAGGAATGTAGGTATTCAAAGGCTAAGATTGTTTGATGGGCATACTAGTGGCGATGAAATAGAATTGACAAAAAGGGATGTGGGTGGAATGCGATCCACCAATTGAGGAGATTGGGAGGATTGAGAGATTATAGGGGATTTTTGGAGTAAGAAGTCATACATGGGGTTAGGAGGAGATTTGAGTGTATTTAGAGGAGCAGGAGATGGTGGTGTGATCGGTTTAGGAAGACTGGATTGATGAGGGATATGAGGGTTGGTGTCAAGGTGGGGAGAATTTTGTATGACATGGTTCTCATGAGGTGAGACCATGGAGACTGGAGGTTGAGTAACTGGAGGTGTGGTTTTGAGTTTAGAATCCCGTTGGGTGAGATCGTCAGAGGAAGTAACATCATTGGATAAAGTAGATTGTTGTTTTGTCTCGATTTGGGAGAGAGAAAAAATAGGTATCAAGCAAATTATTTTAACATCATAATTAATTTAGAGAATGTGATAAGAAAAGAAAAGCGGGTAATGAAGGTGCCTAAAGGAATCTAACGCTGGTTTCAAGTAATTATGGATTGGGAGATGTCTAAGACGGTTTCTGTTGGGTGTTTTAGGTCCCAATCAGTTAACCAAGTGAGAGGAATGTTTGGATCATTAATTATGTTTGTGCGATCTCGAGTGTGGTGATAAGTGAAATGCAAAGAGTTAAATTCTTTTACTTAAGCTATGTGATCAGGCAGGATGCAGAAGGTTTGTTTTAGACCAAAATGAAATGTGATATTTGATGTATATAGACACTCAGGAAAGAGAAAGTTCAATGCAGAAAAGAGAAAATAGGGAAAATGAGAAATACCTAGAGAATCACTTTTCTGGTTATGTGATTGTACTTGATGATGGCGTATTTGGAAGCACCATCAGGTGGCCCGAAATGCCCGGGTACCCTAAAATGGCACCGTTTATGTTTGCAGATAAGGTCGGTAAAGGTGTTTTGTGTGGTGTGTTTGATTTGAACATTGGTCTTTGACAGCGTGATTTAATGGTTGCAAGGTCGTGGAGGTCACCTGAAAAGCAAATAAATCGATTAGTGAGAGATAAAAAAATAAAAATAATGTCTAACATAGAACAAGAATGAATTTAATTAATAATATACAATAAGCTACCCAAGCTAACTGATATACAAGAGAAGAATATATACAAAATTATAGACAAATAGAGTGAATAAAACTAATGAAACAAATTACAAGATAAAATAATGAGATTTCCGGTTAGACGTATGAAAACAAAAAAAATAAGAAATAATAAAAAATTTAAAAAATAAAACTAAAAATAAATAAATAAATTAATCAATCAATAAAAATAAAAATAAAAATAAATCGATAAATAACAATAAAAATAAAAATAAATCAATCAATCAATCAATCGATAGATAAGAAATGAAGGAAGACACAACAAAATAATAAACGACAATCTCAAATAACTGGTAGAGGAACCAAGGAACGATGAGGGGACAAGAAGGGATGTGATTGGAGAGGGAGTTGACATGGGACGGTGTGGACGGAAAGGGAGGTGGGGGCAATGAGAGGTATGAAGATAAGCTGAGGAGGTGAGTGAGGTGTCAGCGGGTCAGACTACACATGGACGTGGCTTTCACATGTACAATGACATGATGGGAACCAATAGAGATCTAAACGAGAAATTTATAATTGGCTATGATTCTATGAGCTCTGTTTATAAATACAGTGGAAAAGATTGTAAAGCAATTGCTTAAAAAGGAGACTGTACACGCATGAAATTACACTTCAATACTAAAAGACATTGTTAATAACAGACATTCGTTATAATTGTGTTCTAAAGAATTGGAAACCAATTGTGGTAAAGAGGTTGCATAATCACTAAATACAAAGTTGGTGTGGATGTGATACTACTCTAGAAATAATTGAAAGCATCAAATAATGAAATCTTATAAGTCTGTATGAATATAGTCACTGAAAAGAGCTAAGTCATTAACAAACTTTGATTTCACAGGCACATAGTTCGCAGATGGTTGGTCAACTATGTTGTTCGGTGTGTGGGGAGTGGATGAGTAAGGAGAGAGCTGCGTGGAGTGGAAAACGTGTGGAAAGGAAGAATGATTGATGTGGAGTGGAGTGTTAGGTAGGAATGGAGGTCAATCTATTCGGGGAGAGTTCGAGGTGGATGGAAGACAGTGCTCGGGCGGAGGAGAATCGGGTGGATGGGGGATAGGTGCTCAGGTAGAGGGAGAATGCAGGTGGACAAGGAACAGGATAGGAGTCAGGATAGCTCGCGGTGGAGTGGGGAAATGTGGTGCGTGGAGAAACAGAGCTGAAGGAAGCAAGTAGAGGAGAGAAGAGCTCTATGTTGGCGATGGAAGGGAGATGGATGGGAGCTCGGGTGAGTGGATAAGGTGAAAGAGGTCGGTGGAGAGAAGGAGAGTTTCTTTGAGAGAATTTAATAGATAGGTAAGGAACTATGCGGTGGTGTTGGATGGGGAGTGGGGAGCTGAGCCGGAGGGGAGTGGAGAGGAGAGGGAGGTCGGTAGATATGGGGAGCTAAGGGACACGACCGAGGGAGAGGAGATGGGGATCGGGATCGATGGAGGGAATGAGTGAGGTGGAGAAGAGAGAGAGGGAGAATCTGCGGGAAGGAAAGGAGATGGTGGCTCGGATGGAGAGAGAAATGGCGTGGGAGCTCAGGACGTGGGAAGAGGAGTGTGGGTGGAAGGGAAGATGGATGGGAAGTGTAGCGACGTGGGAGTTGGAGTGGAGTGGAAAAGGAGCTCGGAGCAGGGAAGGGAGATGGTGGTGAGTCAGTAGGGAGTTGACAAGGGAGTGAGATGGTTGAATGGATGAGGAGAGAGGTGGTGGATGGGTAGTGTGGGTTGAGAGTTGGGATGTGGGGTAGCTTAGGATAATAACAATATTTTTATTATTTTAAATTTTTATTTTATTTTAATTTTTTAATCATTTATTTAATTAAATATAAAAAATGAATTCTATAGTACACGTAAAACAAGAACAAAACTATGATTTTTTGTTTAAAAATCAAATGAATATGGACTATTACAAAGACTATAGATTCTTATAATTGCAAAAAATGAGATCTATATCTATGGTACAACTAAGACCGCAAACGAAAAGTCAAAGAATACGATTATTTTATGGATTTATTTCCCATGCGAGTAAAAATGAACTTGAAACTAAATACCAAGCCAGTTGAACACCAGAAGAGCACTTACCTCCAAGACGACCTAAACGAACCGAACTAGAATCAACAAATACTAAGATATTGCAAACAAGCAAGTTAGAAAAGATAAGCAAAATAACAAAAAAAATGACCAAAGCTAGGATTTGGTCCCACCAGAAGGCATGCCAAATGTTGATCTGGAAAATTCGTTCTTACGCGGGTGAACACTGAATCTGTAAGCTTCCAACAACTCCATATGATAGAGGGCTTAGGACCTCGATGCAAATATGGATTTTGTATACGGGCGCGAGAGGAAATAGATCTGGGAGTAAGAAAATAGATCTTATGCTCTGCTTTATGAAGATAATCCAGGCATCAAGATGGTAAGATGACGAACTAAGACAAAGATTTCTCCTTCAAACTGGCAGAACTTAGTTAAGCTCTTTCTTCTCTTCTCTAGGCCTAGGTCTCTCCAGGTCTTCTTAAAAACATATCCTCCTCGGGATTCGGGTCCTTGAAATATGGGAGAGAAACCCATATTTATAGCTTAGATATGAGACTAAACTACAGGTTAGATGATACCTAGGGTATAGTAAAGTAACTTGAGTTAGGGATATGATGTCATCATGTGGGGACCATGGCTTAAATTATTAGATGTAGTGGGGGGCAAGGTGGGTGAGAAGATTCCATTAAAAAAATGAGTTTCGGATGGGTGCATTTTGAATTAAATAATTTGTGAGAGATGGGGAATGATTCCAAAAATGAATTATCAAATGGGTCCATACGGAGCCCATTGATAATTCATCAAATAATGTGAGCAAATAGATAGGATTTTATTTAATTTAAGAGAAAGAGATGTCAGAATGGAAATATCATGCATGTAAGATTACTGAGGGGCGCTATACCCAAAAATAGGTGTCAACAAAAGGTTACATCAATGAGTTCATCTTGGTTTACCTGGATGATATAATTGTCTTCTCAAAGTAGAGTACGGATCACATGGCACACCTGGAAAATATCTTTGAGAGATGTAGATAATTTTGGGTATCTCTTAACCCCAAGAAGTGTTATTTTGTAGTGGCACAGGGCAAGCTCTTGGGCCATGTGGTTTTGAAGGATGGCATCATGATTGATCCTGAGCGCGTTTCAACCATCCTAGACATTTCCCTATTGGCGCACAAAAAGGCCTTACATTCCTTCCTTGGCAAGATTAACTTTGTTAGGCATTTTATCCCTAACTTTTTGGGACTGGTTCGGCCCATCACCCTTATGCTAAAGAAGGACATAGCCTTCAGATGGACATCGAAGATTCACATGGTGAATAACTTATAGAGTTCTCTATGGTAAACAACTTATAGTGCACTCATCTGTCATGGTCTCTGTATCTCAAGTCGAAGGTATTTCCTTATTCTCGATCACCACACCTGCAACCTTACCAAGAGCTCATCCTTGCTATAAATTTTTGATTTTAAGAAAGAATTATACTCTTCCAAGGAGTAATACATTGATTGTAGGAGAGAGTTCTCTTCCTGGATCTAGTGATTATAAGCTTCAATTTCATCAATTTTCAGTTGTTTGGACATCTTGCCCATAGTGCACCTATACTTTTTCACACAAATTGAACCAACTGCACCAACTTGAAGCAATCACACTGCTGTTAATCAGATTCAACTAAAGCAAATATCAAGCTAAACCAACTTTGATACCAACTTCATTTGAAAATCCAAGTCAAAAATTTTAACGACCTTCACGGACCCCTATAGGATTATTAAATTTTTCCAATATAATTACTCCTTTTAAGTAAATCAACTCAAAATAATGCAAGAATGAAAACACACTACACACGGATTGATTACGGAGTTTGGAAATAACCTACGTCTCCGAGGTTCTTGTAGAACCGTTCCACTAGTCAAAACTTATAAGTACAATATTATTTCTTACGATAAAACCTAATAGAACTTTAACTTTCCTAAATATCACTCCATTCCTTCAAAGAACACCAATGACCAGTCGAAATGTCCTCCACCTTCCTAGTGCACCCGCAAGCTCGGTGACGTTATGGGCCAATTGGCGAGTTTTGAATAACTCCCAATTTTACAATTGTCCTATTAATAATAGGTCTTAGCTCCCACCAAATATTTGCCTATATATAAAAATATAAATTACTCTCACAAAAAGTGCCTTTTTAATTATAAGGACTTAAAAAAAACCTTAGAAGCTTTTTAATCTCCTCACTTGCCTTTGAATTGGCTTAGAAGCTCAATGCCTTCAAATTTTCCATGTGGAGTGTATGTGGGAAGGGCCTTTCATAGGCCTAAGAAGACCCAAAGTTCACGTTAAAACCCTTATTGCTCCATCCATATCCCAACCAACTCATTGGCTGAGTTGGTTGGGCCGCTCCACATGCTAAGGGGAGGTCACATGTTTGAATAACAATCCTCCATTTTTTTCCACTGTCGGTTTTCTTTAGAGTGGGATATATCCCACATATGTCAAAGAAGGGATTTATTATAGGTTTAAAATGGCACACCAACCCATACAATGTCTGGCTTAAGTCACGCCTCCCTCTATTTTGTTCAGCCACATAAATGTAGAGAGAAGTGCATTTTTTAGACAACCCAATGGATGGGTCGACCTGTATATGTGTCATGGAAATTTCCATGTATCCTGCATCGGTAGCTTTGAAAAAACTGTTCGAATGGTTAGGGCATATATATATATATATATATATATATATATATATATATCTGTGTGTGTGTGTGTCTGTGGTGATATGTGGAATTTTTATGCCGAGTTGATACACCCAGTTGTATAATCATCCGGATGAGTTGGAAATTAAATTAATCCCAAACCATAATAAAATGGATAAAATTGTGATCAATTCTACCGTTGAGAATAATATAGGTCTTGGTGGGGATTTGAATACCCCACCAAGCTATAAACATAATTTGCTGAGCTCTAATTAATCTTACAATGCAAACTTGTAAGGTATAGACCACTTGTCACTCCTTGATAGGCTTATAGAGTGAATTAAAACTTGTGGTGGCAATCCATGTGGTGGCTTGAGGACCCACCACATTGGTGACATAAAATAGTCCTCATGGTGGTCGGGTCCCCTTCGATAAAAAGTGGATCCCACCGCTACTGGATCCGTAGCCAAACTTTTACAACAACTATCGAAGACTGGAGGATCTAAACCCCTACTCATAGCACGTAATCTTCTATTTTTCCACTTGGTTGTAACATTGGCGCTTGACCCACCATGCCTAGGGTTGACTTTAACTTTGACCAGTCACCATTTGTACATATGGACTTTGTTTTTGACATTTAGATAGTCCCAGGAAATCTCTCTCGAGTCAAATTCCGCATTGTATCAATCCTAGGAGATTTAGGTAAAATTTTTCCTCTGTATTGTCCTCTAGATCAACAAACATCCTCCATCTCCTCCACCACGTCGGTCTCCACCCAAAAAATTATTCATCTCCTACTCTTGAGCCATTGCATTTCTCACATGTTGTTAAGCCTCATGATGTGTTGTGTGCCTTACTAGATAATTGCTTAATTCTTTTTCCATCTAACCAATGTCATCCTCATCATCACTTGCATCACCATAGTGATCTCCCATATTGTAACTTTCAACTTGCATCAATGGTTTTCAAGACAATTCTTGTTTTGCCTTACCTAAAAATTACAACTACTATAAGATCAAGGTGTCATTGCCTTTGGCTCTCACTTTCATGAGTGGTATTTTCTCTTATTCCACATAAGCATGCTTCCACTTTAGTTCACTTGTCTCCATCACCCACTTCTAAGGTCATCATTCGTCCACCATCTAAGGTCATTCTTCCTTCACATCCACCACCTAGCTCTTCCATCGCATCACCATCTCATTCATCGCACAATGCTACTTATTGTCATTGGATTCTTATGCCATTGATATATGTGTTTCCTTCCACCAAATCTCTTATCATTATCACTATTCCATTAGACATTCATTTTGGTTCTTACACTCATGCTCCTATCACTTCACATGCTTCCACCATCCCTCGCAAGCCTCTCAATCTCTGGTAGGTGATTTTTGTGTGACCATCTCATTTCTTGATGACACAATGATGTTCTCAAGGTCATTACATGATTGTTGAGGGATTTATTACAAAATGAATCTCACATCACTCACTCTTCACACAATTTGCTTCAGGGATCTATCTTTCTCGCATACACTATCAAACCATTTCTTGATGACACGCTCTTATTTTATTGTTCATTCTAGATTTTTGAGGGGTCTTATATAAATGAACCTAATTTCCTACACACATGCTTGGGGAATCTCCATTCTTCCCCCTCTTAATCATACTTACAAACAACTCCATACATCTTTATACATATTTTTCATTCTACACTTACTAACATGTCATTCTATTATTTTCTATCATCTCAATACCATGATTCCTTCATTTTATATGCATCACATACATTTATTATTATCAATCACATGTTATATATATCATCATTCACATCATCATATACTTCAACTCAACATAATCATTTACGCATGCTATGCAAATCAAACATCCCAAACCAATATATAAACAATAATAATCACATCACACATCAATCAACATCGCCAACATACAATAATACCAATCATCCACTTATATACATGTTGGCAAAAATCATAGTTTCAAAATAAAATTGTTGGGTCAAGCCCCGAGTCTATCAACTAGATAAATATACATCATAGGTCACCTTCACTATCACTATCTACAATTGAGAGATCTCTATAACTAGATGCTTCTCTGCTCAATCTACGTCATAGTTCGTGGCCTCTATATCTCTCAAGACAGCCCCATGACACAACAAACTCTACTAGTTGTATTGCATATCGGCCCAACAACTCCACAAATCTCACAAAAATGTCTTGAGCTAAGGATCCTCCACCTACAACATCCTTCGCTCACTCCATCTACTCACATGCCTTGTCATGCTCACTCAATAGAATGGTACATGTGGGTGTCGCTATCACCACTATAACGTACATTACGCTTCACATTGTAGATCGATGTATCTTGCACACCGGTGGGACCACGAATCAGATCTACATGCAAGTTATAGATATTTACAGAGATCTACAACAAATTTTACATCAAATAAAAGTTACTTTCAGACATCAAGCTGCAGCAATCTATTTTAAAGATTTAAATATCTATTTGGCGACTCCATAGGGCTGATTTCAGACCATTGCTGCAGCATGTTCCATGCCTAAAGTGACTACAAGATCATCGGTAAGAGGAATTCTTCTAGATTTTGTTTCTTTACCTTTGAATTCTACAAGGAGAAGAGTTGGTAATACTTTACCTTATAAAAGGTCTGGTTTTGATAACCCTCCTCCTAATATTCCTTCACCGCATATCAATTTCTCTATTTAGATTCTAGTTTTTCAAATGGCTATTCAACTACCAAGGAATTTTGTGACCTTTACTAATGACAGCCCATTAGTAATCCCATTTACCATGACATCCCTAATGTTTCCATGAAAATTTAGCCATCATTCACTAATGAAAATCAGAGTTACACCTACAAAGCACATTAAATATGTTGCGGCCTTATGTGCGAGTTCATAATATTACCCATGAAGATGTGGCTTTGAGACTTTTAGCTGCATCCTTTAAAGGAAAAGCCTTGCAATGGTATAGAAATATAGAGATTGGAAGCATGAGAACTTGGGATGATTTAGGTGAAAAATTGCTGAAAGCAGTTCAAGATAATTCAAATCATTTGTCCCTCATAGAACAATTTTATACTATTAAAAGACCTCCTCATGAATTTATGTCTAGTTTCAACATTCGTTTTGATAGAATTTGGGAAAAATCTCAACCAATGTTAATCCTCAAGCTGACCATGCTTTCCTTTATTATCTAAGAGCTTTAAACAGTGATATTTCAACTATGATTGAGTCTATGGGAGGTAATACTCTTTCGGATGCTTATGACATTGCTATAAAATTTGATAACAACCTTATTCAATCGGAAAATTAGCACGAAGGTCTTGAATACCTTTGGGCGAGATCTAGCACCTATCCCATAGCCTATCACCATTGTGGGACCTGCTATTGCAACCCCATCAAATGATGTGTTAAAAGTTTTGTAGACTTTAAGAAACAAGTTAACTTCAATTGATAATAAAGTTTCATTACCTAGCGGACCTTATCGAGGATTCTTATCAAAGAAAAACCAGCAAAATAGGCATCTTTACCAAAGCATAATCAAAATTATAGGCAGCCTTATCCACAAAGGCGGTTTGGTCTAAAGGTTCCTACTCCATCTAACGTTTTAGTCCCATTAATATGGCTCTTTGAAGAGTGATATCAACCTTGTAATCAACCTCATTCAACCGCAAATTTCCCAAATGCTTTTACGAACATAATTCTTGTTACACAACCTCAATCGAAACATTATTCATGCCACAAATGAAGGCTAGGTAGCAAGAAACTCGGGTTCATAAGGCACTTGAACAAAACTTAGTCATTTTTAGTGAGGATGATTTCATTGCAGTTACTCTAGGGCTCTCGAAAAGGTGGCAGAGAGTAAAAACAACGAAATAGGCCTGTTCTACCTACTATCACTGATAAAACAACAACTAAAAGCCTAAAACTAGCTAACAAATGCATTTGTTCCTTAAAAAACAATAGGTGTTACAGCTAGTAAATAATAGCAGAAACAACTACAACTTGATCCAAGAAGGTTATTTATACCTCAGATATCAAAAGCAGCTGAAGCAGAGTCGGTTTTCACCAAAGCCTATCCTAAAATAGTAGAATCATCTATAAAGCTGCTGCTTCTTTTAACCTTGTTGATGTAATGAAAAAGCATAATGTTAACATCTTAATGTGGGATGCTCTAAGTATTCCAGGAAAGCAAGATTTGCTTTCCCATGAACTAACTAAGTTGTAGATTTCTTCTAAAAGAGAAAATGAAGTCCAGAAAGCAGACATGGTCCTTGGAATAATGGAACAAGACCACATCAAAGAAGTTAAATGGATGGTTCAAAAAGTCTTAAATGCTCATGACATCAAGAAGCCGCTACCATTTTATCTAATATTGATTATTGGAGAACATCTTGTTCATAATTGTATGGTGGACAATGGTGCAAGTAGCATAGTTATGCCAAAAGCAATTACGAATAATTGGGCTGCGGTATGAACCTACGAAAAAGTGTCTTACGGTTGGATGGGCTACTGACTAATACGGTTGGTGTCATCAAAATCTAGAGGTAACATTGCATGCTTGCCCAAATGTTTCCATTCTGCAAGATGTTACTTGTTGTAGACTTACCTCCTTACTTTGCTATCTGTTTATCAAGAGACTTCACAACAAAAATAGGAGGCTATCTCTCTTCATATTGGTCTTTCTTATTTTTCACTACTCATTATGGGACCAAGGTTACTATCAATTCAGAACCATTGGCCAGATTTCACATTGAGCCTCACGCTTCTAATGTAGTAGCTAATTATGCAACTTTAGACCAGTCTGATTTTGATAATATAGCTCATGTTTCAGCATTAGATGGTGTTTCTAACTTGTTTATGGATGAAAATACACATGAAGAACATGCTCATGATCCTTTCAAGGAAGTTGAAGAGCATCTGTTTGGTGTGTATTGCTTACATGAAGAAAATACACCAATTCCCTTATTGTCCAAAACAAAAAATGCAACGAAAGGGATTTGGAAGCTTCATTTCGATGGAGCTAAAAATAAGAAAGGACAAGGAGCAGGTTTGATGCTCACTTCCCCAACAAATGAAAGGTATTTCTCAGCTTTGAGTCTCTCAATTTTCATGCACTTGCAATGTAGCTGAATACGAAGCATTAATTCATGGCTTACTTTGGGCTAGAAAGAGAGGTATTAGCATGCTACAGATTTTTGGTGATTCTAAGTTGGTTATCAATCAAGTAAGAAATTTCAATGTTTGTAAGAATCCATTAATGAATTCTTACAGACATAGAGTTTCAGACTTAATGGAAGATTTCAAAGCTATTAACATTCAATCCATTCTTAGAACAAAAAATAAGTATGCAGATAGACTTGCCATAATTGGTGCTAGTTTTGAAATCTTTGGAAGAGATAGAGAATAACAAAATTCAGCCTCATATAAAGGTAATTTTTAGGCATTTTATACACGATAATGATTTGAATTGGTAGGTTTTGAAAGTGATGATCAAATCTATAGGTTTTTGCAAAGCGAAGTTGAATACTCTGCGGTAAATCAAGATAAATTGCAGGACTTATATGGTGACCAGATTGTTCGAGTTAAAGACAAATAAACTTCCCCGAGGTCTAGTCACATTAGAAGACATCTTGACATTGACGATCGAGTTAAGGAAGGTCAAGACTAAGATGTCAACACATGTTGATAACTATGAAGAAATCTCAGTTAATGAAGGGAAAAATTTGTTTCTCGAAAGGTATGTTCTTTAACGAAAAAAATTCTTTTATTAATTTTTGCAAGGAATTCAAATATGTTTTCGCTTGGAAATACTAAGACCTAAAAGGGTTTGATCCTAGTTTAGCACAAAGATATACTATTGAATTACAGCCAAATTCCAAGTCATTTAGGAAAAAACAGAGGCTTGTAAATCCCAAAATAGAGCCTCTAATGAGGAAAGAGTTATCTAAGTTGATTGAATCAGGTATTATCTTTCCAGTTAAGCATTCAAGTTGGGTAGCCAATCTTGTTCCTATTAGGAAGAAAAATGGAGAAATCAGATTATGTGTGGATTTTAGAGATCTTAATAAAGCTTCATTAAAAGATCACTACCCACTTCCAAATATGGATCAAATTTTGAGAACAGTTTCTAGTTCAAATAGACTATCTCTTCTAGATGGCTATAGTGGATACAATTAGATTTTAGTCCGAGAAGAGGATAGGTACAAAACAACTTTCACCACTAAGTGGGGTACTTATGCTTACAAAAGAATGTCTTTCGGCCTTTCAAATGTTGGTGCAACATTTCAATGTGCAATAGACATGGATTTTTTCAACTTGTTAAATAAATTCATCCTTTCTTATTTAGATGATGTTATTGTATTCCCAAAAAAATATGAAGAACATCTAATACACCTAAGGAAGACTTTTCAGTTATGCAGACAATTTGGGATATCTTTGAATCTGCTAAAGTCTACCTTTTCAGTACATCAAGGAAAAATACTTGGTCATATTATTTCTAAGAAAGGTTTAGTCATTAATCCTTTCATAATTTAAGATGTATCACAACTATCATTGCCTCATCATAAGAAGGCATTACAGATTTTTCATGGAAAAATCAACTTTGTTAGAAGATTTGTTCCAGTTTTTACAAGCATTGGTTAAACCATTGAAAGCTATTCTAAAGAAAGAAGACTTTATTTTGGACCAAAGAAGAGAGAGAAGGGTTTGAAACAATCAAAGTAGCCATCTCTCAAGCTCCTACTCTTATAAATCTAAATTTCGATAAATATTTTACAATGTATGCACTTTCAGGAGTTGAAACAATCTCAACCATATTAACTTAGGTTAATGATGAAAATGTTGAACAACCAATTGCTTTCTTTGGACAAGAGCTTGCATGATTACAAAAAAAGGTACACATTTCTTAAAAAACAAGTACTTTCAGTAGTTAGAGGGCTAAAGAATTTTAAGTACATGATTTCAAACAATAAAATTCATGTTCTTGTGTCTCATCCAAGTGTGAAATTGATCAGGGGATCATTTTTGAAAGTTCCCTAAACATCCCTAAATGGTGTTAGTGCAGAATATCATCTCGAGAGCTTTCCAACGACTATAAGAACGTGGCAAACGGACATCGGGAGCTCTAGATATGTCCGGTCAAAGTTTGTTAGGGAATAAGAGATAAAATATGCGGAATAATCCCTCACAGAATCGCAACAGTAGAAACTAATATGCAGAAATTATTACAAATCTCAAATAAAATTGCAGAATAAAATAACACAACACAAAGAGATGGTATTTAACGTGGTTCACCCAATTTGGGCTATGTCCACCAAGAATCACTTGCTCAGATTTTATTACAAGCCACCGCTCTCTCAATCTGATACCTAGATCTGTTTGGAGCTATGCTCAACAAACTCTACAAATTCACACCTAAATTCAAAACACATCTGCAATACATTTGCTTGTCCATCTATCATATGCATAAGACCACATAAATAGACAACTGCTTAAGCAGTTTTACAAAACCGTGGGTATCAAAACCATGGGAAAAACCCGTCCCATAAACCTATGGGTCAAAAAACTCACCCATATGAGAAAAGCACATTTCTGATATTTCGGTGCAATTTTTCGAGGCCAAAAATTTACCCCGGCAAGGATACATGAAAAGTGTATAGTACTCTTAGTGTACAATCTTCAACACTTTCACACATGAAAATAGGCTCCACAACCTAATAATCTCCCACTTGGAGACTAGTTTTCCTCTGAGCAAGCTTCTCAACCCTTCACTAGTTTCTGTGAAGACCAACCAACGCTGAACACAACTTTAGTTTTTCCCTTATGACCACCTTGGTCATCATGTTTCTGAGGATTACGACCGTATGAATCTTCTCCAACTTCAACTTCTCTTCCTCCAAAGTTGTCCTGATGAAATGATACCTTAACCGTATATGCTTTGTCCTAGAGTGGAAAGCAGAGTTCTTAGCTAGGTGTATAGCACTTTGACTATCACTATGCAACTTACATTCCTCCTGCTTATGCCCCAACTCTTCAAGCAATTGTTGTAACCAAATCATCTCTTTGCTTGCCTCTGTGGCAGCAACATACTCAGCCTCTGTGGTTGACAAAGCCACCACTTACGTAGTCCCGAAATCCAGCTCACTTTGCTATCCACCTACGGTGTAAATATAACTTGTCGTGCTCCTCCTGCTATCTACATCTCTAGCCATGTCTAAATCTACATAACCACGTAAAGTGTTGTTTGATCCACTGTAGCACAAAATTGTCCCCATGGTCCCTCTCAAATACCGAAGGGTCCACTTTACTGCTTGCCAATGCTCTTTACCTGGATCACTCATAAATCTACTCACGGCTCCCCACCGCATGGGCAATATAAGGCCTAGTGCACACCATAGCATACATCAAACTACCAACTACTGATGAATAAGGTACCTTGGACATCTGGTTTCTTTCCTGCTCTGTCTTGGGACACTGCTCCTTTGATAACTTAAAATGGCACTCGAAAGGAGTCCCAACTGGTTTAGCATCCTACATGTTAAACCTATCCAATACCTTCTTAATGTACTCTTCCTGAGATAAAGTCATCTTCCGTTCCTTCCTATCCCGAGATATCCTCATACCAAGGATTTGTTTGGCTGCACCCAAATCCTTCATAGAAAGGATTCACTTAGGCGCTTCTTGAGTACTTTTATTTCTGCATGTTTTTACTGCCTGTAACCACATGTCATCAACATACAAACACGGGGATAATATAACTTCCATCCTCAAATTTCTTTGTATACACACAATGGTCAGAATGACATCTGATATAACCTTGCTCCATCATGAAGCTATCAAAATTCTTATACCATTGACATGGAGCTTGTTTCAGGCCATACAAGCTCTTCTTCGGTTTGCACCATCTCCTCTTTAACTTTGACTTCATATCCTTAAGGCTGCTGCATATATAGCTCCTCCTCCAAATCACCATGGAGAAATGCATTCTTTACATCTAACTATTCTAGGTGCAAGTCTTCTGCTGCCACTATTCCAAGAACGTTTCGATAGAAGTCATTTTTACTACAGGAGAAAAAAATCTCATCAAAATATATACCTTTTTTCTGTGCAAACCCCTTGACCACCAACCGGGCCTTGTATCTTTTCTTGCCTCCTTCTTCCTCTTTGACTCTAAACACCCACTTATTCTGTAATGCTCTTTTTCCATGAGATCCTAATGCTCCTCATCCATGGCTTGCTCCCACTTCTTCCTAGCATCTACCTACATTGCTTCATCAAAGCTCTCTGGTTCTCCACTATTAGTGAGTAATAAATAATAAAGAGAAGGAGAAAAACGTTCAGGTTCTCTTCTTACCCTAGAAGACCTCCTCAATATAGGAGTTTGGGGTTCTGTTGAGGGGTTCTGAACTGATTCATGTGTCACTTTCCCATCCGGAAGATCCTCTACCGCTGCATATTCTTTCTTGGATTCTTCCCTGTTTTCCTGTAACTGCTGCTTATACATGACTTTCTCATTAAAGACCACATCCCTAGATCGAATGATTTTCTTGTCCTTAATACTCCAAAATTTATATCCAAAGTTATCACCACCAACCAATGAAAGTACATTTTTCATATTTAGCCTCTAGCTTAGTCCTATCATCCTTGTCATGTGAACAAACACCTCACATCCAAAGACTCTAGGAAATGAATAATCAACTTTCTTACCATACCAAGCCTCCTCAGGTATGCCTCCATCCAAGGCACTTGAGGGTCCTTTGTTTATCAAGTACACAGCTGTGCTCACCGCTTCTACTCAAAGAGAAAGAGGCGGTCCTGCATGTAACCTCATGCTCCTAGCACGTTCCATTATTGTTCTGTTCATCCTTTCTGATACCCCATTCTGCTGCGGAGTTCCTGGAACCGTCTTTTGCTTACGGATTCCATTCTTAGAAAAATAATCATCAAATTCATTGCTGCAATACTCCCCTCCATTATCTGACCTGAGACATTTTAGCTTAAGACATGTTTCATTCTCTACCAAGGCTTTCCATTTAACAAAAGTGTCAAATACATCAGATTTGTTTCTAATACAATAAACCCAAACTTTCCTTGTTGCATCATCAATAAAAGTAACATAATAACTTGAACCCCCAAGAGATGATACCTGAGCTGGCCCCCACACATCAGAATGCACCAGCTCTAACTTACTCTCTTTCTTTGTAGGTCCAACCTTGAGAAACCTTACTCGCTTCTGTTTCCCATATATGCAGTTCTCACAGAAATCCAAACCTGTTTCTGTATATCTAGGCAAATTCTTCTTTATGATGTTCATGCCCTTATGGCTCATATGACCAAGCCTATAGTGCCATAATGTTGTATCTGCATCTAAAGCCACAAGATTACAATCATTAGTACTATCAGTGGTTAAATACAAGGTTCCAACCTTCTTACCTCTTGCCACCACAAGAGCACCCTTGGTAACCTTCCAAGAGTCTGCTGTAAATATCACAGTACAACCATCACTTCCCAACTGCCCTGCCGATATCAAATTTCATCTTAATGTAGGCACATGTCTGACATCCTTCAATAGCCAAGTATTCCCATTCTCGCATCTTAACTGGATAGAACCTTTTCCAACTATGCTTTAAGGAGGCTCATCATCACCAAGAAAAACATACCCAAATTTTCCTTGAACATAATCAACAAAATAATGCCTATGTGGAGAAGCATGGAAAGAAGCCCCTGAATCTAAAACCCAAGATTTAGTAATATTGTGTAAAGAAAGAATCAAAGCATCCTAACATACATTACCCATTGCCACATTTGCCTCCTTATTTTCTTCCTGTTGTTTCTTCTTATCCCGAAGCTCCCAACAGTCCTTCTTTGCATGCCCAGGCTTTCCACAATTCCAGCATACAATCTTGTTCTTGGATTTTGACCTTGCCCGATCTTTTGATTTTCCACGGTTTCCTCTATTCTTTTGTCTCCCTCTAGTTTCCATGTCAAAGCATTCCTCTGAAGTAGAAGATTCCCGAGCTTTTTCTTCGCATTTCCTCACTTAGAATCACCCCTACAACATCCTCAAACTTCAACTTGAGTTAGGCTGGAACCGAGTTACTTACCGCCATTACCGAGGCTATTCTAACTCTCGGGTAAAGAGCACGAGAATTAATAAAGCCCTAACTTCTTCGTCAAATTCTATTATGAATCGAAGCTAGCATATTCACTACCATATTGAAATCATTTAAATGATCTCACTCTTTGAACTATTCTCAAACATCTTCATATTAAACAACTTTTTCACTAAAAATATCTTATTAGAGGCGAGAGGGTTTTCATACACTTCCTAATGCATCCATTAGATCTTTTGTAGTCTTTTCCTTTGAAACATTAAATAATACCGAAGATGCAAGACTCAGCCGGATTGTTCCAAGTGCCTTCCGATCCAACAAATCCCATTCCACATCTGTCATACTTGAGGGTTTGTTCACCTTCTCAGACAATGGAGTATAAAGATCCTTCTGATAAAGGTAATCTTCCATCTGCATCTTCCAAAGAATGAAATTTTTCCCGTTGAATTTATCAACCCTAGATCTTCCTTCATCTGCCATAGCTCCCACTCAAGCTAAAAACTTTCCCTATGATTCAACACTTCAGCAAACCAAACCAGGCTCTGATACCAATTGTTAGGAATAAGAGATAAAATATGCGGAATAATCCCTCACAGAATCGCAACAGTAGAAACTAATATGCAGAAATTATTACAGATCTCAAATAAAATTACAAAATAAAATAACACAACACAAAGAGACGATGTTTAACGTGGTTCACCCAATCTGGGCTACATCCACCAAGAATCACTTGCTCATATTTTATTACAAGCCACCGCTCTCTCATATAATACCCCGAGATCCGTTTGGAGCTATGCTCAACAAACTCTGAGAATTCACACCCGAATTCAAAACACATCTCGTAATACATTTTCTTGTCCATCTATCATATGCATAAGACCATATAAATAGACAATGCTTAAGCGAGTTTTACAAAACAGTGGGTATAAAAACCATGGGCAAAACCCGTCCCATAAACCTATGGGTCAAAAACTCGCCCATATGAGAAAAGCACGTTTACCGAACCCCGACAAGGATACATGAAAAGTGTACGGTACTCTTGAGTGTACAGTCTTCAACACTTTCACACATGAAAACAGGCTCCACAACCTAACAAAGTTCAGTCAATGGGAAAGTCAACTCTAGTCAACTAGTCAATATTGGACCAATGGCACTGCGACACATGGCGAAAAGGCAAAAGGGAGTTGTTTGTTGGTTTTCGATCACCGGTCTTCGATGAGCGTAAAAATGGTGCACGGGAACAAGAGGCTCAACTTTTATTACGGAGGGGAGCCCGGCCGCCGTGTGGACTATGGTATTATCGCCAACATGGTGGGTCCACAAGCCACCACGTGGCTTGCCACCACTTGTCAAATTCACTCAATTTTCCTATCGGGAGATGACAAGTGGACTACATGATGACCGAGTTAATTAATTTCGATACCCCATGGTATGGGTCGAATTTTTATTTACTTGGTAAGTCCACTTACACACCATTCCAAATGCCACGTATATATATATATATATATATATATATATATATATATATATATATATATATATATATATATATATATATATATATATTAATGTTTATACATTAGTATAAACCGCCAACATGCCAAGGATCCACGTAGTGGATAAGCGTGGGAAGCTTCCATGTGGAAGGGTGAAGTGAAGCGGTGTTGGAGGGGGCAGTTATGCCCACGTGGTCTTTTGACCACTTCATTTGCATGGGGAAAAGGCTTATTAAAGCCTTAAACAATTTCCATCCCACCAAATATGGGATTTAACCCACTTCATTAAATCCGCCACTATGGGATTTTTATCCCTTATCAAATGCTATGCCACCCTATTTGGGATTTAATCCCATCAACTATGCTACGGGCTATGGTATTTTTAGCCTAAGGATAATATGTATTGCATTTTTTTAAGGGCCCTAATTTTGTTAGCGTCGGAAGGCCGATCAAATCCGAAGGGATTGTGCATCAGGAAGGTGAAGAACAATTCAACTGATCATCGGAAGTTTTTCAAAGAACTGGTGTATTGATAGGCAAGTAAAATTCCATTAGGTTTTCTTGTGAAAGTACTATTGTAACTTACAAGTTTTGACTAGTGGAATGGTTCGACCATGAACCCGGAGACGTAGGAAATTTCCGAACTCCGTAATCAATCTGTGCAATTGTCATTATTGTCTTGCATTATTTTAAATTGATTACTTAAAAGGAGTAAATTATCGGCAAATAATTAAAGCCTACAAGGGTCCGAGATCAGGTAGTAATAATCTGATTATTTTCGGATCATGTTTGGTATCAGAGCTAGTTTAGCTCCATATTTGTTTTTCAGTAAATCTGATTAACAGAGTGATTGCTTCAAGTTGGTGTAGTTGGTTCAATTTGTGTGAACAGGGTACAAGTGCACTATGGGAAAGATGTCTAAATAGGAAAAGCTCGAGGAAATTGAGGCGTATAATCACCAGATCCAGGAAGAGAATTCTCTCCTATGATCAATGTATTACTCCTGGAAGAGGAGAATGCTTGTTTGAAATTGGAACTGAAAACCAAGGATGAGCTCTTGGCAAGGTTGCAATGTGGTGATCAGAGGAAGGAAATACCTTCAACTTCAGATGCAGAGGCCATGGCAGATGACTACACTGTAAGTTTTTCACCACTGGAATCTTCTTCTTCCTCCCATTCGGTTTCGATTTAGGTAATGAAGTCTTTGGTTTGTTTGAAAAGCATACTAGAGGCATTGGATCCAAATTACTAGATAAAATGGGATTTGATGGAAGAGGCCTTGGGAAAAATGGCCAAGGCATTGCTAACCCAATACAAAGTCGAGGATTTTCCTTGTTTTACGGTTTAGGTTATCTTAGTGCGGGAATGGAAATTAGAGAATGCTCTAAGAACAACGACAGGAGACAAGCTTCCAAAAGAAAAGTGATTACCCCACTAGTCCTGCAAGAAGATTCTGAGCAAGAAAGTTGTGCTTCGTCATCACAGGTAGGATGTGGTAAGAGAAATCAATGAAGAGGTAATGAGATTCCACCTCCAGTTTCTTACCATAATCATAAGCATAGTAAAAATTCTTATCCACTTTTTCAGCTTAAGAACTATGGTTATGATTTTCAGAAGATGTGGAATTCTTTTCCATGTACTTTTTATGGATTACATAATCATTCGGTGGCGGATCTTTGGAAGAGAAGGACACGACGAAGAAGAGAGTTGATGTCATTCGTCAGGAACAAGGCAAATCAGAAAGACCAATCCCATCATGCAGAGTCGAGAAATGGTAGAAAGAGTTCCTCATCCCAGAAGAAGAGTTTAAGAGGAATTTTTGTGCTCATTGCCAAAGGAATGGGCACTAGGTGGAAAATTGTTGGAAACTGCATCCATCTCGCCATCAGAGTAATGGCAAGCCAAAGATGGAATGGAGGCCTATTGCAAAGGTAGAAGAAGTTTCTACTCCACCACCAGTTGATAATTCAACCCAGGACCAGGTAATACCTGAAAGTGAAAGTCCTTTAAAATGGGTAAGTCAACAATTTTTCAATTATATATTGCATAATTCAGATTGATGGATCGTATGCAGTATTAAGTTTGGAGATCAGATTCTATGAGGAAATGCTGAGAGAAAGGTTTACAATACTCAGTGGATTTTCTTACTTAGAAAATTTGATTAATGCTCCAAACATATCTCCTAATAAGCTTGTGAGTACCTGTTACAGCTTGGATACAAGATTTGACTCATATAAAGCTCGGAGATTGATCTGCCATTTGTGCAGATAATAGAGCTCTCAAAAGATCAGCTCGAACTTCATTCTGTGTAGAGGCATTGTGACGTGCAGTAGAATGGTAGTTGAATCATCATTGGCATTGACATTGGGTCGGAACTTCATTCTGTGTAGAGGCATTGTGACCGTGCAGCAGAGTGGTACCTGATATTGTATGTCAACAAGCGGAGCTCTCGAAGTATCATCTCAAAACGTCATTCGGTGTCAAGGCATTGTGACCACACATATGAATGGTAGCTGATCAACAGACTTAGCATCATGCATTGGAGGCTTGAGGTCTTGAAAGAGGCTTAGCATCATTCATCGAAGGCGTTGAGGTCTCAGAGACTTAACATCGTGCATTGGAGGCTCGAGGTCTTGCAAGAGGCTTAGCATCATGCATCGGAGGCATTGAGGTCTATAAAAGACTTAACATCATGCATCGAAGGCTCGAGGTCTTGAAAGAGGCTTAGCATCATGCATTAGAGGCGTTGAGGTGCAGCATGTGAAATTAGCATCATGCATCGGAGGATCGAGGTCTTGCAAAAGGCTTATCATCATGCATCGGAGTCATTGAGGTCTGCAACAGACTTAGCATCATGCATTGGAGGCTCGAGGTCTTGAAAGAGGCTTAGCATCATGCATCGGAGGCGTTGAGGTCCAGTAAGACTTAGCATCATGCATTAGAGGCTTGAGGTCTTGAAAGAGGATTAGCATCGTGCATCGGAGGCATTGAAGTCTGAAAAGGGACAAGTCATTGTCCATCATTGACATCGGATCAATCAAAACTCTACATAACATGGAGTTCCTTCAAACCAATTTGGATTTTGTGGAATCAACTCAGAGCCAAGAGCTGTGTTATAGAGTCAAAGAAGATCCATGTTATTAGATATCAAGAAGCTTAGCACAGCACAGAAGGAGCGATGAGGTTTCATTCAGAAACTTAGCACCATAAAGCGGAGGCATGGAGGTTTTCTTCGGATATCAAAGTGGCATAGTGGAAGCATCGTGGGCCCATAACCCATAGGTCTAGGATCGGAGCAGAGTTGTCGAAGTGAGAAGGTTGGAGGAGAAGACCCAAGGGTCTACTACAGTAGCACTTCCGAGGTGGCAGCAGAGTTTTGATTCAAGATAGTATGGAAGCTTTTTGGGACAAAAAGCCTTTCTCAATGGGGAGGTGTGATCAGGGGATCATTTTTGAAAGTTCCCTAAACATCCCTAAATGGTTTCAGTGTATAAGATCATCTTGAGAGCTTTCCAACGACTATGAGAACGTGGCAAACGGACATCGGGAGCTCTAGATATGTCCAGTCAAAGTTCGGTCAACGAGAAAGTCAACTCTAGTCAACTGGTCAATATTGGACCAATGGCACTGCGACACGTGGTGAAAAGGCAAAAGGGATTTGTTTGTTGGTTTTCGATCACCGGTCTTCGACGAGTGTAAAAATGGTGCACGAGAACAAGAGGCTCAACTTTTATTACGGAGGGGAGCCCGGCCGCCGTGTGGACTATGGTATTATCGCCAACGTGGTGGGTCCACAAGCCACCACATGGCTTGCCACCACTCATTGAATTCACTCGATTTTCCTATCGGGAGATGACAAGTGGACTACATGATGACCAAGTTAATTAATTTCGATACCCCATGGTATGGGTCGAATTTTTATTTACTTGGTAAATCCACTTACACACCATTCCAAATGCCACACACACACACACACACACACACACATATATGTATGTATGTATGTATATATATATATATATATATATATATATATATATATATATATATGTATATATTAATGTTTATACATTAGTATAAACCGCCAACATGCCAAGGATCCACGTAGTGGATAAGCGCGGGAAGCTTCCATGTGGAAGGGTGAAGTGAAGCGGTGTTGGAGGGGGCGGTTATGCCCACGTGGTCTTTTGACCACTTCATTTGCGTGGGGAAAAGGCTTATTAAAGCCTTAAACAATTTCCATCCCACCAAATATGGGATTTAACCCACTTCATTAAATCCGCCACTATGGGATTTTTATCCCTTATCAAATGCTATGCCACCCTATTTGGGATTTAATCCCATCAACTATGCTACGGGCTATGGTATTTTTAGCCTAAGGATAATATGTATTGCATTTTTTAAGGGCCCTAATTTTGTATAAATAGGGAACCCATTTTCATTGTAACACACACACACACACACCCCAAGCTTATTATTTGTTAAGCTTATTGTGGGACACACACATTAGTCCAACAAGCTTATTATTTGTTAAGCTTATTTGTGGGATGTGTCCACAAGTATTGTCTATTGGCCTATTATTTTAGGCAATAGTAGATGAAATATTTGTGATTGGGAGTAAATTATAAACTACCCAATAGGCCCATTGAGCCACACCAATTACTTGCAAATCCTGGATTGTCGACCGGAGTGCTAGCTTCACATTGATAGCGTCGGAAGGCCGATCAAAGCCAAAGGAGATTGTGCATCAGGAAGGTGAAGAAAAATTCGAATGATCATCGGAAGTTTTTCAAAGAACTGGTGTATTGATAGGCAAGTAAAATTCCATTAGGTTTTCTTGTGAAAGTACTATTGTAACTTACAAGTTTTGACTAGTGGAACGGTTCGACCACGAACCCGAAGACGTAGGTGATTTCCGAACTCCATAATCAATATATGTGCAATTGTCATTATTGTCTTGCATTATTTTAAATTGATTACTTAAAAGGAGTAAATTATCGACAAATAATTAAAGCCTACAAGGGTCTGAGATCACGTAGTAATAATCCGATTATTTTCGGATCGAAATATTTCTTGTTAAATAAAGAATTGAATGAGAAAAGAGCATGCTGGATAATGAAAGTCATGGAATATGATGTTGATATTCGTGTTGCGAAGACAGTTTGAGGAAAAGGCTTGTGTGAACATCTAATTACTGATATGAAAAATAGCAAACTACATAACACGAAGATTCAAAAAAGCATGCTGAAATTATGTATCAACAATCAGACATTATGGTTCAGCCAGAAAATCAGCAACCTGAACTTGCTCAAGAAGTCTAGGAATCAAGATGGATGACTGATTTAGTTAACTATCTACAACATGGCATCTATCCGGAAGGTATGGACAAGAATAAACGAAGGTATTTTAGATTACAAGTTGTACCCTATGTTTTCATTGATGGTGTATTATTCAAAAGGGATATAAATGGAATCTTGTTGTGATGTGTTGACTATGACAAAATTCAGAAATTATTATCAGAATTCCATGAAGGACCTACAGGAGGTCATTTCTCAGCATACCACAGCCTTAAAAATTATGAAAGTTGGTTACTATTGGCCCAATATATTTAAGGATTGTTTCAAATGGATTAGGAAGTGTAAGAAATGTGCTTTCTTTGTTGGAAAAGAACGTTTGGCTTCACTACCTTTACAACCTATTTCAGTTGATCAACCTTTTATGCAGTGGGGCCTTGATTTTATTGGCATGATAAACCCGCCTTTGTCACAAGGAAAAAAGTGGATTTTGACTTCTACAGATTACTTTACACGATGGACTGAAGCAATATCCTTGAAAGATGCTAATGAAACTTTGATATTATCCTTTTATGAAGGTATAGTTTGCAGATTTGGTGTTCCAAAAACTATTATATCAGATAATGCTTTAGCATTTCTTGGTGCAAAGGTAACAAATTGGGCTATTAACTATGGAATTTACTTAATTTCTTCATCTAATTATTATCCACAAGGTAATGGGTTAGTTGAAATTACTAAGAATAATATTTTTAGGATCATCAGGAGAACACTCAAAGATAACCAAAGAGCTTGGCATCTAATGTTGAATTCAGCACTTTGGGCTGATAGAGTGACTCCTAAAAGATCAATTGACAATTCACCATACAAGCTTGTTTATGGAAGAGAAGCAAGAATGCCTATTTCAATTGAGTTACCCACATTGGATTTGTTGCATCAAATGGAGCTGCTTGAGAATGAACCATTGCAAGTTCGTTATGCATAATTAATGGAATTACAAGAGCTAAGAGATCAAGCTCATTTAAACATGGAAAAGAATCAGAAACAGATGAAGAAGACTTTTGATAAGAAAGCCAAATTCAAAATCTTCAATGAAGGAGATATTTTGTTAAAGTGAGATATTGGTCATGCAAATCCAAAAAGAAACACAAAGTTTGATACAATGGAATGGTTCTTACATGATTTTAGCTTGCGAAAGAACGTAATGCTTTTCAGCTCTCGAAGATGAATGGAGAGGAACTTACCATTCCTGTGAATGGTATATTTCTCAAACATTGTTATTGAAAATCCTACAGTGTCTATTTAGAGTAGGATTTCCCTTCAATAAGTGCAGTCCCTACACATTGCATGTTTTTTCAATTCAATAAGTGCATTTGTGCACATGATCTAGTTTACCAGATCCTTTCCTAGTTTTAGTTCATTTTAGAAGGGTTGGACCTTCAGGAAGGCAGATTTTGGTTACATACTTTGGACTCCATGCCCAATGGATAAGAGCAAGGCACTGGTCTACAAGCTAGCAGGTAGCTTTCCCCGCAGGATCACCAGAAATGTTGACAATTTTTACACTTGTGCAAAAATGGGCAACTCAAAACTTCATTACGATGGATAGCCTTGGTGAATTATACCTAAGCTAAGGGAGTTTCTATCATACAATATTATTACTGTTGAATTAATTAATGATTACATGAAATCTACAGCTATGTGTGTTGTTACAAGAATAACAGATCACATAGTCTGTAATTTCTTGACTATCTTCAGTAAAAGAACACAAGGGCCTAAAGGAAAGTCTTGTTATCTCGATGAAGACATCTAATTACAGAATAAATGAAATGTTGAGTCTTAGAACAACAAACATAAATGTAAATTACAGAAATCGGTGTTCATTACTAGATGTTACAGGTGTTCTTAATGATCTTTCCTTCATTATTAAGACATTCAATTATATTATTGGGTTCTTTAGGTCATTATATAATCCATACGAAAAGTTAAAATATGAAAGAAATACACAACTCAATTTTAGAATTCAATGTCTTATTCATAAGGAATTTCAAATGTTCCCACACAAGTTGTGGGATGTAACTGAAAAGTAAAATACAACTATTGAAATAAGAGGTACACAGGCATGAAAGAGAAAATATAGGAGTATGAGTGAACCCATCATTGCCTTAAATTTTCTCCTTTGGTTGATGCATCTTCATCTTTAGCTTTTCTCTCTTCATCTTCACCACTAAAGTACTGTACCTGAAAAGAAGAAAAGAGGAAAATTATCAGTTAAGAGCTCAGGGTTAATCCATATTCCTACATTGTCCTTTTTCGTGCATATGGATCTCTTAACAACATGATATATAGATTACTTGAATATCATACTGCATACATGATATAATCACTCGGGATAATGAGGAAAGAGAAAAGAAAACTATGGACTTAAGAGAGGCCAAAAGGCCTAAATATTTTCTAACTATTTTCTTAAGTGTGCAGGTACAGGTTGCAGTAAAGAAGAAAATAAATCATGTCTTACAGTCTTCACTGTTAGATAAAGGTTGCAGTTCTCAAATGACTTCCATCCTATGGTACATGAAGCAGATAATTCATAAGTATATGTTCCGATTGCAACTAAAGAAGAAGGAATTCTGAGGAAATTTTGACAGGGCTTCGCCATGTGAAATGGACTTTTTAAAACTTTCCAGCATACATATCAAAGTTGTAATAAAAGGAAATGCAATATTAAATAGATTGCAGAATCAAGAAGAAATAAAGAAGTCTGAATGCCATATCAAAGGAGGGATACCCAAATCTGGGTTGAAATACCTCAAGCCACAAATTGAAAAATACATGGGTATATACAAATTTTGGAAAAAATAATTCATTCATGCAGGACAGTTAAAATTCCATATACAGATTTATTGCAATACAACTCCAAGGAATACACCAAGGAAACAAGAAAGAAAAGCACCAGTTTCATCAATTAAAGTGCACTACTAAAGACAACTCATGCATTATGGTAAAGATGCTACAGAGGTTCAAAACAAAATCTGAGTATATTTTTAGAGAAAAATAATAAATATCAGTAGCTCAAATGCTCAAAGAAATATCTAAAGTAGGGATCACAGAGTTTAGGCAGAAATATCAAAGGCACCAAGAGCCAAAGTTTTAGAAGAGTAACAGATCATGTAGAAGAGAATCAATCTGGTAAAGAACAAAGCTTCATGTTTTCATCAATGGCCGAAGATAGAAATTTTGCAGAGCCTGGCTGAGACAAATGGAGCTACAATATGCAAATACCCACAATAGATCTAGATTTAGCTCACAACGAGATCAAAACTTCAAAGATATACTAGAAATTTTTAAAGCAAAGTAGAATATTCATATTACTGAGCCATTCAGAGAAGGATGAATCTAGAGTTACCTCCACGAGTTAGGAAATGAAGTTCCAATGGTAATAGCCAAATCATCGAATTGAAGGAGCCATCAAAAAATTCCCACCTCAAAAGAAGGTTCATCAAGAATAGTGATTCAAACAAGCCAACACAGAAACCATGGTGGCCAACTCATAGAACTTAGTAAATATACGCTAGACCAACCTCAAGAGCCGAGCTTCAGGACTCCAATAATGGCATCAAAGAAAATTTTGCCAGGGCTTCACCCGCGAACCAAAGGTGAAATAAAAAATGAATGGGGTTCAGTTTGTTTTAACTCACCCATCTCAGTCGTGGCTTAACCTAACTCACCCGGAGTTAGTGATCAAATGATCCAAAATCAAAAGTACAAAGATCAATGCTCAGAATTGATCACCCAAATTCGAAGAAAACCACCATGGTTAAAGTTTTCTTGACCACATTCAATGCAAGTCAAAAACATAGAAGATCAACGAATGAGGTTACATCGTGCAAAGGATCGAATGGAGGAAATCAAATCACCAAAATTGATGCAAACCTCAGCTTGACTCATGAAAATGGTGGGTCTTTTGGTTGACTTAGCACTTTTTATTATTTAAAAAAAAAAAGTGTCAAATTGGTCCACAGGCTTGACGAAATCTGATTGGATGTGGAGGGCGGGCCCTTTTTGTGTTTTGACACATTATGTTAAAGGAAAAATTCAAATGTTGAGCCCGCATCAAAAAAATTCAAAGTGGAGCATCAGAGCCATTTGAAATTTTGAGCTTTATTTCAAAAGGGCGTAAAATCGTAAAATGACCCATGGCCCCGCTTATGTTAAAGGAAAATTCAAATGTTGAGCCCGCATCAAAAAATGTCAAAGCAGAGCACCGGGGCAGTTTGAGAATTTGAAACTTTTTTTTAAAAAGGGAGCAAAGTTTAAAAGTGACCCGCACCCTCTTAAGGACCAAACAAAGCCACATATTCAATAAGTCAAAAGTGGAGCGTCGGGTCAATTTGAGATTTTGAGCCCTTTTTGAAAAAAGGAAAAAAGTGTTTAAGTCACCCATGACTCGCCCAACAAAAAAGTTAAAATCGGGAAGCGGGCCACCTAGGGCATTTTAAAATTTTAAGCCTTTTTCAAAAAAGGCAGCAAAGTATCAAAAGTAAGCTGCAATCCCTCTTTGACTAGATTTAGACACGTGTAAGGCATAAATTAAAATAAAATGGGTAGGCTGAATATTCAAAAATGTAATTTCTATCAGAAACACGAAAAGAAGGATTTTCCAGGCCCGTTTTGGATCAATTTTGTCCTACGTGGATGATCTTTTTGAGGTAATAAAAGACAGAGTTCTTCAGAGAACCTTCAGTCAAGCTCGAAGTCTGCATCAATGGTGGAATTTTAAAAAACTCACATAGAAACCTTATGTCGAGCTTGAACAATAAACAATGGCGCTAGGGGGAATTTAGCGAGAATTTTCTAGCTCGAATGAAGCTCAACAATGCAAATACCAAAAATGATTAAGTTTGCAATACTCTTGCACCTTAATTTGAGTCCCGAGTTCACTAGATTCAACTAGAAAGTGCTAATATTATCACTACAAATGGATAAAGTTGCATGCCTTTGCAAAAGAACAGACCAGAATATGAATTTGCATGCACAAAGAAGAAAACTTCCTCATCAAGCAAAACTTATTTTTAGCAAATTATCACTCATGCTTTTCTTAAAAATAGAATAGTCACTGCAATTGACTGAGTTGTAACCAATGGCTATTAATGCCTCTTTGTATTTTCATGTTTTTTTATTCCTTTATTTATTAATAGATGAAGGATAAAAATAGGATGCATGGGTGAGTACAATTTTAGCCTATTTTAGGAAGGGTGGGAAATATTTTGCTATATATTATGTGCCTTAACAAAGAAAAAAAAAAAAGAGTTAGAGAGAGGACGTTTAGATACGGGAGTGCGAAGCAATTTTCTACCATTTTTCCCTTTGAATGTGAAGTATTTTCTGCCTTTCCTATTATTTACTGTCTTGTGTATGTTTCCATTAATCTTATGAATGTTGAATTCCCTGATTAATCATCTTACCTTGTTGCAAGTTTAGTATTTCTACATGATATTAATGTGTATGTGTAACTTAGCAGTGTTGTTGTGATTCTATCCCTCAATACATCAAAGTGTTTACCCTTAATCATCTTCAGAAAATTGTTGGCCTGTGCATCATAAATCCATTCCATATCAATTGTACATGTACTCAGTCAAATACCTCATACAAGTTTGGTGTATCACCTCAATTTTAATTTCATTTTACAGTCATCTTTTACCCTTAAACCCCAAGAAATCATTTTAGGATACATCAATAAGGAACCAACCTTGATACCGAAGACTCACCTCAAAATAGGTATACCCATAGACCTAAGGTGTTTCCATTGTATCTATGAAAGAGAGATAAAATTTGCAAGCTTAGAACACCTACAACCATCTCTCTACAAGGTGCACTTTTGAGAGATAACAATATCAATAATAAAAAACTAGTACGCGTCACTTGTGACAATACCACCATGCACTTTAGTTGATGCACACCTTTCTCATATATCTGACAACTAAATCACAACTCAAAAATAAAAATAAACAATACTTATGTTCTATTTACACCTCTCTTATAGCATCCCCATCGGAAGTAGGTTGCTTCTCCCCTAGTCTTCCTACTAGCAGTTCATCCATCCCATCCATAAAAAACTCGAAATAATAATACCCACCTATGAAATTCCCACCAATCGGTATTCACCCGGTACATCCCCATCATCCACCCCTATCGGTTCTATGGATGCATCCACATCATCTGGACCAAGATGCACTAGTTGTGATCCTATAGGTCATGGTCTCACTCCTACTCACCTCAATGCCCTAGTGGCCCTCACCCATATGTATGGCTCTAGAGGAACATCATGGGACATACCAAACTACCTAGAGACATGCTTTTCCTATAATAACTCACTCACACCAAGAAAGTGGTCCTCTAACCACATGGTGCATCGAATGCACCACAACTCTACCTCATGATTTGCTCATCCACCATAGTCTTTATCTGGCCTCCATATCACAGTCCCGACCTATACGATCTAATATAGCTCTATAAGTCATAGTATCCATCCACCTAATATAGGTTTCTACCCATCTCATTACAAATATCTCAAGTCTCACCTAGTCCATGTGTGGCCCACTAAGTGGCCTCACTATGACAATTTTCTCATAAGCCCACACATTTAACAATGTGGTGGTTCCAAGTCCACTGCGCAAACCTATAAAATCCTTGTATAAATGGGAAAACATACACCTCAACCATGTAAGCCTAGTACCATGCTCTTGATACGCCGACAATTATCATGCATCTTATACAAGATGCCTACTCCACCACCTTCCACTAAAGCCTTTGAAGAAGAAATCACCACTATAATGAACTTCGTGTCGCGGAACACACGATCTCGGTATGGCATCCAAGATAATATAGGTCTCCATCTGTACCTATGTCCCTATAAAATATTGTCCAGATGCCATCACCTACCTCTCGATCATCCTCTACTTCCATCACATGTACCCTCTCACCCAAAATTGATAATTACAAAATATGATATATGTCCTTGAGGGTCATAATCATCTCCCCCATAGGTAACCAAAATGTACAAGTGTCTGCACACCACCTCTCACACAATGCGGTGATCATCGACACATTATGGGGAACCTCCTCCAATCTCACTATGTGTCATAGGCCAGCACGGTCTAGTATGTCCCACTCGGCATCCATTAATCCCAAATTCAACATTATACTCGAATTTCTCCCTCCTCGAAACTCCCTCGAGTGAATATATCTCTGCACACACAAATAATACAAAAAATTGCAACATTAGTGCACGATATAGGTTCATAAACAGTCATTCATACTACCAAAATTCATAAGAACATTACACTATTAATCAACTCTATTGGGTCGCTAGCTCCCAAGAGTGGGTCTATGGTGATTAGGTGCAGTCACTAATGCCTAGAACTGGGCACTAGTGTCCCAAGGGACACCCTAGCCACTCTTTGCCAAGGTAAGAAATGCATGAAAACTCAAAATTCCAAATTTTAAAAAATCAAAAAAATTGGGCACATTTCACCAAAATTTTAAAAAATGATCATACATACCAACTCGTAGAGTCGTCTACGATGTCACACCATCGCCATCCTCTCGAACCTAGTCAACCTCCCCCTTGCCCGATCTATGGCATCTTTGCAAGCCTAGAGCTCTAATTATAACTCAATCACGATTGAAATGAAATTACTATTCACTTCTTCCTATCAATATATATATATATATATATATATATGTATGTATGTATGTATGTATGTATGTATGTATGTATGTATGTATGTATGTATATGTATGTATATATATATATATATGTATGTATGTATGTATATATATGTATGTATATATATACATATATACATATATATATATACACATACATATATATATATATATATACACATACATATATATATACACACACATATATATGTGTGTGTGTGTGTGTCTATATATATATATATTTCACATTACTATAGCTACTATTTGTACTCATCATTGGAATTTAAACACATCACATGGTTTCACTCATATCTTGAGCTTCATTACTCTATTTTCATCTCCGTTCATGCCATCTACTTAAAAATTTCTCCTACCATCATATTGTACACATTTCAAAATGCTATATTCCAATCTCATACAAGTATTCATCGACATACACATGATCTTACAAATATATTTTATCCTAGCATTGGTTCACTTTTTCATCCGTTCATCTCTACTTTTGGCTCATTAATCATCCTCACGACCCACGACCCTTTCACCAAAAGGGGGGCATATAATCGGGATCACTTCATGATCCTATCCAATTTCTACCAAATTAATAAAAAATGTTGACACATCACCATGGCAATGTTTACTCGATTTTATTCGAGCGAAGGAACAAATAAACCTATTCATCATTTAAATACATTCTATCATTTCAAATCTATTCCCCTAATGACCTAATCGGAGGAAAAAAGTGAAAATATCACCAAGAGTAATCTATCACATGCATTCAATTTCAAAAAAATAATTTAGTATTCAAATCAATTCAATCGATCATGCAATATAGCACCATTTCATTATATTTTCCAGATGACCTATCTTGGGATTTACATCACCTCGAGTGTCTTTCCCGAGATGACCTCACATGGGAAATCCTTTTTACATTGCTTCTAGATGATCTAACATGGAATAAATGTAGGATTTTACAAATCACGACACCCATGGAATGGGGTCATTCCTTCGATACTACTCCTATATGGGTTATTCAACATGGATTGAAATGGAACAAAATTTGGTATTTATACATCTGAAGCGGTTGGACCTAATGAGTAGGTATTCGTAGTTGGAGGGTAAAACTAGACCTCTCTCCCTAACACTCTTCCTCTTGCGAAAAGATGCCTAAATCAGTTAGTTTTTCAAAACATACAAAATCAGGTTGGGAACTGATCACTCCCTACCCCCTTCAAATCTCCATTTGGAAACAAAATCGAAATATCCAAATTCTTCAAATCAAGTCATCAATCTCTCCAAAGTTCTCCTTAAAATGACTCACTATCTCTAGTTACACCACATGGATCGACATGTTGATCCTTGGTTAAATCACGCTATATGTTCTTACATTATGCACGTACTTTTACAACATGGCTTCTTCAAACTTCTCACAGGTATGTTCCTTACTTGCTTTACACTACTTTAATTTCATTCAAATATCATAAGGGGGGTGGGGGAATGTAGGCACAAAATCATGCACATACTACTATATTACTATATCAGCAAATATGGTGTCATATATATGGATCTTGAGCAAGAAAAGTATTCACTGGTGACAAATCCCCTATCCATCGCCTTGTTTTCATTGACTTATTTTGTATTGCTTTTTTATACATTTCACTTCTTTTATATCTATCATTTCCACACTTCTTTCTAATTAGGTCACGGGGATCCTTGTCTTTCAATCTTTTCACATCTTTCATCATTTTCTCCAAGACACTAGGGCCCATGCGCTTTTTTCCAGATTTGGGAACTCTTGTCCTACTTATTTATTTCATTTATTTTCACATTTTTGGTTGGTATTATCGGTTATCTTACCCTTATCTCGAGGTCCTAGTCATCGTTTCATGTCGAGTAGCATCGAAATTCAAACAAGAAATCCCTATATATACACAACATACATACCATTATAATCGGTGACATTATCAAGCACTATATATCTGCATACTATCAAAGGGATTGCATTCTTTGGGTTGTTTATTCTACATACTCTACATAGGAAGGGGAAGTTCTAAATTCCATCCACACATTTGCATTCTATCTAGCCATAGCCCATTATCTTGGCATTATTCACATGAGGACAACCTAAGGACACTATCACATACACAAACACATAGAACTACATGGAGTTTGAGATGTAGTGCGGCGCTCGGTCATCGATTCACTCTATTTGGTGACCGGCTGGGGTCGATCTGAATCCCCTTTTACATATTTTTTTAAGATTTGATGTGTTTGGGGTTTTGCGGGTGAATAATGCTTTACAGGTTACATGTGAATTCTGAAATCATCCAGGTGACTTGCAGTGATCAAGAGCGAAGGTTAGCGAAACTTGTGTGGTACCATATTTCTCAAGATTTGAGACCTGCGTAGTCATAAGTGCCTAGAGAAGGTCTTAGGTGCCTAGGCTCCTAGCCCTAGCCCGAGGCTCCCTAGTCTAGCCATAACCGAAAACTACGAAACTTTATGGGTGGTGTTGTGATAGTCTTCCATCTCTTTTCACGACGAGCCTTCAAAAATAAAACACTTCAAGATTGAGTGAATATCAGCTAAGTCACTCTTCTCTCTTTATTGCACTTAGGGTTTCTATTTCATTAGGTTATATACTTTCATTGTATCATTTTTTTATCATGTTTAACTCTGTAATTTTATATTTAATATTCATATTTTATTAAATCAAGTAGTAGGATGGAAGCTAATCAAGGAAGACAGCTCACCAAGAGTAAATAAGATCACATATAGATCAATGATATGCATCCTATTGTCTAGACCTGATATCATGCAAGAAGTTCATTTTGTAGGAAGATTCCAAGAATATCATAGAGAAAATCATCTAGAAGCGATCAAGAGGATATTCAGATATCTCGTGGGGACCATGGAGTATGGGATTTGGTATACAAGAAGTAATTCTTTTGGGATAAAGGCTTTCACATATGTAGATTGGGTAAGAAAAATTGATGACAAAAGGAGCACAAGTGGAGGAGAATTTTTGTTGGTAAGTGGCATGTCTCATGGCTAATAAAAAAGTAATATCTTGTAGCTTTATCCACGTGTGAATATGAGTATGTAGCAGTTGCATTTATGTTGTGCTCAAGTGTTATGGATGAAGCAGAATCTAGAAGATTACAAAGTTGAAAATGATGGTCCTATTCCCTTGTATTGTGATAGCACAAGTGCCATAAGTGTGTCCAAGAACCTTGTATTGCACTCTAAGACCAAGCATATCCCAATCAAGTATCATTTCTTAAGGGAACAAGTGAGTGAGAAGAGGATCAAGTTGGAACATGTGTCAACCAAGGAGAAGGTAGAAAATCTTAACAAAACCTCTACCAAAAGCAACATTTGAGCATCTAAGTCAAAATTTGGGTGTAATCCCTGCCCCAAGCACCCACTACATGACTCAAGCCATCAAGGGGAGAAAATAAATTTCCAAATCTGCTTCTGAAGATGAAAGAAGTATCAAACACAGGGGAGCTAGTTCACTAGATCAATGTACAGGTTAAGAAGATCAAAAGGAGATATTTGCAAAGAGTGAAAAGTCTAAGTTTGAAGAGAACATGTTCAAGGGGATCATTGAGATTGATTGGAGAATAATTTCTTGAATCATCTAAAGCCATGTGTGAAAACAAAGTGTACCTAATCTGAGGGGGCCTTGTAGAGGTAAGCCATTTTTTTATGTTTTTCGGCATGTCATTTCCTAAAGGAACCTTTTTCATAGATGTCTAATGAGGGGAGTGCAATTAGAAATATGAAAAGAGAGCGTTGAAGGTGTTAGTATGATAGTTTTCTATAAAAATTTATGATTTTGTTTCCATCGATGATAAAGGGGGATATTGTTAAACCCTATCTCATCGGGGTTTTTCATTGATGGCATTTGACATTGATGGAAAAGAGTGATTGGTGAGGTGTCAACCATTCAAGGGCATGAAGGTTGATTGGTATTTCCTTCTTCAAACCTAAAATGGTATGTTGTGAGTGTCTTTGTGTGGTTTCCTAAGATGTCATGGTGTGTGCACAAGGTCTTGGTGCATGTTTGGTAAAACTAGGTATATAAAGGTACTTGGTGTGAACTTCAAATGTGTCCTACGAGTCTTAAATTGGTGTTTTAAGGGTTTACAAGGGATTTCATGAAGAATAATAGGTCTGTCTCATGAATCATGGTTGAAACAAGCTTAACTAGGCCTAATTCAAAGATCTAGTACAAGAATGTCTTGGAGAATGGAGCTAAGCAAGCTAAGGTCAAACATTATAAGCATGAGGATTTTGTAGGGGCATTGTAGAGAGGCTACAAAAGATGTTGCAGGTCTAAGTTCAGCTATTAGAGGCATGTTTGAGGTCCTTTGATAGCATCTTCTTGAGGACAAGACAAATAAGCATGGATAAATCATGGTGGTCAAGAAGGTACAGACCTATTTATGAGAAAATGAGCCTTGGGACATGTGAATGAGGTTGTTTTAGTGTTGTGAAAAAAAAAAAGTAGGGCAGTATGAAGAAAAAATTTCAAGTTATGAGGTTTTAGGCTCTATCGATCTCTTAAAATGATCATCTCCAACTTGAAGTTCATATTTGATGAGCTCACTTGTATGTTAAAATTGTGCATGGTGACCCAATATTTCATCAAAGTTGGGGCATGGAACCTAGTTCATTTTTCAATTGGAATGAGGAAGAATGATGCCCTAAGCTTTATGAATGATCCTAAGAAGTGAAGTGGGTCCAAACCATCCTAAAACCCTCCTTTGAGAGCGATGGATAAGAAGTTAAGTTTTTATTCATAAATTAACTTGGGAAAGATAATGTAAAGACTTGGGGTTATAGAGGACTCCTTATATCTCATTTTGGTGGTATTCTCATGTCCTAGGTCAATTTGTTAGAGGACAATTTTAGCTTTGTTTTGCAAGGATTTCTTGGTATAGGCAGCATGTATAGTAGGTTTCATGGTGAAAACCAACTGTGAGAGAAATCTTAGGATATTCCCTAAGTGTCCATGATAAGATTTAGGTAATTTTTGTGCACAATTTTGGTGAACCATGTTAATCAAGATAGCCTACCGCTAAAACCATAACAATGAAAAACTATTCAAGTTTGTTTGAGAGAGTCTTGAAGTGAATGTGTGTTATGAAGGTGAAATATGGGCATGAAAAATTGATACAAGTCCTATATGACACATGTTTAAGCCCAAGAAGTGATCAAGTATATTTTTTTTGGGTCTAATCTCAAATGGTGTAAACTGCCTCATTAGGCATGTCAAGTAGGTCTAAGAAACAAGAATGCAAGTGCATATTTATCCACATAACTCATGCAAGTGAGTGCTTGAATTTTATTTGAGATCTTTGGTGAAGTTTATCAAGAATTATTTTTCCATGAAAGTGAAGTTTGGTGTGTTAGAGGCAAACTAAAGCAATCTTGGTTTTTGTGTCTTAAAACCCACTATGAGTAGTTCATGAAATTCAAACATATTTGACTTTCATATCCTAAAATGAATCTTTCTATGGACTTGATGAGTTACCCAAGACATATATATTTCCAAAAATGTGCAATAGGAGTCTTGAAAAATTGCATAAGTGCATTATCTTGCTCGAGTTGTGAAGATTGTTTTTTTGGGAATTTATATCCCTTAGGACCTTGTCCTAATTAGTATCTCCTAGCATGAATTAATATTATGGATATTTTCCATGAATTTTAAGGTGAACTAGAGATCAAATAAAACATTCTCCAAGCTTCAAAAGGTCTTGCAAATTCATACATTGATTTTGATGAAGCGGTGTTATGTAACGGGTTCTTGAACCTTCGCTAAGTGTGCATCCCAAATGAAATGAAGAGAAGTAATGGATATCCTTTGCATTGAGCTGAAGTGTTCCAAGTACATGATGAGGTTGTGAAAAATTTGAAGTGTCATCCATCCCATTTTTATTTCCTAACATGGGCCAAAAAGGGTCCTTTGCATTCAAGTTGAAGACTAGTTTTTGAAGTACATAGACCTACTTTTGCATGTGAGCTCTAATGGTGTTTTGAAGATGAATGAGAAAGTTGTGAATAGTTTCAAGGCTTTAGAGAGAAAGGAGATGGATTTTGTAACATGTGCATGCATCACGTCATAACACTTGTCTCATTGTCTAGGATGGCTAAAAGACAAATAAGGCCTCGTTGAGAAGAAGAAGACAAATGGAATGAACCGTTACACAAGAAGACTGCAGATGTCAGTTGAAGATGGAATATTTTTCAGTGGTGTTATAGGTGCAGAAAGTGTAGGAATTTTTTCAATTCCTCATGGAAGTCATAAGAGTCATGAAAATTCAATTTTTTTTTGATATTGTAATTGGCATACCTACAAATGCAATGATGACAATATGACAATTTTAGGTGACATCATCCAGGAATATTTTACAAGTTGGAGAAGTTGGAAGGTGAAGGGGTAAGAAGTGGAAGAGTAAGAGGTGTGAGAGTATGGTATCCTCATCTATATGTATGTCAAAATGTGCATTAAAAATAGATTTTGAAAGCGAGTAAGTTTAGAAGTGTGAGCTAGTGAGCATATAGTTGATTTTAGATGTGTGAAGAAGAAGGATGAGAAAATAGGAGCTGAATAAGAGATCACTAATTTTTTTTGTAAGAAACTAGGAAAATGAAGGTGATCAAAAACTTGTGAAGACTAAGTAGGTGCTTAGAAAAATTGGGAGTTGGTGCTTCCATGCAAGTAGGAGCTTGGAAAATCATGTCGGAGTTGCTTGATTTGATTGATTGGAGTTGGTGCTCCAAGTTGAGTTGGTGCTCAACAAATTGAGATATCTTTAATCTGTTATAAGACAATTTCTCATCATAGTGTATTGATTTCAGTGGGTTTTTCTCCCTTTAAGGGTTTCCCACATTAAATTTTGTCTTCATATGTGTTTACTTGTTGATTGCTTATAGTTGATTGTTATTGTTTCTTCATGGAAAAAGTTGATCGAATTGGATGGATTTTGAGATTCATAATTGTTTTCCAAAATTTGAAGAAGCACTGATTCACCTCTCCCCTCTCAATGCTTATGTTTTCCAACAATTGTTGATTCAGTTAGACATGTTATCTTGTTGAATATTTGTAAGACTAGATGTTAAGCAATATTTTCCATCTCTTACATTCATCAAAAAACTATAATTTCAAAGCTTTACTCTAATATATTTTCCCATATTGTTTATCTTCTCTCTCAAATATTGACATTGATTAAGATGGACAAAGAGATTGCCTACTAGTTGGAAAAAATCAAGATGTAAATTGGACAACTCCAAGTTAGCCAAAGAATTGATAAGAAGTATTTGGTGTTAATGCAGTCTCAAAAGAATAAGATGGTTTAATTATTTGAAAATGTGTATTCAACTACCTACATGTTCAACTTTTGTACATAGTTCACCAAAAATTTTAAGACCCCCCCAAAAAGAAATATTAGAAATTGATTAGTGAATGGGAGAATTGACTTTGTGCTAATGGTGAATATGAAGAAAATGCAAATATGTTGTCGTTTGGTAGCATTTTGTATGCTACCAGTTGACAACATATATTATGTTATCAAGTGATAGTTGTTGTATATATCTCCCTCCCGGGTAAATATAGACAAATAGAAGAATATGGAAATCAAAGAAACTCAAAACCTAACATTTATTGCGTCACCAACTACTGCACACGAGTTAGAGGTGCGATCGAAAAAATGTCGACATGTAAAAAGTTGCGCCTGCACAAGTGTGAGGCACTGAGATCAGAAAATGTCGACATGTAAAAAGTTGTTCCCTGGTGCAGGTTGGAGGCACATATTAGAAAATGTCGACATGCAAAAGGTTGCACCTGCCTAGCACAGGTTGGAGGCGCAGATCAGAAAATGTCGACACCACATTTTCAGCACCTATGGTGCACTTAAGAGTATGTTGACATGAGGATGGATGTGCGCCAAGGTGCACCTTCAGGAGGCGCAACATTTTGAGCGTTGACACCCCAAACCTGATAGAAAGCAAACCCTGACGCAGATATTCAAATGGCCATAACTTTTCACAGGGAGCTCGATTCACGCAAGGTTGGACTTTTCGAAAGCTTACAAGGTCCTCTATCCAACTATGATTGATATATTTAATTGGATGAGAACAAGTTCTTCAAAAATGAAAAATACAATTCACCATTTTTGGGTTTGCTAGGGTTCTCACCTACCACCATAATGAGATGAATTAAATACAATCTGGAGGTGGTTGGGGTAGATTTGGAATTCCTCTCTCTTCCCTCTCTCATTCTTCCTATAAATTGTAAGGAGGGGCTTCTTTCTAAAGGTTGGACATTCTTGTTTTTCCCCTCCCTTCTTCTCTTTGGCAGGCGAATTTGTGGAGTTCAAACCTCCCATCTAAAACTATAATGCAACTTTGCCTCTTGGCATTTTGTAGTGTATTGTATCAATCTTTGGAGCAAATAATGCATGTCTGTGGATGATTCTCAACCCTCTCTGTGTTCATTTGCATCCTCCTGATCTTTCACTACAAATTTGGTTATCTATGCATGATCTTGCATTGCATTTTAATGGTTTGTGTTTATTGGCAAGACAGTGTTCTTCATTCCTCGGTGCATCACCTTTGTTAGTTTAGGTTTATTTTTATGCATCTTCTTACCCTATCTCCTTGGCAAGTTAGATTAGGTTTTTGAGTAAACCCTCTACATTTTTATGTGTGCATCTGAACAGAGGAATAGAACTAGTCTTCATCCAGAGAGCTTTCCCGATTCGCAAGGTCCCACACTTGGGAAAAGCTCCATGTTATGCAATCACACTGAGAGTCTCAACCCATCGAGTTGCAGACATTTAGGGGTGTTGTGATTCACCATCAATAGTTTTGGCATGCCTGTGGGACCAAGAGGTCATTCCACAAGATTTGAAGGAATTTTAAAGAAATTTGGACTTAGAAATTGCAAGTTTTACAATTTCAGATTTTTTTACCTTCCAGGCTGAACTCCTGAAATCAATTTTCAAGGGTTTAACTTGCTCAAAAAAATTCAAAATTTCACCAATGATAGATCAGGGGATAATCTTCAAAAGGGTATTCTTAGATTTTTGAGATTTTGAATTTCAAAATTTCATAGTTTTTAGTATTTCATGTTTTCCCAGGTGTCGAGCATGTCCCAAGTTCCGACACAGTGTATTTCAGGTTTTATAAGTTGTCTTGCATGACCCGAGTTTTGCCTATACCTTTCGGGGATTAGTAGCTACACAACAAGACCCGATAACCGAATTGAAGAACTGTATCTTCCGGTCCTTCAAAGTTTTAAATTATTTTTTAATATTGTTAGGTTTGGTGTGTAACTTGGTAGAATCCAGCCTTTTGAGGCTCATTCTCTAACACATCTGTGACTCCGAAGGGATAGAATTCAGCGTGTAGCAGCAAAAGTTTCCCAGGCATATGAGAAGAATTCGAACCAGGTCTGATACTTGAGAAGAGGGGCTATTTTTCTACTTGCAACTATCACCAGCAGAGGAAGGAGAGGAAGAGGACCACAAAGATCACCATCTCCACCTAACCGGACTTTGTCTACACCTCCACCTGGTAGACCTTTTCTCGCATCAACCAAAGTTCTTAGGCCAATCATAATGGCACATCTACCACCGAATCCCTTTGTCAATTTCATGGGCAGTAGTCCACTCGCCCTAAATGCTCATAATCAGATTTTGGTTGTAGTGCTAAAGAATATCCCCTATTTCATAGGAGAAAATCATACTACTCCTATTGACCACATCCAGGATATTTCCAATGCATGTGTAATCCATGAAATAAATGAAATGGATGTTGCAGTCAAGTTGTTGGCTTCATCTTTTAAAGGTAAAGCCTTACAGTGGTTTAGGAGCCTAACAACAGGGTCTATTACGAATTGGAACCAACTTTGTTCAGCTCTTTGCAACCAATTCGGGGAGAGGGAAGACAATTTGTCTTTATTGGAACAACTGACGACAATCAAAAGAGCTCCTAACGAACAAATGACAGATTTCAACTTCAGATTCCAACGACATGGGACAGATTCCAATAGTTGTTAGACCAACCACCAAAGGCACATTCCTTTATTTCTTAAAGGCTATAAATTCAGACATAGCCATGATGATCCAATCAATGGGAGGGACAACGCTACTGCAGGGGCCTATGACATAGCTATCAGAGCATAGAACTGTTTGATCCAAGCTGGCAAGCTTGCACCAAGGCCACCAATGCCTCTCTATCCGGATATGGGAAATCCTACAACCAGTCAAGCACCAGAGTTGAATCCCATTCCAACTCCTAGAAATCAAAGCAATAATGAGGCATCGACTTCTTCAAATACTTTAAAGGAATTGCAGGAGGTTATGAAACAATCAAAACCTTAGAAATGAGCTGGTGACTATCAAAAGACAGCAAGCTCAAAGTGCTAGACCGTATCAACCTCAAGCGCAATACTAGGCTAGGCCCCCATACCAACAAAATAGACCACCAGCTCAAGCTACAAATCAAAACCAAAACTAGGGACAACCTCAAGCTTACCAAGCCATTTCAACCGTATGATCCAAATGCAATGACATCCTCAAGAGCCTTGGTTCCAACACAAAACAACATGGCACAGGAGTACGACTGGTGTTACCCTTGCAATCTACCTCACAATCAGTCAACATGTTTCAATGGTGCACTAAATCAAGCCTTGATGGTGCAAACCATTGGTGTGTCTCAAGAACCAAGCCAAGTAGGGAATCAAGAAAGAAGAAACACAACAAGAAGCACCTCCAACAGAAACCACGTTGGCCAATTGGAAAACAAGACTTCTGTGGAGTTAACCAACAACCTTTTCAAGGCATGGCTGTCAACACACGATCAAAGAAGAGAAGCATAGAAGAGGGAAACCATCTAATCTAGTTGTTTCTCAACCCACTCCTACACAACAAGGGGTCAGTAGACCAAATGCAGTTCCAAATGTGCAAAATCAGCCTAAGGTACTGTTGTAGCAGAACACATGCACCTATTCAAGCTCCGAAAAGGTCGCGCACCAGTAAGGGACAACAAAAGACACTTCATCCCCTTTCAACATCATCGATCAAATGAAGAAGACACATGTGAACATTTCCATGTGGGAATCATTGCGATCCTGTGCCAAAGAGATTTATCTACAAGCTGGCCATGAAGAATTGGTCAACCTCAAACCAATGTATCCATATCAAGGAAGGTCCTCACAGAAAGTTCTCAATGAAGGGAATCATGGAGGACAACCAAGGTAAAGAATTTGAAACCCCACCATTCTATGTTTCATTAGTCATTTGGGATAAACTAGTACACAATTGCATGATTGATTCTGGGGCAAGTAGTTTTGTGATGCCGAAGCAAATAGCGGATCAACTGGGTCTGAAGTATGAGCCAGTGTTGAAAGGAGTAGTACAGTTGGATGGAACAACAGTTTGAACAGTTGGGGTCATAAAAGGGTTAATCCTAACACTACATGCCTATCCTAATGTTATAGTTCTTAAGATGTGTCTGTGATTGACCTTCCGCCACTCTTTGTGTTATGTCTATCAAGAGACTTCACTGCAAAAATCGGTGGATATTTATCTGCAGATTGGTCACACATGATTTTCAGGACGAGGTATGGGGCCAAAGCAATAATCAGGTCAGAACCAATTGCCAATTTCCATATTGAACCTCATGTGCCAAGTCCTATCAATGCAAATTGCTCAGCTTTTGATCAGGAGGAGTGTTCAAATGATCTAGAAACAGGTACTAAGGTCGAGGGAATTCCTTATTTGACTTTGGATGAATGGGAAAACAAGAGTCATGAATTTGACCCATACAAGGAAATTGAAGAATCTGAATTGGGTGTGTATTGTGTACATGAAGAAAATTCACCCATTCCCGACATCATTCAACCTGAACAAAAGGATGACAACAAAGTTTGGCAACTATTTTTCGATGGTTCGAGAAGTAGACAAGGTGTTGGAGGTGGTGCAATGTTGATTTCACCACAAGACATCAAATATTTTTCATCTTTTCATTTCCAGTTTTCTTGTTCAAACAACACGGCTGAATATGAGGCATTGATTCATGGACTTCATTGGGCCAGGAAAAAGGGCATAAAGAACTTGCAGGTGTTCGGGATAGCGAGCTAATCGTCAACCAAGTCAGGGGACAACATGCTACAAAGAATGACCTGCTAAAGAACTACAAGAACAGGGTATGGGACCTCATTGAGGATTTCAAAGCTTTCAACATCGTGTCCATACCTAAGAAGAAAAATGAAGCCACAGATAGGCTCGCAGCAGTTGGAGCAATGTTTGATGTGGTTGACAACATCAGAAGGGAAAAAACACAACCACATATCCATGTGATTGTGAGGCCAGCAGTTCCAGATAATAACACAAGCTGGCAGGTGTTTGAGAATGATCAACAGATCGTCAATTTTTTTGCAAGAAGAGGCTGAATTCTTAGCTAGGAATTAGGACAAACTAGAGCAGCAGTACAGGGATCAAGTAGTGTAGCTACAGACAAACAAGCTTCCCAAGGGTTTAGTAACATTGGAGTCTATATTCAACCCTAACGACTAGTTCCGTAAGGAAAAGGCTAACATACAGGTCAAGAGAGAAGATTTAGAGCCAATTTCGGTTGGGAAGGCAAAACACTTCAAATTGGTAAAGTGGCCACTGAGCAGGAGAAATCAGATTTCATATAGCTTTGCCAAGAATTTCTAGATGTCTTCACTTGGAGCTATGAAGACTTGAGAGGATTCAATTTGAAGTTGGCACAACATACCATAGAATTGGATCCAGATGCTAAGCCCATCAGGCAGAAGCAGAGACCAATCAACCCTCACATTGAGCCTCTAATGAAGAAAGAGCTAAACAAGCTAATAGAGGAAAGCATTATATTTCCGATCAAGCACTCAAGCTAGGTTACAAACTTGGTTCCAATCAGAAGAAGAGTGGAGAAATCAGGTTGTGTGTGGACTTCCGAGACCTAAACAGGGCATCTCTCAAAGACCATTACCCACTTCCTTTAATGGAACAAATATTGCAAGTGGTATCCGGTTCGAGAGAGATTCTCTCTCCTAGATGGCTACTCAGGGTATAATCAGATAATGGTGAAAGAAGATGACCAGTTCAAGATGGCTTTCACCACCAAATGGGGCACCTATGCCTATAAGAAGATGCCATTTGGGCTATCAAATGCTTGGAGCCACTTTCCAAAGGGCAATGGATATGGCATTCAAGGGATTGATCAATAAAATAGTTCTGATATATCTTGACGACATCACTATATTCTCCAAAAATGCAGCGATCACCTCTTTCATCTGAGGTAGGTATTTTAGAGGTGTAGAAGATTTGGGGTATCATTGAATCCCAAAAAATGCATATTCTTGGCTCACGAAGGAAAACTTCTAGGCCATATTGTTTCAAAGGAGGGGTTGACGATTGACCCAGAAAGAGTTGAAGCAATTCAAGCATTGCCATTGCCAAGTCACAAGAAGGCTCTTCAAAGCTTCTTAGGAAGGATCAATTTTGTCCATAGGTTTGTTCCAAACTTTACAGCTCTCGTAAAGCCAATAACGTTGATGTTAAAGAAGAGCATGGCATTTAAGTGGACATCTGAAGGCAAGGCAATTTTTGAGGCAATAAAAGAGGCTATATCTCAAGCTCCGACTCTCATCAATCCAGACTTCTCCAAGGATTTCATGTTATATGCCTTCGGTGGTGGAGACACAATTTCTGCAATCCTAGTATAGCAAAACAAAGAGGGATTAGAACAACCAGTTGCTTTCTTTAGTCAAGGCTTGGAGGAATATGAAACTAGGTACTCTTTCATTGAAAAGCATGTCCTTGCAATGATCAGAGCTTAAAGAAATTCAAGCACCTAGTCTCAAACAACAAGATCCAATTATTGGTCTCTCATGTGGAGAGTCAAGGACTTCCTTCTAAATAAGGATTTGAATGAGAAACGTGCAGATGGATCACTCGTGTCATGGAATATGACATCAAATTAAGGTCACTAAGCTGGTCTATGGAAAGGGATTATGTGAACAACTAGCCTCAAGTCAGCAAGTTGAAGCAGGTGATGAAAAAGAGACTGTCTTGGTACTACAGATGGTCAAGAACAGGAAAATGATGATGTGCCCACTCCTTGTTGGACTCATAATATGATACACTTCCTACACAAGGCCTATGCCCTCCAGAAATGAGCAAAGCAAAGAGGAGATACTTTAGATTACAAGCCATTCCATATGTGCTTGTTGATGGTGTTTTGTTCAAGAAAGACATCAATGGAGTTCTATTGAGGTGCATTGGGACAGGTCAAATTGAGAGGGTGTTACGAGATTTTCATGATGGAGATTCCGAGGACATTTTTCCCCACGGGTAATAGCTCTCAAGATAATGAAGGTAGGGTATTATTGGCCCACAATGTTCAATGACTGCTATACATGGATAAGAAAGTGCAAGAAATGTGCACTCTTCACAGGAAAAGAAAGACTAGCAGCACTTCCATTGCACCCAATTTTGGTTGACCAACCATTTATGCAATGGGGATTGGACTTCATCAGGGTCATCAATCCAAACTTGAGCCAAGGCCACAAGTGAATTCTCACAACAATGGACTATTTCACCAAGTGGACCGAAGTAGTAGCGCTCAAAGAAGCAAATGAGTCTAACATACTAGACTTTTATGAAGGAATAGTGACTAGGTTCGGTGTGCCAGCCACTATCATATCAAACAATGCATTGGCATTCATAGGTTCCAAGATTACAGAATGGGATGTCAAGAATGGAATCTATTTGAGCACCTCTTCAAATTATTACCCACAGGGTAATGGATAGGCAGAGTCCACGAACAAGAATTTGCTAAGAATCATCAAAAGGACTCTGGATGAAAATCAAAGAACATGGCATACCAAGCTAAAATCAGCGTTATGGGCTGACAAAATAACACCAAAGAGGTCTACAGGTAATTCTCCCTACAAGTTGGTCTATGGGAAAGAGGCAATATTGCCTATATCATTAGAACTACCTGCATTGGAGCTCATGAAGCATTGGAGTTGTCTCGAGTTCAAACCAATGGAGGCCGTGTATGCAGAGTTGATGGAATTGAAGAAATCGAGAGAACATGCGCTTCAAATGATTGAAAAGGATCAGGCCTTAGTAAAAATATGGTTTGATAAGAAGGCAAGAGCAAGGACCTTCCAGGAGGGACCTAGTTCTGAAATGGGATGCAGATCGGGCAAAACCAGGAAGGCATTCCAAGTTTGATGCCATTTGGAGTGGCCCCTACATGGTCACGGGATGTAAAAGTAGTAATGCCTTCCAATTGTCTACATTGGATGGAGAAGAACTCCCGATTCCGGTTAATGGAATCTATCTTAAACATTGCTACTAAAAGGAAAAGGTTTACCCTTGTAAATATTAGCCTAGTTTTCAATTCCTCTAAGTGTGTATGCACATTGTCTTGTTGTAGTTAGGTTTCAATTTCCCTAAGTGCTTTGGCACAAGTTTTGTTGCTCTCAGGTTGAATTTCTATAGTTCAGCGTGCTCTCGGAGAAGGAGTTGCGTATCATGCTCGGATCAGATATCAAGTTGGTTTCAGGTTATTTCTTATGACTCCATGCCCAATGGATTGCTAAAAGGCCACTGATCTTCTACCTAGCAGGCAGGTGATCCCGTTGAGTCACCAAATTGTTGTATATATCTCCCCCCGGGTAAATATAGACAAACAGAAGAATATGGAAATCAAAGAAACTCAAAACCCGACATTTATTGCATCACCAATAGCCCCTGGCGTAGGTTGGAGGCACAGATCGAAAAAGATTTGACATGTAAAAAGTTGCGCCCTGGCGCAGGTTGGAGGCGTAGATCAGAAAATGTCGACATGTAAAAAGTTACGCCCTGGCACAGGTTGGAGGCACAAATCAGAAAATGTCGACATGTAAAAATTTGCACCCTGCACCAGGTTGGAGGTACAGATCAGAAAATGTTGACATGCAAAAAGTTGTGCCCTGGCGCAGGTTGGAGGCGCAGATCAAAAATGTCAACATGCAAAAAGTTGCGCCCTGGCGTAGGTTGGAGGTGCAAATCAAAAAATGTCGACACCACATTTTCAGCACCTATGGCGCACTTAAAAGTATGTTGACATGAGGATGGATGCGCCAAGGCGCACCTTCAGGAGGCGCAACATTTTGAGTGTTGACCCCCGAACCTAATAGAAAGCAAACCCTGACCCAGATATTCAAATGGCCATAACTTTTCACAGGGAGCTCGGATTCATGCAAGGTTGGAATTTTCGGAAAGCTTACAAGGTCCTCTATCCAACTACAATTGGATATATTTAATTGGGTGAGAACAAGTTCTTCAAAAATGCAAAATACAATTCGCCATTTTTTGGGTTTGCTAGGGTTCTCACCTACCGCCATAATGAGATGAATTAAATACAATCTGGAGGTGGTTGGGGTAGATTTGGAATTCCTCTCTCTTCCCTCTCTCATTCTTCCTATAAATTATAAGGAGGGGCTTCTTTCTAAAGGTTGGACATTCTTGTTTTGCCCCTCCCTTCTTCTCTTTGGCGGGTGAATTTGTGGAGTTCAAACCTCCCATCTAAAACTATAATGCAACTTTTCCTCTTGACATTTTATAGTGTATTGTATCAATATTTGGAGAAAATAATGCATGTTTGTGGATGATTCTCAACCCTCTCTGTGTTCATTTGCATCCTCCTGATCTTTCACTACAAATTTGGTTATCTGTGCATGATCTTGCATCGCATTTTAATGGTTTGTGTTTATTGGCAAGATAGGTGTTCTTCATTCCTCGGTGCATCACCTTTGTTAGTTTAGGTTTATTTTTATGCATCTTCTTACCCTGTCTCCTTGGCAAGTTAGATTAGGTTTTTGAGTAAAACCTCTACATTTTTATGTGTGCATCTGAACAGAGGAATAGGAACCGGCCTTCATTCGGAGAGCTTTCTGATTCGCAAGGTCCCACACTTGGGAAAAGCTCCATGTTATGCAATCACACTGAGATTCTCAACCCATCGAGTTGCGGACATTCGAAGTCTTTGTGATTTGCCATCAACAATAGTATATGATGTCGGCCAAAAATATATGTAATTTTTGAAAAAACATTCTTTTACAATAGCAGAGTTAAAACGACCGGCTCGGCGAAAAAAATTGTCCTCACAAAATATAGGTGCAAACAAAAATTAAAAAACTTGACTTTTTTGAAAAAAATACGATTTTGCTAATTTTGTATGGGATTTTTATTTTTATTTTTGAAATTTGTTGATGTTAGTAGTTAAAATGATCATCTCAATGATAAATCTGTTCTCCCAAAATATGGCGTAAGCGAAAAAAAATCTCATACTCTTTTTTTGCTTTTAATCTGGATGGTACCGTTTTGTTTCACTATCGACATGTAGCATAAAAATTGCTACCAATTGACTGTGTTTAGGTGAATTTTGTGAATTCCTATTTCGCGGGAATGGCGAATTGACCCCTAAAATTGACTTGCACCCAAAAAAATTTGGTGAATTGGTCCTAACTTGTACCCTAAAAATTTACCAATTTCAAATTTCAAAAATTAGAATATTCGTGAATTAACGAATATTCATCACTAAAATTTTCCTTGATGTAGTTTTGTAAGGCAATGACATTCTCATGATCTTTTAAATGGATGTCTTGATTGATCCGACTCTTTTTTTGTAATGCCTTTTGTTTATTTTATGGGTTGTGGTTTATTTTATTACTCTATTGCAAATCTTATTGGTTGCATCTCTATGTAAAATTTGTTTAACATAAAATAAGAAAAAAAAGAAATCTCTTTTTGGCATTTAACTGCCATATGAATTTAAAATCTTTAAGAAAAAGATAATTCCTAAAATCCTATGTAAATATCCCTTTTGTTTTGGATTTAACTAAATAAGCATTACTTTTGTATTGTACATATATTGTGATGCTTAATCATATTGATTAAGCATCACAATATATGTACAATACAAAAGTAATGCTTATTTAGTGATTAAGTTATTTGAATTGAAAGTTTAATGTTGAGGTCAACAATAGTATTAAATACATATGATCATAATTTATGAAAAAATGAATATGATCATTGATAATAGGTTGATACAATGATTCATAACATCGTGTGTTGAATTAACTATTACATTTGACAATGTATTTTTGAAATGGATTAAGTTAAAATATTTGTTGGATTGAGTGAAATTTTATTCCAATATCAATTTTTATTTTACAAATAATAATTAAAACATGAACAATTTACTCCACACTCATTACATTTAAATTAAATGACGTTCATATATATGAAAGGGCAAATATTTTGTAAGACACTACCATTCTAATATTAATGATATTCCAATATACATTAACATATTTCCCCCACAAAATCTTCTACGATCCAATTTACTCGCTATTCCATTTGGAATACTTACATTCCTTGTAAAACTATCCTTTTTAAAGGTAAAACCAATAAATGCATTTTTAAAAGGTCAAAAATAGGATACATACATCGTTTACAACCCAAACAATGAAAGCCATTGTGCCCCTTAAATGGTCTAGTATTCAAATGCTGCGAAGCTTAAACACGCGACCATATGATAAGCACTCTGCAGTACACCCCAGCACATATTCATCAAAGCAACACTGATACTGAGATAAACATAAAAGGCCAAAGAAGTCTACATGTACTCCCAGCTGAACGATGTGAAGATAAGTATGTGTTCATCAAATCAATAATTCAATTACACCATTGTTAGCAGGACTTTTCTAAGAATAAAAATTCCAAGAAAAAGTAGTTACTATTGACTCTAAACAATGGTTTTATGTTAATCTTTCTTATATAGGAAGTTGAATTGTTGACCAATCATTGAATATTACTATAATAATTGACTATGGACTTGCGTAAAAGTTGAATCTCTTATAAATGATAAGTGATTTTGAGTGGAAGACAGATGGAATATTAGAGTCTATGGTGCATTAAAAAAAATCAATGCATTTAGAAACAAACAATTTACCTTCCTTATTATAGTATAGATATCTCAAATATATTTAAATAACATAGAGATATCAATTTCAAGGTCCTTATCTTGGATTTTTTTGATACCATATTGATTAATAATGTCATTATCTTGAACTAATTTTCCACTTTGATTGGTGCAAGTTGTCATCAGTTTAGCTGCACCACAATGTCGGGCTCAAAAATTCTTTCGAGTAAAAAAAAAACAAGGCAACTTCAAACTCTACCCCGTGGTCAATATAATACAATATTCTGATTGAAATCTTCAAGCAAAAAGAAAACTCTTAAGTGATGGTCAAATAGACCTTATTTAAGGTTGAAATTGTCCAGTGATGATCAAATGGACATTAAATTTAAGGTCAGAAATTAATTGGTAATAACTCACGTACATTAGAATTTGCCGCCACCATCCCAACTGCCATTGTAGAATGCTACAATTCCAAGACACGAGGCATTTTTGAAAACTTATTCGAGAATTTTGAAGCCACATAAAAGAAAAAAAAGTCAAGCAAGCAAACATTCTCATTCGCAACCAATAAAACATTTTATTATTAAAACCGTATTATGAAACATATCATCAAGAATATATAATAAAAAGGTATCATGAATACCCACATAATAACTTCAAAAACTTCATATCCATATTCAGCTGTAAAACAGCACATTTCTACAAGAGATGGAAGATGAAACAACTTATCAAGTTTTTCACATTTCCGGATAGAAGAAAGCAGTGACATGCTCAACAAAAGTGTAATAATAAGCAGGATGCAAACAAAATTTTACATTTTTCAATGTTCAAAGCTGAACTCCTTTAATTTACACAACTTTCATATGAAGTTACAGCTTAAAATAGGCATGTTGAACCAAATGGGGTTCATTCTGCACCGGCCTAAAGTATCCTTGTTAGCCACCACATTAAACCCCAATACATAATATTAATTTACAAAAAAGATACAATTAAAAACTCTGGGTTGGAAGCCTAAGAGGACAGAAAATGTTACCTAAATCCCGTCCTGCAAGAAAAACCTTGAGAAATGGTATTCATGGCCGAAAAATTAGATGATAAGAATCTTAGCACCTCCCTAGTCACAGCAACCCTTTTAACAGTAGAACTCTACTTCTTATATGAATCAAAGATCAAATGAGAATTCAACTCGATGTCGACTCATGCTAGTAATGTATGCAATCTGGAAAGCCAAGGCATAGAAGCTACAACCCTGTGAGAATTTTTGCAGTGTGTGTTTAAGCCCTTGTAAATCTTAGCTAGAACTGAACTTTATGAATACAGATTGAAGCGAGAGCAGCTCAACTTCTATAGACAATGCACTCAACTGCTTCTTTAACTTCAGCAATGCTTGCTCTTTTACCACCCAGGGATTCCCGGACCTGCATAGAATATGAAAAATTATACAAATGTCACAACTGCAAAGCCTCCAACATAGTTACCAAATACGGTAAAATCATAAAGATTTTCTGTATTTATCCATTTTTTCATTCAATCGCATAAAATTTTGTATTTTTGGTGGTAAAATCTTAAAATACAGGATCTAGAAAATTTATGTTATTTATTATTATTTTATATCATAAATGTTTAAATTATGAACACTTCCAAGATTTTATGGTCTGAAATTAAAAGGATTTTCATTTTTCAGTATTGTTTAGAAGGTTTTCAACAGTCCCTGAAAGATTACTGACACTGTTATTTTTTCTCGTATTTTTTTATGAACCATCTTTTTCCATATTTAAAGATCATCATTTAATACTCTCTGTACGAAAGTTGCTACCTTAATCTCAATATGCAACTCAAGCACCCACCCCTATGGCAAGAGCTATCTCCATGAGTTGGGCTTCTCATGATCATATATGCTCTGTTAAGGGATACATAATACGGACAGAAAACCGGGTAGTGACCATCTGACATTCACATAAGCCCCAAAAATAAATTAGGAATAAACCCACAGTATGACATGGCTTACTGCCTTCCTAAGGATTGCATACTTTCCTCCCCACATAATTTGCTCCGTGATGAAAATATTTGTCAAATAGATTAATACCTTAACAATGAGCCAGACTCTCAGTTTGGAGCTTTAACTATGTGTGTCAATACTAAGTTCTAGCAAGCTTTTAAGTCCCCTGTTTATATAAAAATGCTCTTTATAATGTAAATGGTCATATATTAGCATACTTATTTTAGATTAATTTATGTAAAATATGTCGAGAGGTATCATTCTCGAGGCGCTTATTCCATTTATGTAACAAATTAAAAATAAACGCCTCAAGAATGATACATCTCAGAATATTTTATATAGATTAATCTAGGATCGATATACTAGTAGCATCCGTGGGAGATCCATTATACATAACTTGATACTAAAAATAAAATTAAGAACAAAAGGTGGGCATTTAATTCGCACATGGATGAATAAAGTTCTAGCAAGCTTTTAAATCCCATGTTTATGTAAAAACGCTCTCTATAATGTAAAAGGTCATAAATGGATAATAGAGAGTGGAGAAAGCAAACCTTAGCTTTGAGTGCTGCAACAAACATATCATCCACCACAGAGGATTGGATAGAGTATGTGTCAAAGTGGAGAGCACTCAATATCTGCATTAAATTAAGGAGTACATCATCTCTCCAAGGACATTGTATCTCTATTAAAATGTTATCCTGCTCAATGAATGAAACCTGCACATCTGATGCTGCACAGACATTAATTTGGTATCCTTGCAAGTCACAAAATTTCCTCTTCTCCACTCTTTGACTTTTACAAGTTGGCTTTGTAGCTGTTAATATCCAGCTGAGTTCCTCATCTAAACACTGCACATTGTTTATGTTTCCATCAAGTCTTGTCATCCTCTCTTCTGTACACATCCTCTTTAGAGAATTTGGATTTCTGATACCAATTTCTGTCTCCATTTGCTTGTTGGAAGTTTCCAACTCCTCTACCCGCCTCTGAAGTTGCCGTAGATACTCTATGGCATCTGCTAAGATTGATGCCTTGTCCATCTGCAGTAAGATGTTTAGATATTATAAGAACATGTGTAAGCTGCTATAGCAGTTCTTGAACCTTTAAACACAGGTTGATATGCTAAGTAAATGGATTCCCATTGACAATTTTCCTCAACACACAAGTATATTCTAAAAACTACTTCTGAATGCATAGGAGGTTTAAAACCCATCTCCCGGCTTTGTATCTTCTGGGTAAGAATTCTCACTTTCAAACATCCAATTTCTTTATAAATTCCAATTAAAAATATGGTTTGAGCAATGTTTTTCAATGAAAACAAATTGTAATGCAAACATACTCTCTGTTTCAAGATAGTTTATAAATGGCAGACTTTACTTTAGTAATTATATTTATTTCAACTCAAAAATAGCTCTGCCAATGAAAAATACTATTTATGGATCCCAAAATAATTTGACTTCTCTTGAAAAGGGACTTTACCTTAGTAACAAATGGAACTAAAGACCGGAGAGCTATAAACTTCTCATTCAATTTTTCTCTCCGCCTGCGCTCTGCTAGTACATGGCTAACACTCAGATCATCATGCCCAATTCTCCGACCCACTAGTTTGCTATCCAAGTCTTCTTCCATGAGTTTAAGTGAAATTTGGTCTCTGTATTTGCTATGGAGATAACGAATGCCAAGCAAGACCTTTTCAGTAATTTCTGGGGATAATTACTGTTTTTCTATCAAAGACACAGTTGCCTTTCTTTTTCCACTCTGTAAAACTGCCCTGTTGCAAAAGTTTTAAGTTCCCACTTTTCCTTGGTTTCAAATTAATTGCACCCAAATTTGACAATTCACTGGCTTTTGGTCTAATATACTGGACAAAGTCCGGGAATAGTGAGTGTCATCCAATGTCTGAGGTGCTGATTCCAGAATGTTATTAAAATCAGTTGAATTTTGCTCCAAGCCCAACAGAGCATGCATCTCCGGCGCTGAATAGGTACATAGCTGAGGGTTAACAATGGACTGAGATACACATTCACTTGAAATACCAGATGCTTGAAGTCCATGACTCACATCCTCCTGCATATATGACCAACTTTCAAGTGAATTTGGATTTACATTTACATTGTCGCCATTTTGGTGCTTGTGTAGGACCTGCAAGGAATCCTTCCTGCTTGTTGAGGTAAATTCAGGACCAGGAATATTAGAACAGTCCTCAAGAGGTGTAGTTTTGAAGTCTTCATAAATTTCCACTTGCATTGATTCGTTTCTGAGTTGGAGATACTCAGTGTCTTTTGGATCGAATGATTGCAAAGGAAGTTGCAGATGTTCCGAATTTTGTAGAAATTGGCCACAATCTGTAATAGAGGATCCACCATTATTTTGAGCTACACATACAACAGTGTCAGGCGGTATCAAGGCTGGGATCAATCCCACTTGATCTTTATCATCTCTGTCTGAGACTTGAGGGCTGGAAGTTGATTGATCCGAACATATCAATCTCTGATGGTCCATACAAAAACTCATCATGTGTTGGACAAGCCCAGGATCTTCTCTTACCTGATAATAGAATTTGAAGGCTATCGAATTCAGTTTGGAAAATATTCTAATATTTATTTACCATTTCTATGAGGTTAAAATTTATTAGACACAGTAACTTTTACAAATATGGGACCGAGCAGAAAAATCTCCGAATCACAGATTTACTATGCAATTTTGGAACTGTGGAGGATTTCTTGTACCTTAGATCCACTATTTTTTTGAATAAGAATACGTAGAATTAACCCAAATAAATCGGTGGTTTGTAAAGTAGTACTCACATGAGTTTGAAAGGCTGACTGGTCAACCAACCAATGGGCTGTTTATCACTTTTTGGGATGGATTTATCATTGGTTGGCTGACCAGTCAGCCTCGCAAACTCATATGATGTTTAGGTTTAGCTAAGTAATATTGTTCAAGGAAAAGGACTACTAGGGTCTTAATTGTGAAGAAGTTAAGCATATTACCAGTTCTGTCGCGCCTAGTTCCAATACACCATCTGTGAGAGGAATGCATACAACAGTCTGCAACAAGATATAAACCCTGGCAGTCAACACGATTTGGGTATTCCTTACTCATTTTTAAATGCAGTGCAACGAAAGCTAAAGAGAGCTTCCATATGATCTTAAACTTAATAGGCACTAAAACTGAAAATACCTGAATACAAGCACTCTGAAACAAAGGGATGATATCGTCCGCAGCAACAATTACGAAAGGAAAACCAATGTTAGTGTGAAGATGAACAGAATTTCACCAGGCTATTGGTGAAATCTATCAAACAATATTCAAGTTAAATATCCGATACAATATTAAAAAAAGGTATGACACTAATTTTTTTTCTAAAAATCAGAGCATGTACAAGGAAATTCATTTACTTCGATCTTATGCAAAGCAGCAGAATTCTTGACGTGTAGACAAAGCTGTATACAATACAGCATGCATAAAAAAAAATCTATGTATTATGAAAATCACACATACTTAATACAGGCGATCCTTAACTAGTACCCACAAACACCATGAGACCCACACTCTGCATCAATCACAAAATTAATAAAAAACAGTTTTTACTTATCCTGATTTTGTAATTGGTGCAGAGCGTGGATCCGTGGTATTTGCACGTGCTAGTTACGGTGAGCTCTAATACACAGACATGAAATTGGACAAAATGGGTACTACACCGAACAACTCCTATTAACCATTTTGCTTACTTTCAAACCCAGTAATGCTTTGAACCAATTCATTTGTTCAGATCTACAAAATATTAACTCAATTTCCTTGTTCTAGAATTGCTTTTTTGAAGCAGTGGTAATGGACTTCAATGTTTATGAAATACAAGATTCTTTGTAAGTAGGAATATATGATCATCATCAAGAGATGCGTGGCTTGAACTTAAAGTAAAGTCAAAGCATTTTTCTGATCCATATGCTTCATAGATTGAATTGACTCCTGCTTTATACTTTGCTTCTGTGAATGACAATGCAATTGTGAATGACAATGCAATAGTTGATGGCTTGCTGCTCCATGAAATTAAAACTAATCCCATGTTTTATAAGTGTCCTGAGGTAAATTTCCTTTACTGTAAACAACCTGCCGAATCTAATTCTAAATCTCCAATCATCCTTTAGACTGCATTGGGAAAATATTCAATCTTGATGTGCATTGTTCCTTTTATGTCTTTTAAGACTATTTATTCTTCCTTCCAATTGGTAACTTGGGAGATGCTCTAAACTATAAATACAACATCAATAACATAGTTTATATCCACTTACTGTTGGTAAGGTATGTAAGGTTCTTGACTGTCTTTCTAAGTTTTTCATTTTTCAACTATGCTTGTGTTATTCCTTCTGATTATGAGATCCTCAATATATGGCCAAAATCAATGTTTACAATCTGATTAAATAATCAGTTCATACATCTATGTTGTTTTACTCCTCAAAACCAAATTGCCCTAGTGAGTTTGCTGTACATGCATAAATTGTACAAAATAAACAATATTTTTAACAATTTATTGGAGATGGATGATAAAAACTAGCTTAGCAAGAAGAGCACGTGGGAAGACTTTGCTGTCAGCTTCATTAGCTTGGCATAGCCACACCAAACGCCCCTGGGAAAATGCCCGTCTAGGTAATCTACACAACCCACATTCATATTTGAAACTGAAACACGACGTGTTTAATTATTTATTCTAGTGCATATAATTTTCAATTTATAGATTCGCAGTCTATAATATTCATGCAGGTTTTTTCCAAAACAGTCTATTTCTCATATTATTTTTTTAGTGTAAATGATCTGTTACCTAATAATTTATATGAATCAATATTCATTGTAATACTTCGATATTCAATCAAAAGTAAAAATGCAAAATATATATAACCTATTTGCACCCTATTCCTTGCAATTATCATAGCATTAAATAAACTTTCATGACAGGTATGTATATTGCATTTGCTCCATAGTTAAAAGAGATTTGGAGATTGTGTTAGCAGCCATTCAATTAAAAGTACTAACAGTGTTATTCAAAGGGAAAGGTTGGTTGTTGAATAGCTTGCTTCCCAATATCTTATCATTCCAAAGTATCAGTTTATTGATTTCAAAAATAATTGATAGATTTATTGTCATTTTGTATTTTTCATTTAGTTTTATATATAAGTTATATTTCTTTATCATTTAAAAATTTATTATTAAATATGTGATTACCACTCTTAAATTAATTTTTATACCAAGTGCCATTAAAAGAATGTAATCATTATAATATATAAGGAAATATGTTAAGACAAAAATATTATATAGTTATCATCAATAAAATATGAAGTTAGTGTAAAATATTAAATTTGATAAAATAATTTGGTTAATCTAGCAACAAAAGGAATGTAATCATTATAATGTATAAGGCAATATGTTAAGACAAAAATATTATATAGTTATCATCAATAAAATATGAAACTAATGTGAAATAATATTCAATAAAATAATATGGTTAATCGAAATTAAATAAACAATTATTAAGGATCAACTTTTATCAAATGTAATGTGGTTGATCTAAATTAAATAAATAATTATTAAGGATTAACTTTTATCAAGTGAAAAAGACAGTATTAAAAAAAAGATGAGGGATTGTTTCTAATATAGTAGATAAATTTCAAATGTTAATATTAAATTTGAAAAAGTTAATAAAATTTAACTTTCAATCAATTTTATTTTTTTAATAATTATACTCTTTATTTATAAACAGCTCCCTCCTTTCTATAGTGTATATTTTTTTACAACTATTTTAAAACCTTGAGGTAGGGTGTGAGCATCCAACTTAACATATCACTACCTTTGTTTATCTACATTTACATATAATTATTCCTCATAATTTCTTAAAGTAAAAATATTTATCTTTTTTTTCAAATTACTCTCTAACACCTTATAACCTATCACTACCGGTGTTTAATGTAATAATTTGTCCTTATAATTTCTTAAAGTAAAAATTATTTATCATTCTTTTCAAATTACTCTCTAACACCTTATAAATGATATTTATATAATCACAAAGTGTGAGAGGATCCAACTTAACCTATCACTATCATCCTTTAATGTAATCATTCTTCCAAATAATTTCTTAAGATAAAAATATTTATGGTTCATAAATGATATATGATAGTTCATTTTTATCATTAAATTTTATGATCATTTTTTACATTTAATTCAAATCAAATTTTTATGCTAATTAAAATTTTATGATGATTCTCTAACATTGAATTCTGATTGAATGTTTAATGATAATTTATAATTATAAATGTATTTTATTATGTTGATAGGGTATAATTTATAATGATATTTAGGGATGGTATAATTCATGCAAAATAATTTTTGTTAGGAGAATTTAATAGAAAATTTATAATATCTTAGACATGTGGTGAATCTAGTTTAGAAGTTGTTTGTTTTCCAACAAAAAAACATGTTTCAAATGATTTTTTAAAACCCTACTTAACAATAAGGTAAGATTGAATAAAGAAGATAATGAAATCATTAAATAGTGTGATAGATGAAATATTTAAAATATATATTTCAAACAGAATATAATAATAATTAATTAATATGATACCCGACAAATCCACAATATGAATTCTAAAATGAATATTTGATATAAATAAATAAATAAAAAATATTTATATTAATTATAAAACAAATAAAAATATATATAATGACATATTTACAATTACTGTACTAAATATATTAGTATAATAAATTCCTTACAAAAAGATTTTGCAACCGAACACCATCACTATGAAAATGAATGTAAAGAAACCTCAATAAATACTTTATCCATAAAATCATTTTCTCTTTAAAAACGAATCTTTTAAACGTTTACACTTGTGTATGTCCAGTTTTATGAATTCATCCCTCATACCTTTGAAAACTAATCTTTTACATTGTCTCGAAAAAGTCTATTATATGTCTCGTAATTAGGTTTTCCTAAAGCAATTACAAGTTTTGTAGAGGCCCTTCATGTGCAAACCTTCACGGGATGTTTTTTTTTTATTATTATTAAATCTTAGAAATCAGCAATTTCACAGGTGTTTTTTGTTATGCTGTTTAAAATTTGTGAGATGTTTTAATGAGTTTATATTGTGATTTGTTTCGTTGTGGTTATTTGTATTTTGAGATTATAAATTTGAACTTTGTTAACTCTTTTATATTTTAAAGATTTGGTTAATTAATATTGTTATGTTTTTTCAATCATTTTAAATGTTTATTAATATTAGAAAATTATGTGACATTTTAATAATGTTTGAGGAAATCTTAAATTTAATTAATATAAAATGTAATATTGTTATATAAATATGTCTCATTTTTGTAAGAAATAAGTTTGTTTAATTTTTATGTTGAGTTGAAGAAGTTGTATTCAAATAATGAAAAAAAAACATATTGAAAAGGTCTATGAATGTTATGTTTATCGGTGATTCGTGGGTTCGGTAAGTAATGAGGCTGCGACCATAACATGTCATTAGACATAGTATACATGTGCGGGCATTTGTTGGCCTATGTGAAAGGGAATGTTGGGGATTATGGTTACTATCCGTCTTAGAAGTGAATGCGTTTTTCTCTGAATTACCCTCTTTTGTGGTATCATAATTGGAAAAAATCTCATTTAATTGGTTGTAAATAAATACCTCGCCACCTCTAATTGGATATGCATCTTCACTACATTTTAGAATTTCACCTATGACAATGAAAATCTTATCCATTCAAAATTAAGAATCACCACACCTTCAGTACTATCTTAAAGTCAATAAGAAAAATTAAATTAATTTATGACATGTCAACTACACATTAATTTTTTGTTCAGAGAGATGGTAGCTAATAAAGTAGATGATCCGAAAATGTGGATTGAAAAAACTACACAATTAATACTATTTCTAGAGTCTGTGAAATAGTATTAAAACTACTTATGCACGACTGATTTACATTGGATGCGCCCTCTCCAAGACCCCACCCACACTCCCGAAGGGGAACCAGTTTCTCAATACGGAATCCTGAAATTCCTGGTAACAAAGTTAAGTACTGCGTAAAAACAACCCTGCAAGACGAGGCTCATAAAAAAACTTGTGGCAAATGCACTCGAGTATTTTTGACTACGATAAAGAAGCACACGTTTTTGGTGCTATCTTTTCTTACGACAAGACAATTGACAAGATGGGAATCGGGAGTAAAATCGGAACCGTACATAGGTACTTAAAATATAAACTAATGTTTGAAATGCATTTTGTACCATAACTGTTGCAGCCTGGCAGCTGCAGTTGAGTCCTTTCACAGTACACTCCCTCTCTCTGTCCGCTGGACCCTTCCTCGCTTCTGCGACACAGCTGTTACATTGGGCAGAGGTTTTACTGACCGACTGTTCGGCCCACTGTGTTTTTCCGTCAAAGTAAAGGACTTCCCAAATCCAATGCGAGAACGGACAAAATATCGCGAATCTTGTCCACGTTCCGTGTGGGCCCTGCAACTAGTCTTTTCCTGAGCAAACCCTAATTCTCAGTAAAGATCGTGCCCTAAGTAATATCATTTTCATTTCTTCACCTTAAAGCGATAATGGAAGCAGGCAAATGGAGTCTAAGCAGAAGATTCTATGTTTACAGACACAAGTTGCTTTCCGTAGCGCTCTACTACGTGTCCAACAGCCAAGAGAACATTTGGCTGTTTTGTTTTCTGTACGGGCTCAGATTTATTCCCCCGATGCAGCAGAATCTTGGTTAACTGTGCCCTCGCAATAATCGAAACAAGGAAACTGCGAATATGTTTGAAGTTCGCAGGGGCAAAGCAATATACGGATAGAAAATTAGGGAACTGTGTTCAGTTACAAAATAATAGTAGTAGAAAACTGTGCATTGGTTTCCGATCATGTCTTGTGAAAAATATTCGATTACATGATGTGACTAGACATATACGTTGCAAAAATCGGTATTTCGCACAAATTTTTCTATAACTTCAACAAGATTGGAAATAGAGAATATGCATGTTTTACTATAGATCCTCATTACTTCATCCTTTTTGCTTTTTAAAACCAAAACTAGAAGAATGTAAAGAGAGAATATGCTAAGAAGGTAGTTTAGTTTACAGAGCAGGGTTTATAATTGTAGATCCAACCTAAAACTTGAATAAGGAAAGCGCAGTTTATTAGCCCTCGTCTCAGGAATAAGGAAAGTTCAGTTTATTAGCCCCTTCTCTTATACTAACTGATTACACAGAATACGATTGGATGGTGTAGCGAGTGGATTAACTGTTGAGTTTGCTGGATGTTATTAGAATCTACGTTGAATGGTAGTTCACAGCGTTTTCAAATTTATTAAAAAAACGATACAAGTTTACCAATAATGGTATGTGTGCATGTATGAAATGAATGCATTTGTAGTAAAAAAAGATTTGCAGCGGAATTTAATGGAATGTAGTAAACATATATATTAATGAATTGAATGGGAACAGTAAATACCCACCCCACGGCAGGGGAGAAAGTATAAGACATGCAGACCAAGTAGTACCACTCAGTGTCGGTGAGATCTTCGGGAGACAAGGAAGCGCAGGGCCTCCTCGCAGGCTGATTGGATTCCGCAGCAGAAAGAGACTCGTAAAGCTCTCTCAATTGCACGCTTCTCTGCAGGCAAAGCTGTTCGGGACTCAGCTCCATGGGCTGCACAGTCTTTCTCGTCTTTATGTCTCCATTGTAGTATCCACCGCTCCATTCCAGCACCCTGTTTCATTTCACACAAAAACCCCCACAGTAAGCATCAACACATCCACCACCACCTTACAACTTGGATCAGATATGTATATCAAAAAGTTTTCTCTCTATACACACATACCCTTCTTGAGGAGAGAGCTGCCAGAAGATGGAATATGTCCACTGTATGCTCTGTACAAGTGCCTCCAACTGTATTGTAATGAGTTTATTTCTTTCCTGGGCATCTGTTCCAGAAGAAGAAGCCATAACCATTGCCACACACATTCCGTTACCTCATTCCTTAACCTCTCACCTCTCACCTCTCACAACACAAAAACACACACACACAGTTCACTCTCAACGCTCTAAACAAGGCAACATGCCAGGTAAAAAAACAAAAAAGGAACTGTTTGAAGCTACACCCTTCTGCACTAATAATGGAAAATGTCAACCTCCGATTGCCCTTGTCTCCATCCTCTTCTTTTCATATAGTGTAAACTTTTACTGCTATCCCTATGGGATATGGGGTTAGTTGCTTTCTGGAAAGAGCCTCACTTATTAAATGAGAATACTAATTTATAGTGTATCATGGGGTATTTAGAAGGAAAGCAACGCCTCACCTAATTAGCTGCTGACGGTCCCCATGACAGTCTCTACAGTCCTCAACAGAGAAACTGTAAGTCAACAATCTGTTTTGACCGGCTGGCGGCTCTTCTGATTAGCCACCACTTTTCTCACGTGGGCAGCTTGATATAGACAGGATAAAAGCAAACAAAAGTGTCCCTTTCTGTTTTATTTCACTTCTTTTTAAGCTTTAAACCGAATCTAACAAAATATTATCTTTTTCACTCCTTTAAACCAATTCCAGGATAATACCGACGATGTGTTTCATCCAGAATCCAGATGGAGACCGTGTCCCTGCAATTAGTATTTTTAAGGAGAAGATTACTTTTTGCTTAATTCAAAAGCAGAGCCAACAAAATCCGCCGTGAAAGGGAGCATTTCTTGAAAAGCGAACCGTCTTTTTAATTTTGAGTTTTCTCTGTTGATGTTATTTTTTTTGGGTTACCTTTCTCGAAGTTTGCATGGCTGATATTACGTTCATGTTTTTTCCTTCTCGGAGTTTGCACAGCCAATGATTTTGTCTGGCGTTTTCGTATTTGTGTACCTCGGCCTTGGAAGAGAATTTTGTAATTATAATTTTTATGCTTTCACTGTTTTTGGATAATATTGTGTGTGATTATTCTATTCTTTACTATTTATCAGCATTAAACTACCAATATTTCAGATAGATTCTTATGATTTATCCATCATTCAAAAAAAAAAAAAGCATAATCCATCAATCATTCAAAAGCTTATTCATTTTTCCCAACATTCTACATCATTTCTCATAATCTACCTATCCATCTCAATTTTTCTATTATCAAGAAAGAGGAAAACTTAAAACTAAAAAAACACACAAATTTGTCTAAAAATCCTATTTCATTATTATATTTAAAGGACAACATTTATTGTTTGAGATGTCCTTTTCAATAATTATAAAGCATATAGATCGAATTTTGATGCTAATCTATTCATCATGCACGTAATAATTACCTCTTCCCATGTCCTTTTATAACATGCTAATTCTATATTATATTTAAATAAGTTGGTACGATACGTTGTAGGTGGAATTTCTATATTTGTAAGAAGAATTTAATGCAACATCGCCTTAGGTTACCCACAAACTCTGCCTAGTGCCTTGATTGGGATTTGGGAGCCATTTTGGGCATTTAATTATAAAAAGAAGATCTTGTCATATTACTTACATAAATATTCAATGAAGAATGGACGTTGTCCGATTAGGACATCACTGGTTGGATTGCTCAAAGCCTGCAGGTTGTGGGAATTGTCCAAAATTTTAAGTTCATATTCTAATTTAATATTTTTGTTTGTGGTCCACTGTGGAATTTGTGGGCTTTCAACTTGTCGGGCTTTGTATTAAGTTTCCACACGTACCACTCTTCAATGATAGTGAAACAATTGCTTCTACTTATACTACCTATATCTTTCATATAATTTTATTTTATAATATTATTGGACACTCAAAGGTCCAACACTACACTCTCTCTTCCAAGCATGAAAAATGAACGACACTAGTTTATCCCTCGCACAATCAATAGCACTATATGGGAAACATAGATCAAATAATTTAATGGAATATAAAATTCTATTATTGTCTTTGTCTTTTTGCTCTCATTGCCATTGTCCTTATGTTTTTGTCTAGTTGTCATCGTCTCATAGTTTTTGTCTTTTTTGCCCTCTCTCCACCTCCCCTTTCTCTCTCACACAGTCTCATTCTCCCATTATTGGGTTTTCCCTCATGGCCCTATTGTTGACATATGGATCCACCTAGCCCAAAATGCTCCCACAAATGAGATGGCTAGGTAAAGAATTGAGACTTACTCAAATACAGTTACTTTTGTGGATTATTTTTAATTATATTTATTTATATAAATAACAATAACTAATTTTAAAAGAGGAATAAGTTATTTTTAAACTGTGGATTTCAAAAATTATTAATTTGTGGAATTGAGTAAATAGGAATCGTGAGACCCTCTCTACTTCTTTTAGTTTATAAGATTTTCATTTCAACATTAATGTTGATTGAAAAGTAAATATAGTGTGGTTGATGTTAAAGTTAATATGATTTAACACAGATTAATTCAAGAAGAGATCTCACCACCTAAGATCATATATAACTTGACAAATAATACACAACACATATACAAATTAAGTTTAAACAAAAAAGATAAACCAGACTTTGTGATCTATGGGTGGTGAGTGTAAAAGACATAGAACATAAGAAAATAGTACTTTAAAAGATCCAAAAACACTTCAATAAAAACCGGTATCCATGAAAATAATTAGTGTCATGTGAAACTAAAAATATATGTAATACATAATAATATCGGCATATAGTTTGATGATTTATACTTAAAGAAATACCTACCAAAGATAAAGTAATATATTATAACATTATATAATGACAATATTAAACAATTATGTAAGAATATCAATACTACCTCAAAATCTCATTATTGGAATATGCAATAACACATATAAATAGTACAATGTGTGGATAATGGTGACAATTGATATCTAATTAATTAGTTATGAATTATAACTATTTTCTATGGAAATATTAAACTCCTCATATTACATCCTTTATAGCTAATTCTAGATTGGGAAACAAACCAAACTAACAAGAAAACTATTTTAAGAGAATGTAAAAGTTTGAGATTTATAATAATGTGTCTCACTAAGAAACCATACACATGGATTTTTTGGACACGTGAATATTTCAAAGGGTTTTAAATCAAAACACGGTTTGGATAGAAATACTCCAATAAAAACCCCACCTTAACATTTCTTATGTTTTAATCAGAAAACTTTTGCATTTAAAAGGTTTTTATCCAAAACCATCCATATATATAGCAGCAAGACACTTTACCTCTTTCTACCAGCATTTTCAACCATAAATTATCAGATCCTTTTCCAAATGATGCACCACATCCTTTAATGCCCCCATTGCATTCTTCTATGATTGTTTCAACCTTCATTCAAACTCAAGACAAGTGGGTTGGTTTTTCAATTATAAATGGAAAAACGTGGAGGTAAACAATGTGTTTAAAGTTCGTTTTTATTTCAAATATTGATTAAATGTATGTTAGGTAGAAGTTTTAATTTGTTTCCTAAAATATATATTAAAAAAAAGTGGGAAGGGATTTTTCACTTCAAAATTGATTTAATTTATTTTGATATGTAAATGTAATTATTTTCATGCTTAGACTCTACACAGGAATGGATTTAGAAGTATCTAAACTTTAACACTTTTTAAAGATCATATGACTATAAACACTTAGCAAAAATGTTTCCAAACATATCAATATTCAATCAATCTTTCAAACATACACCCCTTTCGATCAAGAGAACCTTGATAGATTTATGGAGCACTTCGGACATAGCATAAGTAGGACTACTAACTTCAGAGGAGGTACATGAGAGAGAACCAAAAAGGTATTGAAGAGAATGTTTTCCTAATTACCTTAGCAAGTCTAAGTTTAATGTTTATTTTATTACCGAATGAGCTTGTGATCTTATGGAACCACTTGTTTACCCTAAGTTTTTCCCTACCTAAGGATACTTGCCCAACAATGATAAGGTTTTAATTTTTGTAATTATATATCGAGATTCTCTTAGGTCTTGACATTAACAATATCGATATACCCACCTATAATAGCTATGGGTTGGTAGATTTACATGTAGGAATTAATAGTTTCTAAGGGGGACTTGTAGCTCATGATACCAGATACGTGATTAGAGATAGGTATCAAGCATTTCTGCAAGGATTCGAGGTTCTGACACCCCCTTGATTTAGAGTAACAATTTGGGTATTGGCACGCAAAAATGTAGCACACTTTGTAACATCTCATGATGTGATTTAATAAAATTTGAATATTAAATCTAATTTCAAAGTCTCTATGATAATATACGACAAAATATAATTTCTAAGCACTCTAAAAATGTAATCGTGTAATCAAATGGGAGAGATAGGGAACTTATTTGATTATTCGCTGATCCTAATAGATCTAAACTAGAACAAATGATGAACAGGTTGGGAAAAATGTCAAAAATGCTCAATATAAATTATGGAAGTGGACATAGGCATCTAGGATAGAGTGAGGGCACTGGTGCTAGAGACCACTCATAGGTCCTGGTGACTATGCGAATGCTCGGAATTTGCTTTCTCCTCTGTCCCTAGGTTTTGCACTTATTCGTTGTTGATTTTACGTATGTCACACTTGGATCGCCAAGGTACCTGTAATCTATAACACAAACCCTAGTTACTGCACAAGCTCACAAACCCATCAAATTGGAATTAAAATTATATTATGTGAAGTTTGACGACCTTGGTAGTTATCGAAGGATGAAATTATGACTAAGTGTTGCATTACATTCCAAAATCCATGTAGTTTTATGTGCTTGTGTGGTTAATAGTGTCATTAGGTTGCTCTCACACCATTGATGCCAACATAGCGGGCTAAAGATAGATAAAATGCAAATATGTGGGATGAAATTCAGACCCCTTCTTATGTAGTGTATATAGAGTAATCAACCCAAAAATGTAGTCCCTTTGATAGTATGTAGATATGCTTACCCTTATGAATTTCCCGCCATAATAATGGTATGTATGTTGTGTGTATATATAGGGATATCTTATTTGAGTTTGGACAATAGTGACACAAGATGCCCACTATAACCTTGGGATAGGAGTAAAGAAAACCAAAAGACCGACCACAAATGTCAAAAATGTGAACAAGAGCAAAGAGGATAGGAGATCTTGGGCGCGGTGTCTAGGCCCGGGCATTGGTGTCCTAGGATAGGCGACGACATATGTGAGAAGAATGATAGATAGGGATCCATGTAACTTGGCCATAATTGGGTGTAGAAGTGACAGATGTGAGAGATAAAGACAATAGAAATAACCAAAACAAGTGGATGGACTAGGGAATGTGTCACCAGTGAATAATTTTCTTACTCAAGATCCATGCATATAATAACATACTTGGCGGTATAGTAAAATAGTAATATGTGCATGATTTTGTGTCTATATTTTCTCCCCCTTTATGCTATTTGAATGAAATTCAAGTAGTGTAAAGGAAGTAAGGAACATACCTGTGAGAATTCTAGAGAAGCCATGTTGTAGAAGTACACGCAAAATATAAGAACATATAGCGTGGCAAACCATGGATCAATGTGTCAATCCATGTGGCATAATTAGAGACAACAAACCATTTTAAGGAACACTTATAAAAATTGATGATTTGGTTTGGAGAATTTGGATATTTTTGAATTGTTGTCGATGGAGATTTGAAGGTGTAGGAATGATCAATTCCTAACCCGATTTTATAAAATTTTGATCAAGGGAGGATTTGGGCATCCTTCCACTAGAGGAAGAGTGTTGGGGAGAGAGGTCTAGTTTTACTCTCCATCCATGACTACATCCTCAAAAGTTCCAACAACTACAGACGGATAAAGACCACATTTAGTTTCGTGGTGAATAACCCATATAGGATCATTATAGGAAAGGTAATGACGTCTCATTGCCCCCACTCCCATGGGTGTGCAGATTTGTATAGTGCTATATGGCTTGCATGTTAAGTCATATAGAAGTGATGTAAAATGATTCTCATGTTAGGTCATTTGGGAAAGATAATGAAGTGGTGCAACTCCTAGGTTAGCTCATCTAGGAGAGATGTGTAAAGTATGTTATGTCATACCAATCGATTGATTTGAAATTAGATGTGTGCGATAGATTACTCATGGAGATAATTTTTCTTTTTTCCACCAAATTAGGTCATTAGGGGAGATAGATAGAAAGTATTCGAATAGACTAATTTTTTCCTTTGTTTGACTAGTGTGAAACAAAACATTTCAATAATGATGTATTAGGAGTATCGAATGATCATATAGTAGCTTGAGAGGGATTGTAGGGTGATCTCAATTGTATACCCCCCTTTTGGTGAAAGGGCAAGGGGTGGAGATAATGAGCACCTGGGATGAAAGTAGAGGCGAAACAATGTAGTAAAGTTGTAATATAGAAGTTGTGGTAAGATTGTGCGTATGTTGAATAGTATATATGCGAGATTATAATATAGCATTGTGAAATGTGTACATTATTGTGGTAGAATAAATTATGAACCGAATAGCAAAAATGGTGAAGAAAACAAAATAGTGAAGCTCAAAATATGAGTGAAACTGTGAGTCATGTATTAATTGGAAGAATGAGTGCGAATAGTAACTATAGTAAATGAAAAATTGAAAATTACTATATATAGTGATAGTAAAAAGTGAATAATAACTTCATTTTAATTTTTATTGAGTTATAATTTTACCTCTAAGCTTGTGAGGATGTCGTAAATTAGAGGCAACGAGGTTGACTAGGTTTGGGAGGGTAGCGACGCAATGGGCATTTTGTATAAGATACATGATATTTATCGGCGCATAGAGGAGCATGAGACCATATTTTCATGGGTGAGGTGTATGTTGGCTCATTTATATAGAGATCTATATAGATTCACACAATAGGACCATGGGGGTGGGCTTAGAGCCACCACATTGTTACATATGTGGGCCTATGAGCACATTGTTATATTGTGGTCACTCAAAGGTGACCCGTGGGCTAATTGAGCGAGACATGATATATTTGAAGAGATATGGATAGGAACCTAGAGCAGGAGGATGGATACCACTACTTATAGGTCTATGCTTGATCATATTGTTGAGAATAAATCCTACATCTTCAACTTAATTGAATAAGAAAGAAAGTAAGACTTACCTAACCTCATAATGATGGGGTTTAGAGATACCTGCAGATGTGGATGAATGATGTTTGATGTTGCTCTCCGTGAAATATGTATATAAGCTCGTTTCTGTATGGAAACCTATGCTCAAAGACACTAAACTAGATGGGATAAGACAGATATATGGCGGTTGCCTAGCAGAGGGCTAGTCCCCGAAGATAGTGGAATTCCTTACAAGGATTTCAATCCACATTCAAGAAATTAATAATATGATAATGATAAAATAAAATGATAACAAATGATATAAACAACAATGCAAAGGAAAAAGGATTCACGTTTTCCAAGGCTATATGTTGGTCGATGGTTGTTCTGATCGAGAAAAGGAGTCAAGGAATCATAGTATGGCTCAAAGGAGAAATGATGTAAACAAATATGCGCTCACAAAGGTAAGAAAAATAATGTATTTGATCCGGATAAATAATAAAATGTTATAGATGGCTCAGAGGAGCTTGATGAGACTTAATGGACACTTGTAAAGGCAAATTACTGCAGTCGAGATTGAGCTCCAAATATCGTAAAGACCATCGATTTGAAAGCAAGTCTAACAGACGAGAATCGCCAATGATTTAGTCAATCACCTGACAATTTTGGTAGATGTGTACAAGATGATAAAAAAAGAGATAGCTTAATGAAATGATCAAATAATAAAAGGGTAAGACAATGATATTCAAACGAATATGCTTACAGTTGCATAGATAAAAAATATAGAAAAGATGAGATTACCATAGAGGTGAAGCTTGAAGGTGCCGACGAGAGAGATTTGTAGAGTTAAACTCCTGAATGAGGATAATCTCTAAAGATAAAGCGAAGTGTACCAAGAGTATGGATATAATAAGGTTTCCTTGAGGATGCTTTGAACAACGTCCTGTCGAAGGCTAAGTCTAGGTGACTATCAAATGTCAACTTTGATTGTTAATTAAATTTGAATGAAGGCTTGAAATTTGTATTTATAGATTTTCTGTCAACAGGAGAATCAATGGTGATTGGGGGAATCGTTGGCGATCCGAGAGATATAGGAAATTTGTTGAAACAACCTCCCGAATCACGCATTTTGTTTGTTTTAATGAAGGGATTGTGTTAGAAAAATGATTATACGTGTTGGAAATTTTGTTAAATTGTTGAGAGGTTATAGATTTTATTTTGATTTTATTTATTTTGGGTTTGTAAGTGGTTATACGGGTATGGGAATGTTATTAAATAGTTAAGAGGTTATAGATTTCATTTTTGGATTTTTCTAATTTAATTTACACGTGATTTTGGGTGGAGAATGGTTAAGAAGGTTGAAAAATAGGCTAGATATGATTTGATTCTTATTTAGTTTGATTTACATATGATTTTCTTTGATTTAGATATGATTTAAATATAATTTAGATATAATTTATTTTGATTTAGATATGATTTATTTTGATTTAGATATGATTTAATTTAAATTTAGATATGATTTAATTTTAACTTATGTTTAGTTTTAATAAGATTTTACTGAGTGTAAGAACTATGAGGCAAATAAATACATGAAAATAAATGTTAAATGTGGTGTGATAAATGTATGATTTTCATAAGAATAATATGATGTGGTAAGTGTATGGATTTGCATGAGTTAAGTATAGTGATGATGTTGATGTTGATGTTGATGTATTTAATTAATTAATTGGATAAATATGAGTATTTGACTCGGATACGTGGGGTGTTGATATATTTAATTAATTAATTGGATAAAGATTATAAGTGTAGGTATGGGATGTTGATATATTTAATTAATTGATTAAATAAAGATTGGGGGTAGTTGAATAGGATTTAACAAGTATAATGGGGGATTTACAAAGAGTAAATATGATGGGGAGGAATTAGACTTAGGATAAGGAATTTAATAGATAAAATGATAATGATTTGATAATGGATTTAATATGTTATATAATAGTGATGTGATAATGAAAGGGGTGTTAGCGGATGCGAGACATGAGAATTAGCGGTGTTAATTTTAGGTGTTTACATTTTGCCCCTTTTTGTTGAGTGGTTTTGAGACAAGCCATGAGACAAAAATAAGATGTGATAGATGAACAATGTAGAATTATATGATGAGGTGTTCCCCCTCAAACTAGGGATTGATGAACTAAAAGAAATTGATCGTGAGTTTAGAAGAGAAAGATGTAAAGATACAATTATAAGGCATGATGAGAGATGATGGAATAATGCCCTAAGACAAGGTAGAGAAATAAGATAAATTTCATCATAAAATCAAGTGATAGGGAGCCAAATGGTTCATGTCCAATAGAAATATGATCTAACGACGAAAATGGATGTTTTTATGAGGTCAAATGACCGATGAACTATGATTCCATGCAAAGGTGGACTTACGAGACTAGGAAGTCAAGTGATAGGGGAACCAAAGGGTTCGTGTCCTATAGACATATGATTTAATAGTAGTGGGGATAAAGTTATGATTTGATGATGCCAAAGGACCATTAATTGATGTTTCCACAAAGGTGGGATTATGAGACATAGATGGAGGTCCCGACGATGGTAAAAAAAAATAACAACTTGAGGAAGTGATAAATGTTTATTTTATTGAGTAAAGTGACAAATGATAATATTGATAAGCAGGGTTGCAATTGTCAAAGTTATGTTTTTGATGATGTTTGTGTGATATTGATGTTAAAATGTTTTTCAAAACCATGGTTAAGAATGAAATTTGGATTGATTGATTTGTACATATGTGATGGGAAACAAAAAGTGAAGGCTCTTGCACTTTTGGACTTTACAATGAATGTTATCAAATGACTAACAATGAGTAGTCACATGTAGGATCTCAAATATAGATGTAATTGAAATGTGTACCTTCTAGACACGAGAAGGGTTGACACATGTAGGTTGTTGCGGAAAAAGAGAGTTCTCCTTTCAATGGTTTTATAGGAAATGCTCTAGCTTTACATTATTTTTCTGATGCAAACTAATAAAAAAGTTTTCTAATAAATGCAATGCGGGAAGATTTCATGGATGCTTTTGATATTGATATTTTGAAGGTTTGTCAAAGTAGGAAGCCTTATTACATAAGTATCCATCCTTCAAGGGTATGGTATATAATTTTGATTTTTGAATTTTGATTTTTTACCAGATAGTCATCCTTTGAGGGATCGGTCTATGGATTTGATGGGTAGTTTTACTTTGAGGGACTAGTCTACTTTTTTATGTTTTGACAATGATTTTATATTTTGAATAGTTAGCCTTCAAGAATCAACCTATTGTATTTTTGATAATATGCATCCATAAATAGTCTTGAATTTTAATTTGAGTTGAGGGAAAGACCCTAATAGACCATTTCAAGGAGGGAAGAAGGAATGTGTACACATACTACACATGTGTTCCCCAAGACATGTCTTTGGTTGGTAGACAAGGTTGATGAGTGTAATGATTACAAGGTTCCTGCTAAGGAGGAACTTATCCATGTGAAAGATGTGATGAATAGAGCCATGGTGCTCATCTTTAAGGTTTTTAAGGATAGTGATGGAAGACCACATGATTTCAAATCATTACAATGATAAGATGGATGGTGGATGGTGGAATAAGATCTTTGATGTGACTACCGTCATGACGGTCGATGTGTTAACAGTAGAAATGCTGAAAATGCAAGACATTCAAAGGTTGATCTATGCTACATGGATTGATCCAGTCAAGAGAAAAATTTCCACCTTTACTCCTTTCAAGAGTAATGACATTAAGATTTGATTAGATAGATTAAGTTTTAGTGATGATGTGCTACGGGAATGTGCAAGGTAAGAATTTCTAAGTCTTAGTAGAGAGGAGTCAACCTAGCATAAGGCGGTGGATAGAGATGACATGTGTTAAAAGGAATGATATCCTTTAGGTTAGGATGATGGAAGTTTTGATCTTGATTGATTAAATATATAGTAAATAAAGGAGGCCTTGAAAAGGATTCGTTGAAAATTTGGATGGGATATGAGAGGATGATTTATAAGGAGGAGTAGATTATGAAGCTTTGGTTTTACCTTTTCTTTGTGTATGATGATTCCAACTTTGCATGGGTTGGTGAATCGTGTTGTTTTAAGATGAGAGAACTTCAATGGAATGTGATGAGAAGACATATGAGAAATGTTTGCGATATCCGATTAAGGGTGACCCCCCTGGTTCTCGAGATGTCGATGAGAACACCGTCGTAGCTTGGGTATAGACATTGACAAGGTTGAAAGAAATTTAATGGAAGGCGCTAACAAGATTGATGGACCTTACATGGAAGGTACTAACGAGATTGATGGACCTTTAATGGAAGGTGCTAATGAGATGATTGACAAAGGCTTGCTTGACGATAGAATGAGGATGTTCCCCTGCTCTACGAGATGTCGCGAGGACATTGATTAGGGTGGAGGTATTGATGATGAATTAGGATGGTCTTCTTCTAGGAGAAGATCATTGACAAGGAAGAGTCATTGGATTATGGCTTTTAACGCTTTATAATTTTCCATATTATGACCAGGCTTCTATGATAGGCACAGGGGTTTATTTTGATTGTACCATGTAGGGTTGGGTGTTTTAATTAGTGGTAATGTGATGAGAGAAGCCTGCATGAGCCTCTCGAGGATGTCGATATAAGTCCCTTTTGGAGGATTTTTACTTGATGGAATTTTATTTTGGTTTTTATTTATGATAATTCTTAGTAGGACATATCTTACGTTTGGATGGGGTAGATTCATATATGTCGTGTAGTATTGAAACATCATAGGGGCATTGTGAGGTTGATAAGAGAGAGGATACAATGTGGAATTGATATAATTAGATGATGGATGAGGTCCCAAAATGGATGAGGAGGGACCAATTAAGGATGAGAAGGGGTACTGTTGATGTGTGCTATAATGTTGAGATAAAGGATGGGGACCCAAAATAGATGGTAAGGGTGGAATTGTAGATTTGATAGATTTAGATTGTGACAAAGGATGGGGTCCCAAAATGGATGATAATGTTGAGACCTTAGGTGATGTGTGTTTTGATTTTGTAATGTTGATTTTGGGTAAAGGAGGGGGGATTTTATTAAAGATGACGAGGAATAGGCTATGGATATGATGGTATTTGATTTTATAATGTTTGATTTAGGGAAAGGTTCTAGACTAGATGATAAGTGGGTATAGCCAATGATAGGATTGGTTACGAGAGATATGTTGTTTCACGACATGATTGAGATGTGTTATATGTATGTGAGCTGTCTAATTCTTATATTAGTTTTAAAAGTGGGTTGATGTAGAGATCCTTTATAATGAATGCATCCTTAGTAATGGTATCCAAGGTAGAGCCTAAGGGTTGTAAGGAGGTAATCGAGGATTTGTGATGGAAAAAGATGATAGTGATGTGTGAGGACCATCGAAAAGAGGATCTAGGGGTTCTAGGTTTTCAAGGGGAAGCATCAGTGATGAATGGGTCTCCTTATAGGGAAGATCACATGTAATATTGTTGATGACGTGACTCGAAGGATGCACAATACCTATATGGACTGATTCTATCAAGGGTGTTGGGTCAGGAAGACAAATAATGTCATCATGTGTGGTAGTTTCATATGAATAATAGAAATACCTAGGGGAATTAGATAAAACATGTGTAGTCTCATCTGAATCATAGGAAGACCTAGGGAATCATATGGGACATGTGGAGATTGAGGATCAAGATGACCTTCTTCGAGGGATTGGTTTTCTAATTTATTGGCCATAGAGAAGGCTTCATCAAAGGTTTAGAATGTATGGATCTAGAGAATGGATGAAATGTGACGAGAACATGATCAAGTAAACAACTCAATCATATCGATTGAGGTAGTGGGAAAGTTAATTGATTGATACTTCTTTTCCATCTGGTGATAAAGTCAATAAGGGATTTGGTTTCTAATTGTTTGATGGTAGAAAGGTCAGAGATAATGATTTTATGAGTAACATTTATAGCAAAATGATCGAGGAATAACAAAGCTAGTCTGAGTGAAAGAGAGAAAAGAGTGTCGAGGGAGGGAATTATACTAGTCCAAGGCAAGTCCTTCTAATGACATAGGAAAGGTTCTAAGCTTGAGATCCTGATCTTAACATGAGTGTTTGAAAAATAGTATGTGTTGTTGAGGGTCCTCCTTACCATAGAACAAGATGAACTCAGGCAATTCCCAATGTGGAGGACATGATGTGTATGCTACAGATGGATGAATGGGTTCATTACCAACCTCATCATAAGGGAGGACATGTTTGGATCCTTTATTAGTGGCTTCTAAATTATATAATTTTTTTAATAGATCTTCTATGAGATCATTTGAAGGATTTGATGTGAGGGGATTAATATGTGAGTGTAGATGAGCATATGATTGATTTAATTGATGAAAATGTTGATTAGGATGATGTTTTTGTGGATGGTATTGATATGGAAGTTGATAAGGGGTAGCTTGAGAGAATACAAGTTGTAATAAAGGGACATGGGGAGACATGTGGGGATGTTGAATATGTTTTTGTTGAACGAGAGGAGATGTTTGGGCCTGAGAATAAATGTGTGTGTAAGTTTGAGATGTCTGAGGTATCGAGAGAAGTAATCAAGTTGAGATAGGTTGATTAGATGAAGGATGGGAGATATTGAGACTTTGATGGGATTGTGATGAAGGAGGAGGTGTGCAAAAGACTACTTGATGGGATATATTGGACATGGGTTGAGAAAAATAATTTGGAAATAGTTTGGTTATAAAGAATAATCATAAGTTTGTTGGATGGGGTTGTTATAAGATTGTTGTATTGGATGAAGGGTGGAAGTTCCATAAGGGACATAAGATGGTCTAGATGGCTTTGGAAACATGTCAGAGCTAAATGAGGTTAAATGAGATGTGATAGGTTGATAAAATGGGTTATAATGTTGTAATGGCTTAGAGAACGTTGTTGATAACTGTATAGATAATGGTGTAAACATGTTTTCTAAAGTTTTATTACAGGGTTTATCTAGTAAGTATAATTGTAAAAAAACACACACTCACTTAATAATGAAAAAATATTGAGTGGGTTGATTTACAAACAATAGAAAAGATAGGTAAAATAGATTTTTAGATTATCTTGATTTAATTGTGAAAAAGTGAAATGTGAAAAATGGCTGAAAGGTCTTAGGAAATGGAAAGCTATGGATAGTTTTAGGTATGTTTAAAGGTAGATTCATTGATATACCTGAAGGTATGTGAGTCCCAACTCAGATCTTGTTGCCCATATGGGCATGGTATTGGGGGCTGCCCCTCACTTCATGGTCCCATAGCAACGATAAGGGTAACGGTGTTTTGCCAATATATCGACAAACATGTGATTATACTCTGCCAGAACACCATGTCGGCTTCTCCTCTTGGGGATCAAATCCAAGTAGGTATCCACCTAGGTGGGAGTGTTTAAATGCATTTTGATTATTTTTAGTGGTTTGGTTGTGTGTGGGGAAAATAAATTGAATTCAACCGATTGCTTATCCTAATTAATACTATGTGAAGCAAGAAGGTTGAAAGGTTCATTTTAAAATCCAAATCAAAATATTGTTTTTCACAAGTATAGTCAAGCAAGTAGCACAATATTGAAAGAAAAAGATGGATTTAGGACTCACCATGATAAAAGATTCCTATTTTTTAAATTTTTAGCAATTTGTGAGCAAAAGCAATCCAACAATCAATCCAAAACTCATAATGTAGAATCCCGTAATAAGGTTAGCAAAAACATAAAAGGAAGAATAGAAAGAAAAGGATAGAAAACCAGCTATAGAGTAATAAAATGAATTCAAAGAAATCATCGACGATTGTACAAATCTTTGGCAATTCACCAAATCACAGCAATTACCAAAAAGAGAGCCTACTATGAATAATATGATATTTTGAGTTCATATAAGACCTTTTTTGTTTTTTAAACTAATAAATGATTTAATAAAAACAAAGAACACCTCGATCAATCGAACTATTATGAAACAGAAAAAAATAAAGAAATAGAAACTAGAAGGAAACTACGAGTAGTAATAGAAATCACTCGGAAAAATTACAGTGATTTGGGAAAGCGCGGCAATTGAATACATCACTAACGATTACAAGGAAGAGAACCCCAAAATTAAAAATAGATGGTATTTTTATAAATTTTACAATAATAAAAAAAAAAGGGGCAAGTGTCTTACTGGGTGTGCAAGATGTTGAGAATAATTCCTACCTCTTCAACTTAATTGAATAAGAAATAAAGCAAGACTTACCTAACCTCGTAATGACATGGTTTAGAGATACCCATGGATGTGGATGAATCATGTTCGATGTTGCGCTCCATGAAAGATGTATATAAGCTCATTTCCTTTGTGGAAACCTACGCTCAAAGACACTAAAATAGATGGGATAAGAGATATATAGCAGATTGCCTTGCGAGGCCGATCCCCTAAGTCGTGGAATTCTCCTTACAAGGATATCAATCCACATTCAAGAAATTAATGTGATAATGATAAAATAAAATGATAAAAACGATATAACCAACAATGCAAAGGTAAAAATATTCATGTTTTCTAAGGCTATATGCTACTCGATGGTTGTTCTTGATCCAAAAGGAGTCGAGGAATCATAATATAGCTCAAAGGAGTAATGATGTAAACAAATATGCATTCACAAAGACATGTGAGATAATGTATTTGATTTAGATAAATGATAAAATGATGAAGATGGATTAGAGGAGCTTGATGATACTTGATGGATACTTGTAAAGGCGGCAGTAATGGTCGATTGATCTCTAGATATCATAAATACCATCAGATTTGAAAGTAGGTCTAATAGACAATAATCACCGATGATTTAGTGAATCATTGGCGATTAAAGGGATAACGGCAATTTAGGTAGATGTGTACATACTAATAAATAAATGAGATAATTTGACAAAAATGATCAAATAATAAAAGAGTAAGACAATGATATTCAAATGAAGATGCTTACCTGGTTGCAGTAGATAAAAAATGCTGAAAAAGATGAGATTACTAGAGAGGTGAAGCTTGAAGGTGCTGACAGAAGATTTGTAGAGTTAAACTCATGAATTAGGATAATATCTAAAGATGAACAACGTCTGTTGAAGTCTAAGTCCAGGGTGAATATCAACTCTCATATATGATTGTTAATTCATTTCAAATGAAGGCCTGGAACTTGTATTTATAGATTTTCTGTCAATAGGGAAGAATTGCCGGCGATTGGGGGAATCATCAGCGATCCGGGAGATATAGGAATTTTGTTGAAACAACCTCCCAAATCAAGAAATTTGTTTGTTTTAATGAAAGGAGTGTGTTAGAAAAATGATTATACATGTTGGAAATGTTGTTAAATGGTAGAGAGGTTATAGATTTCATTTTCATTTTATTTATTTTGGGTTTGTAAATGGTTATACGGGTATGGGAATGTTATTTAATAGTTAAGAGGTTAAAGATTTTGTTTTTGGGCTTTTCTAATTTTATGTGCATGTAATTATGGGTGGATAATGGTTAAGAAGGTTGAAAAATAGGCTAGATATGATTTGATTCTTATTTAGTTTGATTTATATCCGATTTGCTTTGATTTAGATATGATTTATTTTGATTTAGATATGATTTAATTTTAACTTAGATATGATTTAATTTTGATTTATGTTTAGTTTTAATAGGATTTTATGGAGTGTAAGAATGATGTGGCAGATAAATACATGAAAATAAATGTTAAATGTGTTGTGATAAATGTATGATTTTCATAAGAATAATATGATGTGGTAAGTGTATGGATTTACACGAGATGTGTATAGTGATGATGTTGATGTTGATGTATTTAATTAATTAATTGGATAAAGATGAGTATTTGACTTAGGATATGGGGTGTTGATATATTTAATTAATTAATTGGATAAATATGAGAGGTGTAGATATGGGATGTTGATATATTTAAGTAATTGATTAAATAAAGATGGGGGTAGTTGAATAGGATATTACGGTTGTAATGGGGGATTTACAAAGATTAAATATGATGGGGAGGAATTAGACTTAAAATAAGGAATTTAATAGATAAAATGATAATGATGTTATAATGGATTTAATGTGTTATATAATAGTGATGTGATAATGAAAGGGGTGCTAGTAGATGCAAACATGGTAAACAATGTGCTAATTTTAGGTGTCTACACATATGGGACTAGGTGATCTAGGGATTATTTTTGAAAGTTCCCTAAACATCCCTAATTTTTTTCAGTGTAGAAGATCATTTTGAGAGCTTTCCATTGACTATGAGAACATGAAAAACGGACATCGGGAGCTCTAGATATGTCCGGTCAAAGTTCAGTCAACCAAAAGTCAACTCTGGTCAACATGTCAATATTCGACCAATGGCACTATGACACATGACAAAAAGGCAAAGGGAGTCATTTGTTGGTTTTTGATCTCCGGTCTTCGATGGTCGTAAAGATTTCTCACCGGAACAAGAGGCTCAAATTTTGTTACGGAGGGGAGCTTGACCACCGTGTGGACTATGGTATTATCGCCGACGTGGTGGGTCCACAAGCCACCACGTGGCTTGCCACCACGAATCAAATTCACTTGATTTTCCTATCGAGAGACGACAAGTGGACTATATGCTATTGACCGAGTTAATTATTTTCCATACCACATTGTATGGGTCAAATTTATATTATCTTGGTAAGTCCACTTACAAACCAATTTACATGCCACATGTCAAAGTGGGTGGGTTTTATTTGTGAAGCCATGTATTAATGCAAAGTGGTCAGCCCACATAATCCTCCAAACCCACATAATCCACCAAACCCAAACCATATGCTAAGTCCATGTGGAGGGGAGGAGATGAAGCGGTGGTGGGGGCTAGGCCCATATGTGGAAAGTTCCACGTGAAGAATGGGAGAGATAAGGTTTAATAAAACCTTACAAAAATATAAGGCCGCCAAATGTGGGATATTACACCCACTTCAACATGCAAACCGTCCACTTCTCCTTAGCCACTCAAATTGGGATTTTAATCCCATTAAACATGCTACAGTGAAGGCTTATAATAGCCTTAGGATAAAATAATATCACATTATTTTAGGGCCCTATTTTTGTATAAATAGGGAACCCATTCCTTTGTAATGGACACACATAACGTAATGAAGAAGCTCATTCCTAGAGCTCGGAAAGGCGGAGAGTGAGCCAAGAGGAGAGTTAGTTGCCATGGGCATAGTTGTGTGAAGACCTAATTTATTTAGGCATTATTATTTTAATTATTATTGACCTATTATTTTTAGGCAATAGTAAATTAAAATTATTGTGGCTAGGAGTTATTAATACTACCTAGTCGGCCCATAGCGCCACACCAAATTATTGTGAATCCTAGAATATCGACCGGAGTGCCATAGGGCATTACAAAGCATTTGGAAGGCCGATTGAGAACTAGAGGATTCCGAACAGTGGAGCTGGTGCCATCGAGCTTGCCGAATATGCTAGGAAAGGGGAAGTTGGTGCTATTTTTCACCCTTGTCTTCTGAAGGTCTGGTTATTCTTCTAAGCAAGTTCTTAATAGTTTCCATTAGGTTTTCTTGTGAAAGTACTATTGTAACTTACAAGTTTTGACTAGTGGAACGGTTCGATAAGAACCCAGAGACGTAGGCAATTTCCGAACTCCGTAATCAATCATTGTGCAATTATATTTATTGTCTTGCATTAATTTTTAAATTGATTACTGAAAAAGGAGAAAATTATCGGCAAATAATTAAAGCCTATAAGGGTCCGAGATCAGGTAGATAAAAACTTGATTATTTTCGATCAAGTTTGGTATCAGAGTAGGTGATCGTACTTGCAACTTGCTAATCTCTGAAGCAAGTTTGGTATCAGATCTGGTTTTGGAAATGGATCTATACCTTTTCTTCCTCATGAGCTTCATAATTGGGAGACGAGTTTATGATAATATCACTCTTGACATCATCCCTTTGGAGATGGACGAAATGGTATTAGGAAACTTCTACCTTATTTCTCATCAAGGTTATATGATTGATGATAGTAGCGGAGTGGAGCTTCGTATTGGGCACAACTGGAGGATTGAGTTTGTGATAGGTCATGTTTTTTGTCTTACACGAGGTGAAGATAGTGAGCCTTTAGACTCATATGTACCCGGGGATCATGCAGATCCTAGTGCAAAGTCAAGCTCATATATCCTTGTGAATCATTCATATCCGGACACTAAGGTCGCTTACATTCTAGTAGACCATGAGGATATGTATGCAGAGGAGTGAGATCCCAGGGATCCACAGGACACCTATTGAGGTATCTTAGGTAGACACCGAAGATTCTACATTTGGTAAGAAATCTAAGGTGCAAATAAAGTTTACTTTGTATAGCTATTGTATTTGGTTTTTTCTAAGCATTATTTATTGTGCTTGTTATAATTAAACCATAAACTAGTGTGTTAGGTAGAATGTATTAGTAAGACCCCTTTGAGGGAAATGTGTGTATACATCTAACTAGACATGGCACATTAGTTAAAGACCTAATTCTAGGAAATGTTTGTACTCTGTTATACTTGTATTAGTAAGACCCCAAAGGGAAATTATTTTGGTGATTTTTCTAACACCATAAGATGCAGTATATTTTTCCTTATTGAGTTATTGGTCCAGCAGGGAGGAGACAAATTAAGTCAATCCACATTGTGATGCAGTGGAGAAGACCAAGTACATAAGCCACTAAGTAGGAGAAATTTTGTGACAGGTTTACCATGCAAAATTATTTTCCTATAGAATTGGTATTTTAAGCTTATTGTACAAGACTCCAAAAATGGAGCATTTTTACAACTAGTTTTACATGGTGTATTAGGATATAATTTCCTCACACTTGTATTTGAAAGTTGTATAAAGACCCTGTTAGGGGCACCTATCTCCTAATTAGTGTGTGAGTACCTATTATAGCTTGGATACGAATTAATTCATATAAAGCTTGGAGATTGATCGACATTTGTGCGAGACGCAGTAGAGTTCGCAGGGTCGGCTCGGAACTTCATTCTGTGTAGAGGCATTGTGATTGTGTAATATAATGGTAGTTGAATCACCATTGACATTAACGTTGGGTCGAAATTCATTATGTGTAGAGGAATTGTGACCATGCAACAGAGTGGTACCTAATATTAGTGTGTCAACAAGAGGAGCTCTCAAAGGATCAACTCGAACGTCATTCGGTGTCAAGGCATTATGACCACACATTCGAATGGTAGTTGATCAACAAACTTAACATCATGCATTGAGGCTTGAGGTCTTGAAAGAGGCTTAACATCGTGTATTGGAGGTGTTGAGGTCTATAACAGAATTAGCATCGTGCATTAGAGGCTTGAGGTCTTGAAAGAGGCTTAACATCATGTATTGGAGGCATTGAGGTCTGAAAAAGGACAAGTTATTGTCCATCATTGACATCGGATCAATAATAGCTCTACGTAACATGGAGTTCCTTCAAACTAGTTTGGATTCTATGGAATCAACTCGGAGCTAGGAGCTATGTTATAGAGTAAAAGAAGATCCTTGTTGTTAGATATCGGAATCTTAGCACCACACAATAGGAGCGTTGAGGTTTCATGTAGAAACTTAGCACCATACAATGGAGGCATGGAGGTCTTCTTCGGATATCAGAGTGGCACAATGGAAGCATCGTGGGCCCATAACCCACAGTCCCAAGATAAGGTTGCAGAGGAGAATACCCAAGGGTCTACTATAGTAACACTTCTGAGGTGGTAGTAGAGTTTCTAGATTTAGGACGGGATGGCAAAATGTTCTAATATAAGCTTTTTGGGATAAAAGCCTTTCTCATTGGGGAGGTGTGATCAGGGGATCATTTTTGAAAGTTCCGTAAACATCCCTAAATGTTGTCAGTGTAGAAGATCATTTTGAGAGCTTTTTATCGACCATAAGAATGTGACAAACAAACATCGGGAGCTCTAGATATGTCTGGTTAAATTTTAGTCAATGAGAAAGTCAACTCTGGTCAACAAGTCAATATTGGACAATCGGTACTGTGACACGTGATGAAAAGGAAAAGGGATTCGTTTGTTGGTTTTCGATCTTCGTTCTTCGACACCATACAAGATTTCATCAGAACAAGAGGCTCAACTTTTGTTACGAAGGGGAGCTTGACCACCGTGTTGACTATGGTATTATCGCCGACGTGGTGGGTCCACAAGACACCATGTGGCTTGCCACCATGAATCGAATTCTCTCGATTTTCCTATCAAGAGACGATAAGTGGACTATATGCTATTGACCGAGTTAATTATTTTCTATACCACATTGTATGGGTCGAATTTATAATGAATTTACATGCCACATGTCAAAGTGGGCGAGTTTGATTTGTGAAGTCATGTATTAATGTGAAGTTTTCAGCCCACATAATCCTCCAAATCCACATAATCCGCCAAACCCAAACCATATGCTAAGTCTACATGGAGGGGAGGAAATGAAGCAGTGGTAGGGGGCTAGGCCCATGCGTGGAAAGTTCCACATGAAGAATGGGAGAGATAAGGTTTAATAAAACCTTACCAAAATCTAAGGCCGCCAAATGTGGGATATTACACCCACTTCAACATGCAAACCGTCCACTTCTCCTTAGCTGCTCAAATTGGGATTTTAATCCCATTAAACATGCTACTGGTGAAGGCTTATAATAGCCTTAGGATAAAATAATATCACATTATTTTAGGGCCCTATTTTTGTATAAATAGGGAACCCATTCCTTTGTAATGGACACACATAATGCAATGGAGAAGCTCATTCCTAGAGCTCGAAAAGGCGGAGAGCGAGCCAAGAGGAGAGTTAGTTGCCATGGGCATAGTTGTGTGAAGACCTAATTTATTTAGGAATTATTATTTTAATTATTATTGACCTATTATTTTTAGGCAATAGTAAATTAAAATTATTGTGGCTAGGAGTTATTAATACTACCTAGTCAGCCCATAATGCCACACCAAATTATTATGAATCCTAGAATATCAACCGGAGTGCCATAGGGCGTTACGAAGCATCTGGAAGGCTGATCGAGAACGAAGGATTTCAATAGTGGAGTTGGTGCCATCGAGCTTGCCAAATACGCCAGAAAGGGGAAGTCGGGTGCTATTTTTCACCCTTGTCTTCTGAAGGTCTGGTTATTCTTCTAAGCAAGTTCTTAATAGTTTCCATTAGGTTTTCTTGTGAAAGTACTATTGTAACTTACAAGTTTTGACTAGTGGAATGGTTCAATAAGAACCCGGAGATGTAGGTAATTGCCGAACTCCGTAATCAATCATTGTGTAATTGTCTTTATTGTCTTGCATTAATTTTTAAATTGATTACTTAAAAAGGAGAAAATTATCGAAAAATAATTAAATCCTATAAGGATCAGAGATCAGGTAGATAAAAACTTGATTATTTTTGGATCACCGTGTTCCATCATATGGAGGTCGATAGAGACTATGATGGTTGGGTAGAGGATGGAGTCAAGTTACGGTGCATTTGACTCACCATGTGGTTAGCAGATCACATTCATGGAGTGACAAAGTTGTTTCAGAAGAGCATGTGTCAAGGACGTTTGGTATGGTCTAATATGTGCCCCCGAGAGCCATATGTATGGGTGAGAGCAACTAGAGCAGCGAGGAGGCCTAAATATAGGCCGTGTTTCACATGAGCACAACTAGTACATCCTGGTCCAAATGAGAAGAATGCATGGATGATGTAGGATATACCTAGGCCTATAACAGTGGTGGGGATCACGTCGATGGGTGTTACTATTTCCAATTTTTATAGATGCGGTGGATGGAATGACAATTGGAGGAGTAGAGTGGCAGTGCCTACCTCCGATGGAGATGGCCTAACAATGGCATTAGTTGAGCGTGAATATTGTTCGTTGGTATCTTTTTATTAATACGTGGTTGATTCATATTGGTAAATTCATGTGATAAATAATTTGGTATTGATAGTTGAAGGTGATGTTTATTTTTCCTTGATCACTCGATTCATCAAATGATTTAATAAAATATGAATATTAAATCTAATTTTAGAGTCACTATAATAATATACAACATAATACAATTGCTAAACACTCTAAAGATGTAACTATATAAGAAAATGGGAGAGATAGGGAACTTATCTGATTTTTCTTATCTCTAATAGATATGAATTGGAACAACCGATGAATAGGTGGGCATAATGTAAAAATTCTCGATATAAATTTTGTAAGTTGCGAAAAAACTAGACATGGGCGTTTGGGATAGGGTGAGGGTGCAGGTGTTAGAGACCACTCATAAGAACTAGTTACTATGTTAGTTATTAGAATCTTCTTTCTCTGGTTTTGTTAGGGTTTCACACTTTTTATTTTTTGATCACCTATTTGTCACACTTGGATCGCCGAGGTACCTATAATATGAAAAAAACCTAGCTACTTGAACAAGCTCACAAACACATTGAATTGGAATAAAAATGCAATATGTGAAGCCGGCTCTTGTGGTCATCCAAGGATGAAATTATCACTAAGCATCGTACTACATTCCATACTTCATGTAGTTTTGTAATATTGTGTGTGAAATAATTTTCTTTGGTTTCCCTCACGCCAATGACTCTAAGATAGTAGGCTAAAGCTAGAAAAAATGCAAATGTGTGGGATGGAATTTAGAACTTCCCCTTCTTATGCAATGTATGTAGAGAAATCATCCAAAAAATGTAGTCCCTTTGATAATTTGCAGATATGATTGCCCTTAAGAATTTCCTACCCTTATAATGGTATGCATGTTGAGTATATATAGGGATATTTTGCTTGATTTTTACAATAGTGACACGATATGCCAACTAGGACCTCCGAATAGGAGTAAGAAAACTGAAAAGGGTGACCAGAAATGTCAAGATTTTTAACAAGAACAAGTAGAAAATGAGTGCCTAGGCGTTAGTGTTTAGACTAGGCATTGGTGTCCTAGGATAGTTGACGACAAAGGTAACCAGACTTGAAGATAGGGATCCTGTGACTCGACTAGAACTGGTGCATAAGTGACAGATGTGGGAGATAAAGATAATAAAAGTAACCAAAACAAGTGGATGGACTAGGGAATGTGTCACCAATGAATAGTTTTCTTACTCATATCCATGCTTATAACAACATACTTGGGGATATAGTAAAATAGTAATATGTGCCTGATTTTGTGTATACATGATGCTTTAATAGCATAACAATGATATGACCTTAAAAATAAAATAGGGTTATCACCATAACATTCACTTTTCAACATGGAAATTCTAGATGTGGGTGTCGAAATTATATATGGAAGGAAATGTTATAGTTGTAACATTGAGCTTATAATCGTAACCTAAACCTTGTGGACGTAAAATTGTTTTATATAATTTACAAATAAATGTAACTATTTTTCTATTCTTTTGCATTAATATCTTATACATGTAAGGGCTCCCCATGATGCATTACATCACTCTATAACCTACAAAAAGTTTTTAAAGTGTGAAATAATAATGATTTTGTTATTTTCTAGTTGAGTTGAAAATACATAATTTTTAATTAAATATTTGTTACGTGTTTATAAGTTTTGTTTTAAAATTTGTATATTATAATGAGATTTTCATTACATTAGTTACTTTTTCATTTTTTGTTCAACATAAATCATAAATCAATTAGAGAAACAATGTTAAATGAAATCAATTAGAGAAACAATGGTAAATGATTTTTGTGGAACATTAACTAAATTAGATCAACCCTACAACACAAGTCACTATGAAAATCTACTTATGATTAAGAATGAAATAAATTAAAGCATAGAAAATATTTAAAATTATAACCAATATTTTGAAATAAGCATAACATTTTTGTATATTCCCTAGCAAATAGTGCGAAGGGAACAACACCATGGGAAATAGTTATTGGCACAATTAAGACACATCAAGTTAAACCTCTATTTTATGCACTTGATGAATATGTAGATACCTAAATTTGGGCCTATTTGCATTTGTAAATTGATCTTTGACATTTATCTCATATCATAACTCATTGTACAATTAATTGAATAATTTTTACACACGACTTATAAACACTACCAATTAGCAAGTAACTCTTGTTATCCATTACCGACAAGTCAAAGGATCATTCTTAAAATATAAAACACGTCTTTAGACATCTAGTGAACTTTTCTAATGGATAGAATGTAATGTGCATTATGCGTAGATGTAGATCAGAAAATCTATGTGACGCCTTTGTCTTATGTCGAAAACTTTGTCCAAAATACCTTAACAAATCATGTTTTCACATCCACAAGCTACCCTAGTTGGCAATGTGCCATTTGAGAAGAAAATATTGTCACACCAATAACTTATATAAGAACACTAACCTAACCCATTATAAGTGGCTCACATATCATAATTTTGGGCTACATAGAGATCAAAATAAATCTCCTAGTGACAAAATCAACCTCTCAAGCATATTCAACCATCTCTAAGTCTACGCACATTATATAAAGATACCCTAGGAAATTTACAAAGCTACATCAAATGAAAAAATATCATTATAGAGTTTCATAGGTCCTAATAGGGTCGATGTACTTCGCTTATCCTCTTCGACATCTTTTTCTCGCTTTGTTGATGCTCATTATTACCGCCTAAAGACATGGATATTGATATAGTATTTTGGATAGCATGTGTTTAGACTATATGGACATTTGATTATTATTGTGATTTGACTCTTATCATGGATTATATGGATGCCTAGCTAATTTTGGTGGATATTGCAACACATGTGATTTAATATTACTTTACTATATACTGACATCTTGGATTCATAGCAGTTGCGATTATGTTTTGATGCATCATCTAACCATGTGTACATTGATATTATGGTTTATTGATTTCATGATGATATTAGGTGATCAATATGTGAATTGTGTGATTTTCGTAAAATGTGAATTGTGATTTTTGATAATTGTAAATGTTTGATTTAGAATAGAATTGCGTACTATGATGTATGATGATAATTGTATGATGGATGATTTATACATGTTTTGATTTCCTTGACATATTGATGTGGCCTTGAGGCCGAAGGTGGTATTATTTTGTGGTTGTAGGAAATGAAATTTCACAAACAAGGAGGGACTAGGAAGGCCAACCATGAAGGAATGTCACGTGTTCACAACATGGTCACCTTGGTAGCCATCGTGTTTGTGTTTTTGTTTGTTTTGTCTTCTTTTTTGTCGTCCTTTTCAAAGGTCTCCATGGGGAGCACCTTACATGTGACCATGGGTAGGTATGTGTTTGTTTTATTTTAATTGTCTTGTGGTTATGTTATTTATTTAATTGTGGATGTTGTGATTGTAATTAAGTTCTAATGTACCCTTGTAACCCTATGTTTCTATGTTGTCAATGTACCCCTTAATTGATTATGTAATTGTTAGAGTGAGCTAATGTTTCACCTTATGTTTCTTATGTTTATTTTGTGCCTTAGCTTAATTATGTTAATTGTAGGGGTTAATGGTTAATGTGATGATGTGGATTTTGGTAGGGAAGGATTCCTTGTAATATACTTTATTTATTTCACCTCTTTTATTTGAATTTTAAATTTGGCATTGGTATGTGTGCCATTCCTAAACCCAATCTCGTATTTGGGATTTGAGCCCAATTTTGAGAGCTTGTGGGACATGTTTTACTTGTCCCACACTCTTTAGATTTCCCTCCTAACAAAACCTTTGACCCAAGGGGTAAATCTAGGACATGAATAATGAAAATTGAGAGGAAAGAGGCAATTATTGGCCCCACATTTTGATCCTCTAAATTCAACCTTGAAATGTGCAAAAGGGAGCTTGTGTGCAAATTTGATGAATACATCTCCTCACCTACCTCTTTATGATGCCTTGGTTTTTGTGGGGGTTTGTGATGTGGATTTGAGGGAGATGAAGTGGCATCCTACATGGAGCCACATCACCTCTCCCTCCATCTTGTCTATTTATGTGCATCCCTTTGATGATGGTGGGATTACTTAATTCTTGGTTTCTCACTTTGTGGGTGGCTATATTATTTTGTTTTACTATTTTGGATTTATATTTGAGGGGAGAAGAAATTTCTCTTAATTTTGGCTTTGGATTTGAGAAGGGATTGTTTGGAGTGCTTGCTTGTGGAGTGGAGTTGAAGTGGTTTTGTTAAAGGAAGGATCTGCAATCAATGGCAAGGTAGGAGTTTAACTCATGTTATTCTTTGTTCTTATTGTTTATGTTAGTGCAAATTGAATGAATGTATGTATGTGTATGTATTTGGGGTTTGGGTAGTTTTTCCCTTAAGGAAGGTGTAGGGAGAAGGGGATATGGGGCCATTGGGGAGATAAAAGGAGTTTTGTGAGGTTATTTTTAGGAGGAAGTTTGGGTAAGGTACTCCACCTATGGGAGAGAAAAGGTTAAAATTTTATTGCATTATATACATTCGAATTATGGAGAAATAAGTGATTTTTGAGTGTGTTTGTGATGTGCACTTTGGAGGTTATTGGGTGGACCCTTAACCCACTTGGGAGGTATAAGGAGGTGGCCACCAATATTCCTTCTCCTTTGGCTCTAGATTGAGCCTTTGTGATTAATTAAAGGTTGAATTTTTTTAATTATGTGTTCATATGTTGCAACAAAATTGTTTGTGAGTTTATGTTGAAGCCTTTGTTTTAGCTTCCATGGTTGTGAATGTGTTACATTGTCTCATGGTTGGAGCTTGGGGGCCAATGAGGGGATTGGCTTCACCCCTTCATTGAATTTGGCTGGGAGGAGAGCATTGCCTAGCTCTCTCCCTTGTTTGTGTGTGTTGGAGAGGAAGAAAGAAGTTGCAGGATTGAACTAAATGGAGTTGCAGGAGGTTTTTTGAAAATTTGGCCATGTTGTCTCCACCATTTTGGGTGGAGGGTTTGTATAGTCTTGCATTTTAACTTTTGTAAATTTGTATGTACTTAGAGCCAAGATTGGAAGAATTGTACACTGTTAATTATTCTAAAACATGTATGCATTTGAAGTCTGAAATTATTAGAAAAATCATTGTAAAAAAATTGTATTCTTTGGAATTGACGGAATCAGTATTATTTGATATTATTGTAAAGTCTCGCATTATTGCAAAATCTATAGTTTATGTACTTATTGAATTAAAAGGACTATTTCTCCTTGTATCCTTGTAAATTATTCCTATAAGGCATGTCTAAAATTATTTGTAAGATTAGTGTAAACTATGCCTTATCGAAACTCAATTTTATTTTGGAAACTTGTAAAATGTTAAAAATTGCACTTTGTAACTCATTATAAATTTTGTAGATCATTTGAAGGATTGAGAAATCTTGTACTCATTCGAAGCATATAAATCTCTATTTGATTTTCATTTGTATCATGGATACCATTAATTATTCCCGTAAGTTTCAAAGAATTGTCTTTTACTTCCTATATTCTTCTCTATGAAATTAAATCAGTTCATATGTATGTTTGTACCTTGAATGCAATCTGTCATTTTCTTGCAAAATATCTCTCAGTGAAAATATGAACCAGAAACATGTAATGTATTTTCTTATTAAAATATGTTTCGTGGTTATAGAAATCGACCTAAAAGTATATACCAGTATATACTGTATATATATACATACACTTAAGATATATGTATATATAAATGTATACATAGGTTTATAATCGTATCTTAACCCAATGGAAAAATATTATGAAAAGATATGTATATATGTATATATGTATGTATGTATATATATGTGTGTGTGTGTGTGTGTAAAAAAAAAGATGATTACTAAAACCTGAAATAGAAATTTGTTATATTGAAGAGCTTATAAAAAATTGTAATGAGGGGTGGGCGGCATGGCCGACCTACCCCACCCTTTATTAAAAAGGGGGTGGTTTGGCCATGTCGCCTACCCCAATATATATAACCACGGGTAGGCAACATGGTGACCCACCCCACCTTAATCAAAAGGGGTGTGGGTTGGCCATGTTGCCCACTCCATATTATTCCAAATAATTTCAGCCGGGCTGTCATTGATCCAAAACACACCCATCGTTGTATTGAGCCCCAAATACTATGAAATAACACAAAAAAATATAAATAAGTTTTTGTGTGTGTGTGTGTGTGTGTGTGTGTGTGTGTGTGTGTATCTAATATTAGAAGAGGAAGTTACATATAACCAAAGAAGAAATTTATAAAATTAAATTAAACCCTAGTTTTATATAAAACTTAGTAAATAGAGGATATTGAAGGAGAAATTCTCCCCACTATGGTCCCCGCACACAAAAAATCACCATAGTTTCTTTTCAAAATCCTCTTGCGCATCCACTCTTTCCTTTCCTCAGCTTGACCTGTGAAAATGGAGGCACAATAGGGTTAGAAAGAAAGATAAAGAGCTCATAAGGATAGTTAGGGAAAAATAAGGAAACCTAAGATCTAAGGGTGAGGATTAAATCCATCCTATGGCTGTGATTTAATCCTCATCCCTTTAAGTGATGGGTGAATAAATTTTAATAAATTTTGTGAAAATTAAAACTAATAAAGCCCTAGGATTTTGTTATCGGGTGTGTAGAAAATTAAATAGGTAGGAGACTTTTTATTAAAGCCTTTTAATTAAAAGATGTGCATGGGATGTTTATTTTATTAAAATGGGAAATTATATGACCAAGGGGTAAATGTTTTTGGGTAAATAATTAAAGAGGGGTGGCATGGGGTTAAGGTATGCTAGGAAATGTTTTTAATGTTAGCTAGCTTATAATATTAATATCTTTAAGGTGAACCTTAAAGAGGGTAATTAAATGAAATTTATTTAAGGTTTAACTAATTAATTAAATAAAAACAATTTTGGATTAATTAATGGATTGGGTAAAATTAATACAATAATGATTTCATGTTTAAAAAATTAAATTATTTTAGGAGATTTAGTAGATAAATGAGTAAGCTTTTATTAATCAAAATTAAAGTATCTAAAATTGGATTAATGTGCTTAAACTAATTAAAAAAAAATTGGTTTGGATTTTATTGTTTGGTGTTGGCGTTATTGTGTGGTTTGACATGGAAATTTTCAAGCGTCATAGTCTTCATTGGAAAAACACATTGTGATATACATCTTGCACATATTCATAGGGTGGAATAACTACATGTGTTTGATTCCTCTTCAAAATAGATCTATGTAGGTGTGGTAAATTCAAAAAACCATAAAATAACTAACCCTTTTCATATCCCTAAGAAAATAATAAGAATAATAACTAATTAGTTACACAACTATGATTGTGTCACCACTACATAGGACAAAAACATCCAAAATGATAGAGTCACATTAATGACTTTGTTTGATACAAGAAAATTAGTTCTACTTGTAATATTACATTCCTATATTTGTAGGATGACGTGATCATAGTCTACATACCCTTCATGTACATTTTTAGATCACCATATAATCTCATCTCATCTTGAAATTGGTACAATATTGTATAACCCTAGTTTTAATATTCTTATTTAACTCATCCATGCTAGTGAAATTTACCATATTTTACCCAAATACCATTCAATATCTAAATTTTTCCTTATTTACTATAATATAATATTATTTCATAACATAAACACCCAAATTTGGTCATTTGGTATTTGATAATGCTAGTTATTTTTTATATACATTATACATGACTTGTACACACAAGACAAACTATAAAACACTATCCTATGCTAACCTAAGGCATGAAATCTCTCATTCTACTCTTTTAGACACATATAGAAATACTTTTGTTATTGTAGACACTAAAATAGGAAAACTTTTACTTTTACAATGCCAACTTTGGCTATGTTCCCCAAGAAGAATGTTCACATTCGGAATCCAAATCAACATATATTTATCTCTTTTGTGACTTGCTCATCAATACCGATGCATGAGGGGTCAAGTTCTAAACCAAAATTAATAACTTAGTACTCAAAATCAACAAAAACATACACCATTCAAGAAGGCAACTTTTTCTTACAAATAAAAAATTACCTTTCAAAATGAAACAAGGGATAGGATCTCCTTATACCCGTTTAAAAACATCATTCAAACATTATTAACACCTCAAAGAAGAATCAAAACATAAATTTTCATCATTAAACTTATAGACCTTATTTAGTAGCTTGTATCCCTTATCAACTAAAAATCCTATAGTATAGAGAACTTCACAAGGATTCAAATCTCACTATCCATTTTTATGGATACCCATTAACGCTTTTAATCTTCTCCCAAATTTTTAGATTTCAAATCTAACACAAACTCAAGTTATTACTCCTTTACGATTTTCAATTATCCCTTTTCTAGTAGCCTTGTTTTCAAGTGAGTCTTGATGCCCAAAACATTCTACAAACTTAAAGAACTATTGACATTTTCAGACACATATTATCTAGTTTCATCTTTGTGGAAAATTTCAAAGGCCAACTCCTCATTTTTTTCTTAACTCCACTTTCACCTTCTCAACTAGCCTATATGGCCTCTATTAGATTTTCTTACCCGATTTTCTTGGATTTGATGCCTTTTTGTTCCTAAATATTTTATCCTACTATAATTAAGATATTCACCTAACATGACCTTCACCACTCTCCTTATAAATTCTTGCTTCATTTATTGACAACTAGGTCTAGTTTATAGGTTTGAGCACAATGTTTCTTCTAAAAATCTTAGTTTACTCTTAACCAAATTCTGTCTATTCTAACTCCCCTTAAGTATTTTTTATTGTATTATTTCAAATTTCATAATTTTTCTTTTTCACTATCCTTCATAGATGCATAAGTTTCTTTTACTCTTATAAACTTCACACTTCTTTCTTGCTTATGATTGTACCCAAGCAAGGTACTTTAATAGTCTTCTCATGGTTTTGTGTTCTAACTCATAGGTTTACACTGTTTTCCACTTCGTTGAAACCTTTTCCACCTTTATTCACTTATTTAAACAGGTTAATATGATCTTCTTCTTAGTGTTTTGGCTCCTTCTTTGTTCACTTCTACCTTAAATTATCATAGTTCTTAGTTTCTTGAATGAAACGAGGTATGGTGTTTGGTTTCACTTATTGAATAAACTTATTGGTCCTCCTCGAATACAGCTTTCACATCTTTACTATACCTTCAAGAATCTACAATACAAGACTCGATGCTAAATAAGATAACTACAATCATATATTCCACTTTTCCTTGAATAAAACCCTCAAAACATAGCATAATACATTAATGACTATGTTTTAGGTTTTGATATATCTAAAATCCTTCCAAGGTCTTGAAACTTACCTCACACCTCAACTACCCACATCATTCCATCCATTCTAAATTTCATAAAATTTTAATGGATTATCTTCAATATATGCCTTTTCGTTTCACTCCAAAACCCTATCTCGGTAAACACAGTTTGAGAGCACTTGTTTTATCTTAATTTTACTTTCATTGATCTTAAAACTCTCTCGAATACTTATAAAGAATCTACATACCATTTAACATATTTATTAACCTCTCACAATCCATGATATAAATTACAAACCTTCCATTCATGAGACTCTACTCAGATTGTAACAATGTAGTAGTTTTCAAGTCTTTATCACCAATTATAACCTAATACCAATACGAAACATGCCTAAGAAAAATACATATTTTTACACATTTACAAGAAATATCTCACATAATTAACACTTTAAATATTTTCTATCATTTAATAGCAAGTACATTGTCTTACCTCTTAAAACATTGTTAATTACTTCTTGTATAAAATTGTCGTCATGGATGTTCAAACACCTTCATACCTCCTTCATTCCATCCTTGGAACTATACAATACTTTCACACTTGTAAATAAAAGTTATTAAGCACTAAACAACATACATGATTTAAACATTAGAATTCACACCTAATTCACAAGCATTCATCCATTTTTACAAAGTGTTACTCAAGAATTCCTTTATTTTGATTCCTTCTTATTGCATTCTTGAATCCTTGAGATTTCTCAACTCTATAAATATTTCCCCTTCCTCTCAAAACTATTTCTCTATCTTCTCTTTCTCTTTCAAGCGAATCTCATTACAATAATGAGTTGAAAGAAGGTAGTTAGGGATCACATCCACCTAACTTAACTATGGTAAGGATAACCATAGTGAGATAAATAAAAGCAAGGGTCATGTAGATCATGTATCAAGTGTATTAATGCACCATGATCCCTTTGACAACATGTATTCCACTTATTATAACTCATAGACCAAAAAACACACTATAGACTAATTCAAATATTTGAATTGTGGTTTTGAGGGAAGCTCCAAATTTCACTTATTACAAAGAAAGGAAAGGTCTACATGGAATTGAAACGTGCCAAGACATCCAAAAGGACCGCCAAAACCTAAGAAAATAAAGAAAACCAACATTAAGCTTATTTACATGAAATGATACTCCTGCATCATTTACTACCGCTTTGCCATCAATTTAAGAAATATTATTTAATCAAAGTAGTAAACTATCCCTAAACATCATTATATAAAAAAATTTGGCATCACATCTCTCTTGTCCAAGATCGCATACGGTTTGATCAAGGCATGAAATCTAATCCTTAACGACTTGTACTGACACTAAACATTTCACATTCTCTAACTCTTTTTCAATTTAAACATCTTTCTTGGGTCATTTCATCTTCCTAGGGTTGAACTTATTAGAATATTTTAGCTACATAAGGCTATATAAGAAAGCTAATGATTAAAAAGTAGAGCACATAAGAATTAACTCTATTGGATGCTTTATTCAATGACCAAGGTGGTAAATATATACATGTTACAACAAGACGTGAGGACCACATAATATAAGGGAGGTGAACAAAAAGGAGGGAGATTAACTCGACATGAAAATAATGAGACACAAAAAATGTAATAAATAACTACGTTAAACTCCCCTTATTACATTATTTTCACAAATGTACTCCTAAAACCCCTCAAATTACTCCTTCCCAAGAGACTTGGTGAGTATATAAACTACTTGAGAAACTTTGGGAAGTTCTGGAGTTGGATGTGGTGGTTCAAAACTTGTTCTCGAATGTAATGACATTAAAATTCAATGTTTTTTCATTTATGAAAAAAAATATTCTTCACAAGATTCAACACACCCTGATTGTCACAAGGAATGATAGGTGTTTTGTCTTCAGGAATTCCATATAACCCAGAATACTACATAGCCAAATCACTTCATACATATCTCCTCATGTGGTGTGTTACTCTACCTCAATGGATGAGAGAGAAAAATAATTTTTTTCTTGCTAATCCATGAGATAGGTAAAACTACGAGATGAAAAAATATCCCAAATTTGATTTCATGTCATCAATAGATCCAACATAGTCTAAGTTGGTATATCCCTATAAAAAGAGCTGAGAGTTCTTTTGATATTCTAGTACATAATGAAGTTTTCCTTGTACATATCTTAGAACATGATTTTTCGTTGTCGAGTGACATTTCTTTGGCTCGTGCATGAATATGGAGAAATAGATGAAAACAAAGCATAGGTATGGTATGGTATAAATCAATTAAATGAGACTCCCAACATGTTTTCTGTAGTGACTAACACCTACTTGAGGTGAATTCTAAAATATATAAAGTTTTAAACCTTCCTCCATTAGAGTGGACACAGTTTAAAATAAGATATTCCATACTTTTCTAGGATTTTCTTGGCATATTTGATTTCGAGATAAAAAAATTCATTCTTATTTTTCCATATTTCCAAGCCTAAGAAGAAAAATTAGATAACAGTATTTATTTAAAGTATGCCTATCACTAATGTTCTTATGAAGCAAAAACCAGTCATGGTGATCCAATAATGTGTGAGTTGTTTTACATGTTAGAGCAGTAGTTTATAAGCTTGGATAACTTATTAGTATATGATATGATGTGTTGAAGGTCTTGGTTTGATCTAATGAGAAATTTTCATGTTGAAGTATTCATGATCTAAACTACTGTATTTAGGCTTTCCAAGAAGGTGTGTGAATCAGGTGTGCAAGTAAGGTTTTATCCATATGAAATATGTTTATTTATGCCCAAGTGATGTAACAACTACATGTTATTCTTATAATCAGCCCACAAAGTTGTCAACATCCATATTTTACCTTACTCTATCTAAGAAAATCAACATTAAACTAGGAAGAAAATATCAAGATGAATGGATTGATTGACATCTTACTCTCCTTTTCATATTTTCAATAGAGTCAACACAACTTGTCTCATTTTTTTGGAATGAGAGAAACAATCCTCAACCTGCTATCAATATGATTTAATCTCAAAGTAGAAAGATACTTCTTTTGAATTTACCCAATTTGTGTTTGGTCCAACTTGACTAGTCTTAAGCCCAAAACATGCAATTTCTATTTTTACACTTCTTGCAGGATCTCCATTCATGTGTCATATTCACACACTCAAAACAATCTTTAAAAATCACAAAAATGAATCCAAAAGCAAAATACATCAACTTTGCCAAACCAAGTTTTAATTTGCTCCTAAATGCCCTCAAAACAAGTTGAATTCAAATAGTCATGGATGGAGATAGCCATGGCCATCCTTATAAATATTTCATCATCTTCCTAGACCCTTTATCCCATCCAAGATGTTCCCTAAATTTCATTTTTTTGTTCCTTGAGCTTATCTTGCAAATTCACTTTCCTTCCTAGTAGCTTACTAGTTGCTAACTAGGTCTAGGACATCCGAATTTTGTTCCTCACTTCATTTATAATAAACTACAAGATAAAATTTTCATTTTTTTGGATACCCAATATGAATTGCTCTCCTTCCCAAAAGATTCAAGCTAGGTAAAGTATACAATATATTTCTCTTGGAGACAATCTACTTCGCTTAGTCCTTTCATTGTGATTTCAATCCTAGAGCATAGAATGCCAAAATTATTTCAGTTTTCAACCAATGAAACTTTGAAATTTCACTTAAATCTTCTTTTGGACACCTTCACCTTGTATAGTACCAAATTTCAGGGCTAGATTTGAACTTTAGAATTTTTAGAGCCTTTTTGTCCAACCCTAACTATAAGTCTTGTCACAGTTTAGTCTTGTATCAATGCAATTGAGTTTTTTATCTTTTGGATACATATTTTCCCTAATTTCCTCTCTTATCATTCTTCACACTATCCATAGAGAACCTATATAACCTTCTAAGGTTTGATTCACATTGTAAAATTCCTATATAACGTTTTCCACTAGACTAGGTTTTCAATCGCGTTTCATTATCCTTGTATCTTTAGTCATTAAAATACAAAATTTCCACCTATGGAAACATAGAATTCCTCCCGCATTCCCTTAAAGGTATTCCTAGCCTTGTTACTAAAAAGAATCAGGGATGAATTCGATGATCTCGATCTAAAAATTTGAACCCTAGGCGATGAAATCTATCATAGTTAAGTCTTTTGTCATTGTTAAGTCTTTTTGCAAGTTGATTGTATCCTTGATCTACTAAGGATTTATTATACCACTGAAACCCTTCAAATAGCCCCATACACTTTGTATTTATAAATCCTTTATTGATTCTTGTAATTGATTTGAATTTTTTGAGACATTGAATTTTCAACCAAGGTAAACCATAAGGAGCGTTTTAACAATCTTGAGAACCTAATCTTTGCTGAATTTTTACGTTTTCATACCTTTCCATGAGTTCAAACCACTTTCACATGGTTGGTGCATGTAGAGTGACATTTATCATCAATTGTAAGGATCTTCTTTCACCACAACTATGAAAACCATTAAGAACTACCTCCACTACCTCCCCAACACACGGTAGTATTCACAGCTTCTTAAGGGGTGAAAATGCAAAATACCATGTCTTTGATGTTATGTCTACCTTCCCTTTAACCAACTTTCCACTTCCCTAATCCATTTATCTTTAAATTTTTTGAAATTATACTGATCTTGCACTATATATATTTTGAGACAAGTTATGCAATAAATTCAAACTTGCTCCCACATACTAGATTATGCATTCTCACAAATATCAAAGCAAATACACAAATTTTTAAATCTCTTAATATTTGCAAATCTAAGGAAATCACATGCATGCATTGAAGATTCAAAAATAAATAGATAAGGACCCTTTTCACTATCATACAAGAACTAATTCAGTCATATAAAGTGTATACACAAGATAAATTTATCTTCTTTGCTGAAATCTTCCTTTCCTTCCCACCGATCATTCGAATGACCATGAAAAATAGTTACATCATATCATTTATACCTTCTTGGATTAGTTCCATTTGAATAGGGGTTGGAATTTAGACTCTTGGTCTTATGATAACTCTTAATCTTAATATAAAATATTTACTTAAGAGTTATCTCTTCACCTTCCAACCTCAATTATAATTCCTAGCTCCCTAGAGGTCCTTTACAAGCTTGACACTCCATGAAAGATCCTGTGGATAGTCTAACAGCTAATAACAACCCAAAACTAGTCTTCTAATTTGAATTTTACATTTTTGAGGGAAAATTAATTATTTGAATTTTGAAAGACCTAACCTCCAACCGACATGTCTAAATGACTCATAAAAACGTATTTGACCTATAAAATTACCTTCAAGCAAAAATTTATGACATAATGTCATATTTATAATGAAGGAGGTGATGCTCCAATATCATACTCTAGGGGTAAGAAAGTTTGACCCCCACCATTTGATTTTCTTCTTCTTTTTCCAATTTCTTTATACTTTCATCATTACTCTAATCTGGTCTTCATCTTCGCTTTTCTCTGTCTGCAATGCTTTTTTCTTGTGCCTTTCTTGCTCTTCATGATTATCTTCATATTCTTGAATGAGATCTAGTGCTTCATAAGTTTCTTTTTCTTCTTCTTCATTATTCACATTTATCTCTTTCTTGTATTGTTTCTAATCTTCCTCTGTCCTCAAACCGATTTGCATATTTTTTCCACTTGATTATTCTTTGTATAAAGCTTTCTCCAAGGATTCTATTTCTGCTTGCAATTGCTCTAAAATTTCATAGACACATGTAATTTCTTGTTTACTTTCCACATCTTCAAACACACACTCACACACAATGTTATATTAAAAATGGGAGGCTTGGATGCGTCTTTAGGTTCCTCTTTTCTTGTCATTGCTTCATTTTTCTCCCTCTTGAACTTTTCTTCTTTACTCACTGCATAAAAATTTCCATCACCTTGTTCATATCCCTTAAGATAAGATAAGAATTATTCTATCACTTATTCTTCATCAATATTATCCTCTACTAGCATCACCTCTTTAACCACTTCCTTTTCTTACTTCCTCATTCTCTTCCCTACTTGTTTGAGTCTTCTTTCCTCTTTCCTTATCCTTGTCCTCAACTTTTGTGTTTGTTTCCTTTCCAAAATAAATTTAACTAGCCATCTAACTTTATTATTCATTACCATCCCTATTACTTATCCTTGTTCTTATTTCTCTCTTTCTATGAGCACTATCAACTATCAACCGCTTGCTTTAACTCTGTGATCTCTTGCTAAAACCACATCTCTCTTTTCTTCCTCTTTTCCTCTCTCTCCTTTTTCCCTCTCTTTGTTCTTATTTTCTCTTCTTGTACCCAATTAGCTATAGAAACCCTTGAATTACCCCTACTTCTAGTTCTTGTTACTCTTTATCATCTATCAAGTCTAATTTATGAGGCTTAATAGCCTTCAATTCTCTTTCTCTGCATATCTTCCTTTGTTCCATCATCCCGACTATTCTTCTCTTCTACTATTGTTATCTTATCCTCTCTTGTACTTGTTATATCATATCCTCTTCTCTCTCTTCTATTGAATTCTTAATTCATGGTGGCATCCTATAACCATGTTCAAAAATTGGCTACAATCTCTCTTCTTTACCAATCTTTACCTGTTTCTTTCCACTTCACACACTTACACAATACTTGTTAGCAACAAAAACTTTCATTCAACTTCAAAATATAATCATAATAAAAACCAAGCTATGATACCAATTATGATGTAGAAAAAAAAATGAGTATAATCGTCCCAAAAAGTTGTTGACATCCATCTTTTCCCTTACTCATGTCTAATAAAATCAACATTAAACTAGGAAGAAAATATCAAGATGAATGAATTGATTGACATCTTACCCTCCTTTTCATATTTTCAATAGATTCAACACATCTTTTCTCAATGGTTTGGAATGAGAGAAAAATACTCACTCTTATATCAATATGATTTAATCTCAAAGTATAAAGATACATCTCTAATTTACCCAATTTGTGATTGGATTAACTTGACTAGCCATAAGCCCAAAACATGAAATTTATATCCATTACACTTTGTGCAACATCTCTATTCATGTTCCCTATTCACACAATCAAAATAATCTTGAAAAAATCACAAGAAATGATTCCTAAATCCAAAATACATCAAATTTTCCAAACCATGTTTTAATTTGCTCCTAAATACCCTCAAAACAGGTTGACTTGAAATAGTCATGGACATAGACAATCATGGCCATCCTCAGAAATATTTCATCATCTTCCTAGACCCTTTATCCCATTCAAGGTGTTCCCTAAATTTCATCTTTTTATTCCTTAAGCTTCTCTTGTAAATTCACTTTCATTCATAGTAGCTTACTAGTTGCTATCTAGTGCCAACAACTAAATTTTGTTTCTCACTTCATTTATAGGAAGCTTCATGATATAAATTTCACATTTTTGGATACCCAATAATCCTTACTCTCGTTCCCCAATCTTCAAGCTAGGTCTCAAAGTTAGAGTATACTTCCCTTGGAGACAATCTACTTCCCTTAGTCCTTTCATTGTGATTACAATCCTAGAGCATAGACTGTCACAATTATCTCAGTTTTTAACCAATGAAACTTCAAAATTCCACTTAAATATTTTTGTGGAAACTTTCACCTTGCATAGTTCCTAATTTTGGGGATATATTTGAAATCTAGAAGTTTTAGAGTCTTTTTGTCCAACCCTTACTATAAGTCTTATCACGGATTCGGTCTTGTAGCAATCTAATTGTTTTTTGATCTTTTGGAGATTTATTTTCCTAATTTAATTTCTTATCCTTCTTCACACTATCTATAGAGAACCTATATTACCTTTCGGGTTTGATTCACATTATAAATAACCTTTATAAAGTTGTCCACTAGACTAGGTTTCGAATGTGTTCCACTATCCTTATATCTTTTATCATTAAAATGTAAAATTTCCACCTATGGAAACATAAAATTCCTCCTCCATTCCCTTAAGGGTCTTCCTAGCCTTATTACTACCTGAATTCGATGATCTTAGTCTACAAAAATTGAACCCTAGCTCATGAACTCACATAGTTAAGTATTTTGTCACGAGCTTAAATTTTTTGTTGCAAGTTGATTGTATCCTTGAACTACTAATAATTTATTATACCATGAAACCATTCAAATGGCCCCATACACTCGTATTTAGAAATTATTTATTGATTATTGGAGTTTATTTTAAAATTTTATGACATTGAATGTTCAACCAAGGTAAACCCTAAGGAGGGTTTTAACAGTCCCGAGAACCTAATCATTACTCACATTTTATGTTGTCTTATCTTTCCATGACTTCAAACCACTTTCACAGGGTTTGTGCATGTGTAGAGTGACATTTATTATCAATTATAAGGCTCTCCTTTCACCAAAAATATGAAAAACATTAAGAAATACCTCCCTTGCCTCTTTGAGCTTCACACTATCTATAGATAACCTATATTACCTTTCGGGGTTTGATTCACATTATAAATTATAACCTTTATAAAGTTGTCCACTAGACTAGTTTTCTGAATGTGTTCCACTATCCTTATATATTTTATCATTAAAATACAAAATTTCCACCTATGGAAACATAAAATTCCTCCTCCATTCCCTTAAGGGTCTTCCTAGCCTTATTACTACTCCAATTCGATGATCTTAGTCTACAAAAATTGAACCCTAGCTCATGAACTCTGTCGAGTTAAGTATTTTTCACGCTTAAATTTTTTTGTTGCAAGTTAATTGTATCCTTGATCTACTAATAATTTATTATACCATGAAACCATTCAAATGGCCCCATACACAGTATTTAGAAATTATTTATTGATTATTGGAGTTTATTTTAAAATTTTAAGACATTGAATGTTCAACCAAGGTAAACCCTAAGGAGGGTTTTAACGATCTGAGAACCTAATCGTTACTCACATTTTATGTTGTCTTATCTTTCCATGACTTCAAACCACTTTCACAGGGTTTGTGCATGTGTAGAGTGACATTTATTATCAATTATAAGGCTCTCCTTTCACCAAAACTATGAAAAACATTAAGAAATACCTCCCCGCCTCTTAACACAAATTATTCACAGCTTCTTAAGGGGTGAAAATGCAAATTACCATTTATTTGATGTTGTGTCTACCTTTCCACTTCCCTAATCCATTCACCTTTCAAATTTTTGAACTTATATTGACCTTGCACTATACAAATTTTGAGACAAGTTATGAAACAAATTCAAACTTGCTCCCACATACCAGCAGTTACACATTCTCACATAAATCAAAGTAAACAAATAGTTTTTTGAAATCTCTTACTATTTACAAATGTAAGGAAATCACATGCATGCATTCAATGTTCAACAAGAAATATACAAGGATCCTTTTCACTATCATAAAAGAACTAGTTCAGCCATATAAAGTGTATACACAAGATAAGTTGCTCTTCTTTCATGAAATATTCCTTTCCTCCCCACTTATCATTCAAATGACCATGTAATATAGTTACATCATATCATTTATAGCTTCTTGGATTAATTCCATTCGAATAGGGGTTGGAATTTAGACTCTTGGTCTTAAGATAACTCTTAATCTTAACATAAAATATTTACTTAAGAGTTATCTCTTCACCTTCCAATCTAAATTATAATTCCTAGCTCCCTAGAGGTCCTTTACAAACTTGACACTCCATGAAAGATCCCAAGAGATAGTCTAAAAGCTACTAACAACCCAAAAATAGTCTTCATTTGAATTTTACCTTTTGGAGGGAAAATGAATAATTTGAATTTTGAAAGACCTAACCTCCAACTGACACCTATAAATGAATCACAAACACATATTTGGCGTATAAAATTACTTTCAAGCCAAAATTGATGGCATTATGTGATATTTACAATGAAGGAGGTGATGCTCTGCGCATCATTGAGGAGGTGTTTTAGGTCCTTAGTAAAGTGTTCCATATTTTGGTTCTATGATCCGGAAGGAATTACATAGGAAATAGGTTCCCTACATCTTCTATGATCACTATAGTATGGAAGAGCACTCCAAGAGATTTTCGGTGACTATTTGAATGTTGAAAACGGAGTTTGCATGTGCAAATGGTGGCCAGTCAAAGTTTGGGTCAACCCTAGTCAACAAGTCAACATGTGGACCAATGGAAAGATGACGTGGTAGTTGGCGACAAGGAAAAAGAAGGTTATTGATTTGGTTTCGACCTCTCGTCATTGTCGTGTAAACATTGGTTCAACGGAAAAAGAGGATCAATTTTTTTTATGGAAGGGAGCCCGACCGCGGTGAGGACTATTTTATTATTGCCAACGTGGGGGTCCTCAAGCCACCACGAGTTAGATTTCTCTTTATTTTCCTATCGATATTCGACATATGGGAGTATATGTTAATTCAGCTCGGTGAGCTATATTTCCATCTTGGTGGGGTGATTAAATCCCTACCGAGTTGATCACTTATTATCCATCATTATCGAGATATTACCATATGGTTCAAGTGATATCCCATACAACTTTGTGGTTCCATGTTACAACTCGGCAATAACGGTTTCCACATGGATTGGTCAATATATTGGCCAAATTTCCATATATACCAGTGAATCCCACAACTCATGGATTGGGCTATTTAAATATGCAATGCATGGGAGCCGAGTTATCTCTCCATGTCGGTGGAACAAATCTTGCCACAACGCGCAACTTGGGCTTATCACATGTAATTCGGCGGCCTCAACAAACAACACCAACTTGGCCCTATATGGGAGGTTCACATACCATCTCGCCACGTTTATGTGGCCAAACAAAATGCAGGGATGCATGACCTGAGTCATATATCATATGGATGGTCGAGCCCTATTTGCATTCCAATCCCGTCTAGTTCGACATTGATGTGGGATAATACCCAATCAGAATACAAACAACCATGGTGTAATAGGAGGTGGGATTTTATCCCCCGACCTCTCCACTACAAGCAAAGCGGCCTCACCAGCCCACTTATATAGGCAGTTGTGATAGGATTTGGCCGATAAGGCGTTTAAGCCTATATAGGGGCCCCTCCCTCTCTCTAAGAGGAAAAATGAACAAAAGGAATTAGGTTATTAACAAAGGAGCCTAAGAATATTTAAATGAGCTTCCAAGCAATTTCAAAGGGCTTATTATTTTAATAGATTATTATTTTGTAATAAAATCCTTATTATTAATTATAGGCAATTTTTGTAAAGTAAGTCCTATTTAATATTTAATAGGAAAATATTGGGAAGCTAAGTCCTATTATTTTAATAGGTAAATTGTAAAATTGGGAATTATTTGAAAATACCAAATTGGCCCATAGTGCCACACTTTTATTTTCGAAGCCTAGAACTATTGACCGAGAGAGCCATAGGGCATCTTGCAAATGTCTAGAAGGCCGATCAAGTTTTGAAGGATTATTGGGCACCAAGAAGGTGGAGGACAGACTGATTGATCATCAATGTTCTTTGAAAGGTTGGAGCACTTTATAGGCAAGTAAAGTTCCATTAGGTTTTATTGTAAGAAATAACATTGTATTTACAAATTTTGACTAGTGGAATGATTCAAAAGAACCTGGAGATGTAGGCTATTGTCGAATTATGTAATCAATCCATGTGTAGTGTGATTTACGTTCTTGCATTATTTTGGATTGTTTTACTTAAAACAAAGTAATTTTTAATAAGCATAAAGGGGTCCAAAGGGTAAAAAAAAAAGATATATTAAAAAAATTTGACTCGTATTTCGGATCAAGTTGGTATCAGAGCAGGTTATTGGCTTGCAAAATTGCTAATCTCCAAGAAATTTTAGTATCAGAATCAATTTATTTGACCGTGTGATTTCTTCATTTGTGTAATAGTTCAGTGTGATTGAAAAGGTATAGGTGCACCATGGGCAAGATGTGCAAATATGCAAAGCTCAAAGAAAGTGAGGTGTACAATCACCGAGATCCAAGAAGAGAATTATATCTTGTGATTAATGTATTACTCCTTAGAAGTGGAGAATGCTCGCTTGAAATCGAATCTGCAAACCAAGGATGAGCTCTTGGCAAGGTTTCGGTGTGGTGATCGGAGAAAGGAAATACCTTCAATTTCGATGCGAAACCATGGTAGATGAGTGTCTTGTGATTTGTTCACCACATGAATCTTCTTCCTCCCATTCAGTTTCAGATTCAGGTAATGATGCCTTTGGATCCAAATTGTTATTTAAAATGGGATTTGATGGAAGAGGCCTTGGTAAAAATGGCCAAGGCATTGCTAACCCAATACAGTTCGGGATCATCCTTGTTTTGTACGCTTTGGGTTTTTCTAGTGTGGGAATGGATATTGGAGATTACTCTAAGAATGATTATGGGAGATAAGCTTTTGAAAGCAAAGTGAATACCCCAATAGTCCCGCAAGAAGATTATGAGTAGGAAACATGTGCTTTGTCGTCACCAGGTAGGATGTGGTAAGCTAAATCAAGGTGAAGAGGTAATGAGATTCTACCTTCGCCTTCCTACCATAATCATAAGCACAATAAAACTTCTGATCCACTTTTTCGGTTTAAGAAATATGGTTGTGATTTTCAAAAAATATGGAATTCCTTTCCATGTACTTTTTGTGGATTACATAATCATTTTGTGGCTAGATGTTGGAAAAGAAGGACATTGATGAAGAATTTGATGTCATTTATTAGGAACAAGACAAATCAGAAAGACCAATCTCGTCATGCAGAGTCGGAACCGACAGAAAGAGTTCCTCTTCATAGAAGAAGGAGATTAAGAGGAATTTTGTGCTCATTGCTAGAGGAATGACCACTGGGTGGACAATTGTTAAAAAATCGCATCCATCTTGCCATCGAGTAATAAAGAAGCCAAAGATGGAATGGAGGCCTATTGTAAAGGAAAAGAGGTTCCTAATCCACCACCAAAGTGGACAATTCAACCCAGGACTGTGGGTAATACACAAATTGAAAGTCCTTTAAAATGGGTAAGTCAAACTTTTTCAATTACATATTGTATAATTTAGATTGATAGTATGCGATTTTTTTGGAGATCAAATTTTGTGAGAAAATGCTAAGAGAAAGGTTTGCCATACTTAGTGGATTTTATTACTTAGAAAATTTTACTAATACTCTAAACATATCTCCTAATTAGCTTGTGAGTTCCTGTTACAACTTGGATACAATATTTAACTCATATTAAGCTTGGAGATCTGTCATCCATATGTGCAGACAATTGAGCTCACTCAAAAGTCACTTCGAAACTTCATTTTGTGTATAGGCATTGTGACTATGCAATAGAATGGTAACTAACCACCATTGGCATTTGACAACATGGTTAGAACTTCATTTTTGTAGAGGCATTGTGACCTTGTAGCAGAGTGGTACCTGATAGTCATTGTCAATAGGAGGCTTTGTACCATGTAGAGGCAACAACTATGCAGTGAGGTTGAAGTCACCATTTTTGAGCTTGTGAGAAATCATCTCGGATCTTCATTATGTGTAGAGGCATTATGACCTTGTAGAAAAATGGTAGCTGATCATCAGGTTTTAGCACCACGCAGTGGAAGCATTGAGGTATTGAAAGAGGACTTAGCATTGTGCAACGAGAGCATTGAGGTCTAGAAAGGGACGTGACATCAAGTCACATCTTCATTATGTGTAGAGTCTTTTATGGCCATGTAGCAGGATGGTACCTGATAAGTCATTGTCCATCACCGACATCGAATCACTCTTAGCTCTGCATAGCATGAAGTTCCTTTGGACCAATTTGGATTTTGCGGAATCAACTCGGATCTAGGAGCTGTTTTATAGAGTAAAAGGGGATCCTTGTTGTCAAATATCTAGAATCTTAACACCGCATAGTGAGAACGTTGAGGTTTCATTGGGAAACTTACCACCATATAATGAAGGCGTGGAGGTATTATTCAAATATCGAGTGCGCAG